>BMAU01019573.1:490000-1070929 GCA_019973935.1 Trichonephila clavipes
ATTAACTTGTACTACGAAAATTCGCACATAATATAATGTATAAATATTCTTGTATCTCGTTTGTTATTCTTTATACGTAGAAATTTTCTGCAATACCTATAACAGGGGTAGAGAACTTTCATGGATCAACGTGCCACATTTTTTATTAGGAAATGTTTAATGTAGTAGAGACGTGTTGTCAAATAATTTTAATTTGTGAAAATAATAAAACTAAATACTATAACAACTCAGAACTCTTTATTTACTACGAAAAAATATTTTCTATTGTATAGCAGAAAATACTTTAAATATATAAGTGTAATTCAATTTAAAGTAGCATTAATGTGGCTTCTTTTGTTGTCGATTAGATGACAAATAACGTACATTAGGGTTGTGTAAGATGTTACTTTTAGCACATGCATGCTGAATTAGAGTCATCTGCCAAACAGTTTCTAAGCGATTCTTTAATGTTATTCATCTCTGAAAATAAGGATTCGCAAGCATAGGTAACTGGAAGTATGATCTTCTCCAAATACTTAAATGTATCTGGAATCGAATTCTATGTTTCCAAAATTTTGTTACTGGACTTTTTCCAACTTCAAACTCCAAACAATCGAATTGGTATAAGTTCAGTTTATCAAATGAAGTCACATCAGGGTACATAATAAACTTGAGCGTTTTCGATAATGCTATAAACTGAGAAAATCTAGCAGAAAATTCCTTGATTGAAAAATCAACGCCGACCGGCAATTGATCACTCGCGTTTGTTTCTAATACTTCTTCGTAAACTTTGTTATTTTGAACTGAAATGCAAACTGTTTTGATCGGTGGCATGCTGAAAATATTGTGCCGCGTGCCATGAATGGCACGTGGACCATTTTTTCGCCATCCTTGACCTATAATAGCCAAAACTAACACATGCACAACACAAATTAGATACTGCTACTTGGGTATTATACCGTTGACCAAAATTATGTCAAATCAAAGCAAGAAAATACCACAACATGCCCCTAATGGGCTAAATTCATGTGCTGTCATTGTAACATGATATTGACAACCATGCTTGTTTCTAGCCAATCAAATCAAAGAATCATATGACGTCATAGTCACGCGATAAAATTAATCATGTGTTTCGAGATAATCAGTTCACGTACTTCGTTGTTGCCATCTTTTGCTCTTTGAAGACACTTTCTTCTAAGAAATACGTATTTGTCAACAATAATAACGCACATAGGTAAACAAAATGCATTTTATCTGAAAGTACATACATATAATAAGATTTTCTGTTTTAAATTTCAAAATCTTTATGAAGAAATTATCTTCATAGCATTTGAAACACTTTACTCAATTATGAAATTTGAAGTTTTATATAAGTTTTACAAATGGAACAAAAAGTACGATTAGTTTGATGTCTGTTTTGAATTCAATGGAGAACACGCATTTGTCTTTATCATGTGACCGTCATGAATTGAGCCCATTGTGAAAAATCGCTTCCGCGCATATTCTAACATAGTAATAGTAAGGAGGAAAACCTTTGGCGACGTCTTTCGATCTTGCAAAATTGATAGACGGTTTATAATACGTAAGTACCAAGAGACTTTTTTTGTTTCATATCATCTTTTTTATTTGTATAAATTTGCCAACCTTTCTTTTTTGTTGCTAAAAACACTATTCACGAAAAATGAGCCCAGATACAGCATACAATCACAAAATCAGCATCCTCACTAAAAATTGAACATAATTTTATGCCACAAACAAAAATCAAAATGTAGCGCTAAAAAAACGACAAAATATTCATTGATTCAAATTGGGAGGTTATAACAACTTACTAAGATTTGTATCTCACACATATTTCAACACATTAATATTTCACAGCTTTTTTGATTAAATATCTCTTTTACATTGAGATTTCCAATCCCTTCCATACCATTACCTAATAGGCATAGATTATCAGGACCAATACATTAATCAAAAGGCTTCCAGAAAACTTGCCAACATCGCTGAAAGTTGGAAACTCACAGAATCTCCATAACAAGACCATCTCACTTCTCTGGAATCTAGGTGTTGAAGAACAACACATAAAAGAAAAAAACCGACAAGTTAGGTCGCTTGTTAAATCAAGCCGGAACCCTATAATTATGCAACCACAAATTGGCGCAATTCTTAAATAAAGCTTCACTACTCCTTCGTTGAATATATTCCACATCTCGTTGTATATTCCGCTGACGAGGGCATCACTCATTAAGCACCGACAAGTAATCCTTAAAAACCCGCGCGGGGCATCGAGTAGAAAACCTATCGAAGGCGACTCGAAAACGCAATAAATCCATTACAAGATGCCTCTTATTCTCCCAGAGCTAGTTGATGAATGTCACCTCAAATAAAGACGACGAGTAAGGTCGCTAGTTACTTATTAAAATTTAGCGGAAAGCAATAATTATACGTTCATCATTAAAGACAAGAACGTGTCCAGGTGCCTGAAGTACTCACTTACAGGTACTCCCAATAACAAATGTTCCCAGTCGGTAGGTATGTCACGTGGGGCAATAAATCCAATAGCAAACGACATGCAAAGACATCGTTTCTCTCCCCTCTTTACCAATCTTGTTTGTTTCACTACCTCTCCCCCCTTCTCGAACCCTGTCTTGACCTATCTTTGCAATCGGGTACTTCATCAACAACCCCTCTAGGGAGGGGGGTACTGGGGAGGGGTCTTTTATGATCCACCCCTCTTCTTACCTGTGGAATTACAATCCCGTTGAGGTGATCCAATGATTTAGTTATTGGCCCGTACGCTTTTGATTTTAGGATTTATGTAAGTCGGGATTTGTTTTACGTGGATTTTGTATGTCGGAACGTGCATTTATTTTTTGTATTTTATTTCCAAATGATCATATCAGTGGTGTTGTGTTTTATGTCGAAGCATATTTTTATGGGTTAGGTGGTTGTCGTGTTGTGTACCTGGACTATTATTCATTTCACAGAGAAATCTATTCAGATTTTTTTCAGAGAGAAGGTATTGATTTATTTTTTCGAAAGTGATAATATCTTGATAGCATTGATATTTATTGAATATTATCATAGCATTGAATATATTATTGCATTATGATTATAATTTAATAACCTTAGTTTTCTCGCAGTATTAATTTGAGACAGGAATTGTTTATGTAAAATACATAATTGTTTATTATGCTATTAGAAATTTTGAAGATGATTTAAGACTTACTTTGTTTATTCATTGAAACATTCCTGATTATTTGTAGATAGAAAATTGTTACACATGAGATGTATGATTTACTATTATTTATCTAGCACGAAACTTAATTTTTGAATAATTATTTCAGAAAACAAATATTCTGTATCTTTACATATAAATAAAAATGAAGTGTCTGTTTGTAATTTGAAATTTAAATGCATTTAGTAAAAAGCTGTTAAAGTATATACGGTGCTTACATGAAAAAATCAATTTTTAAAATTTTTGTCTGTACGTCTGTCTGTCTATATCTGTCTATCTATCTGTCTTTCTGTCCATCTGTTTGTTCCGGCTAATCTCTGAAACGGCTGGACCAATTTTGACAAAACGTTCACTGGCAGAAAGCTTATGTTATAAGGAATAACTTAGTCTACTTTTATTTTAGAAAAGAAATTAGGATTCCGAGAAAATAAAATTAAAACCAATGAAATAGTGAACAATATCCGATTCAAATAGAGATTATTTATTTCAGTAGGGACTATTTTTATTTAATAGGGATTATTTTATTTCGCGAGCCTTCTGTCTCAACGATTGCTAGCAGTTATATAAAACTTTTTTCTTTGATTAGGTTGCTGTCATTCGCGAAATTTCCCGTTCATGTCTTGATCCTAATGATTTTACAGTCCTTAACTGCATTGTCAAAGGTCATGCGTCCCTTTCACCCCTTCCTCGCGGCTTCGTTTATGTTCGCGTTTCACCCTACTTGCTACTTAGACCTATTTTGATCCTTAAGATTTTAGTCCTCACCCCATCGACAGTGTCAAAGGTCATGCGTCCCTTTCACCCCTTGCTCAACAAAAAGCAAAGAATCAGAAAGTAATATTAACGTATTACACATCCAGATAAAAATTATTTACACTATTTTTAGCGTTTATTACACAAAATTTGTAACAATGTGTTACTTTTGCTGAGCAGGTAGGTGTTTTCAAAAATCGACCCACAAGAAAGTTACGGGGCGTCATAAATAATAATAACAATAATAAAAAAAAATCAGCAATTATATCTAAAGACTTAAAATTTAGCAAACTTGGTTTTTTCGTTCAGCTGAGTAATGTAAAAAGCTTTTTTTTGTTTAATTTATACAATTCACGTAAAATTAACTCATTAAAAACTTCTTTATCCTTCAGTCTGTATTTTTTAATTTTTAAATTCACCCGTGCGAAGAACGGGTATACCAGCTAGTTTAATATAAAATACTTTAAGAGTGTTGTAAAATTTTGTGGATTTTAAGGTTGCATTATTTTGTGTGTTTTTTGTTGTAAAGCGTGCAATTTTTTACAATTTTATTTCATTTATTTATTTTTTAACACTTATAAGAAACTTTTAAAACAGGTAAATTTATATTTCCTTTCAGACTTAAATATTATGAAGGGAAAAAGTCAATCGATTATATTTTTCATTCGAAATCAATTCTATTATTTACGAGTGTGTAATAACTAATGTCGCACAGTAAAACAACACAAGAGCTATTGGCAACGAACCTCGTAATTTTGAACCTAGGTCAAGTAATACCTAAGCTGGCACCCTATACACTATGCTGATGACAATAGCCGTGGGAGCCTAGTGCTGGAGGTAACGGACTTGTAGCCGACGTGTCATGAGTTCGAGACCAGTACCGCTGAAGATCCGTCGTGTAGGGGATCGATGCACGTTAAATCTGTTATGAGCTCCAACATCCTCCCTCCTCGTCACTTGACCATGGTTCAAAATTACGAGGTCCGTCGCCAAAAGCCCTCGAGTTGCTGAACAGTGCAACGTTAATATTCACTCTCTCACTTGAGCCTCGACAGATTTAACCAGCAACAGCCCCTCTTCACGGTGGGTCTTCAGCAGCACTAGGGTTCGAATTCATGAAACGCCGGCTATGAGCCTGTGACCATAACCAATAGGTTACCGCAGTCTTATTAAAATAAAATATAGTAACCCACAAGAAATTCATTCACAGGCATTGTAACCTCGTGGTAAGAGTCCCGAGCTCGGGGTAAGCGTTATTTCAATAGAGTTATAGTGCCACTGAGGACCCCATCGCGTAAATTTGCTGATACAGATTAAATCTGTCGAGTTTAAAACTCTCATGTTGGTGAGTGGGGTTCTATTTTAGGTGGCGTCCTCGTAACTTGACTATGAACCGAACCCAAAATGTTTCTTTACCAGTAGGTCTCGTGTTGCTTCAAAATACGTTATTAATTAATAATCAACACAATAAATTATATATATTTTTGATCCTTAAATTTACTTTTTAGTTCAGTGTTTCTTAAGCTGTGAGGTGCGCACTCCCCCCTAGGGGCTTGTAGCCCACGTCGGGGGCGCGAGCATATCAAAAATTAAAGATTTAAAACAGGTATTAATTTACTGAAAGGAAATAAAATAAAAAATACCATCTGAAACAATAAAAAATAAAATATACATTCATACTGATATAGTGATAAATGTGTATCAGAACAGCACAATGTATTTGATAGTTAATTTATGAATACTAAATTAAAAACAAGTTTAATACAATCATGTCCATAAATTAAGGATAATTCAGAATCACACAGAAAGTGAACTCTAAAATAAAAATCTCACCTGTAGAATTATCACACACATCTTGAAGAAGAATATGCAAATTACAGGAAACCTCCAGATGGCGCGGATAGTACGTCACAATGACGAGAAAAGTAAGAGAGGGGTATATAAGGAAGGGTGACAAAGAACTAAAATTGTTCACAAGCGCTTTAAAACCCTTTCAGTGCAATAACCGCATAGTTATGGCACAAAGGAAGCATTTGGAGGATTTTTAACGTGGTAGAATTATTGGACGACTGGAATGTAGACGTACCCAGCTGGAAGTATTCGAGGAACTTGGAATCGCCCAGAATGTCATCTCCAGGCTTTGGCAACGATTCCAAGATGATAATAATGTGAGTAGATGTTACAGCACAGGTCGCCCCCGAGTTACAACACCGAATGAGGACCGGTATATATTTGGCAGTTACTGCCAAAAGAAACAGACTGAGCACAGCATCAGACCTGTCTCGTCAGCTCTCTTCAGCTACCGGTACAACAGTTTCAAGGCAACCGTGTACAGACGCTTAGGGCATATTGCTCTATATGCTCGTAGGCCTGTCAGATGCGTTCCATTTACCGCAACTCACTGTCGCCTGCGATTAACCTGGAGTAGAGAGTACCATTGTGCACACCACAATAGTGGTCTTGTGTGATGTTTTCCGACGAGTACAGGTTTAGTTTGCAGTCTAATTCTCGCCGGACTTTATGGAGAGCGCCATGTACCCATTACCACCAAGAGAACACCATTGAACGACACCGTTACGGTGGTGCAGGATGGCTCGTTTGGGGAGGAATTATTCTTGGTTCCAGAACTGACCTGTATGTTCAGAGTATAACGATGACAGGCCACATCTATCGGGATGTCATTCTGGAACAACATGTACGTTTGTTTCGGGGCGCCATGGGTGCGGAATTTCTGTTTATGGATGACAACGCCCGTCCTCACCGTGCAAACATTGTAGACGAATGCCTTCAATCGGAGAATATCACCCGTATGGATTGGCCAGCATACTCACCGGACTTGAATCCAATAGAACATGTGTGGGATATGCTTGGCCGACGAATTGCAGCCCGTCAACCCCCTCCCATCTGTCTACCGGAACTTCGGAGGGCATTGCTTGATGAGTGGTGTAATATTCCCCAAGCTCAGATTGATAATTTGATACTCAGCATGCCTATGCGTTGTAAGGCCTGTATTGCATCGTCCAGGAGACATACTCCGTATTAACCATCATACCAATCATGTTATATTGTTTTTTGTAAATAGGTTCTTTTTTGAAATTTGCTCCAGGGAATAAAAATCACAATATTTATTAATTATGTCACACATATAGCATCTTTTTTTGCTCTTTACATTTTGTTTAATAAATAGACTTTACAAATAAGTCAAATTTGTTTTGCTTCTGTCTCTTTCTTTGCCTGAACTTCATTATTCTTAATTTATGGACATGAGTGTAATTACAAGCAACTCCCATGGACTTTCTATACACAAAATTATGTACAAAATTTAATACTTATCTTAATAATTTGTACGGCTTACAATTATAGCATCAAAGTGCATTATTATTCCATTCTATACATTGTAATTGTTTGCGAAGGTGATGAAAATTATGACTGAAGAAAGGGTCGCAAATGTTGAAAGTTTGAGAAGCATTGATTTAAATGGTAATAGAGGAAAATGAATTTATAAATAATTTTTCCTTAAGAAATATTTTCAGCATTTATCTTCAGTTGATGAAACATACTTCTTTTTAACATTTTACATAATGAATCTTTACTCAATCCTTAACAAGATATTTCTAAATATAATCAATCATATGCGGCGAAAAATTCTAAAAATCAAAGTTTGCAAAAATAAATGATATTCCTTCTATTTAAAATGGTTTTTTTTTTTTAAAAATATTCTTAGCAGTTACACAAAGATATATAAAGCAAAATAAAATACACTTATTTTAAAACATTCATTAAGTCAGTAGACAAACATTTAAAAATATTTTTCACCAAAACAACTTTTAAATATTCTTCTCACATCTCTCCTGTACTCAGAAATTTGCATGGGAGAGATGTAAAAGCGATCTCTGTTCCGTTATTAAAAATCAATCAATCTTCAAGAAATGATGAATAAATACGAAAAGTCAGACACAAAAAGTTCTCAGAATCTTATTTGTATGAGACACAGATGAAGATATGGATACTGGCATTTACAGCTAAAAATGGTTTTGAATGCATATTTGCGATTTTTAAAAAGATAAAGTAGATGCGTGTTGCAATTCAATCTGACTGCAATACTCACGCTGATAAAGGTTCTAAATTACAACTTTCCGTGACTGTATACATAAACGCGTTCAATCACTTAGCGTCTCCGTGGAATAAACGAGTAACATTTATAGCTAGCTCTCCTTCCGATTTTGCTTCTGATTTTGCATGGGAATTTTTCGCCTTATTCTTGCGAGAGAGATTGTCGTTTACATCGTGTTAAACTCATTTCGTTCAGTTGCACTAGTTTAAAAATTAGACGGGTTTTTTTTTGTTTTGAATAGCTAAAAAGAGATATCTATGCTATTTTTCTCTTTTTAATAATAAGATTACGGGAGCTAAGAATGTTTGTGGGGAGTTACATTGAGAGGTTTCCTTCTCAAAATTATTTTAGGGTTGTTACCCTTAAAATTTTGCTCAAAATTTAATCAATACCTCCCCACGGTGGAAACAAGATAAGCTGATTAGTTTTCATGTATAAAGTGAAGCTTTTGCGCGGGTAAGAAGAGAGTTAATTAATATTAACACTATCAGTGATATAATCCGATAATTAGCAATTACTTCTCTAGATTCTGGAAACAATTCCCCTCTCTAAACTACCACACCATGCCAACGGTAGAACTCTGAGCCTCAACAGATTTAACCTGCATCAGTCCCTCTACCTCAGAGGTACTCAACCTTTTTTCTGCTGGGCCGCATACATATGTCAGTTACTTCCCGCGGGCCGCATACGTATGTCAGTTATTTCACGCGAGCCGCATATATATATATATGTCAGTTGTTTCCCGCGGGCCGCGTACATATGTCAGTTACTTCACGCGGGATGCATACATATATATGTCAGTTATTTCACGCGAGCCGCATATATATATATATATATATATATATATATATATATATATATATATATATATATATATATATATATATATATATGTCAGTTGTTTCCCGCGGGCCGCGTACATATGTCAGTTACTTCACGCGGGACGCATACATATATATGTCAGTTACTTCCCGCGAGCCGCATACGTATGTCAGTTATTTCACGCGAGCCGCATATATACATATATATATATATATATATATATATATATATATATATATATATATATATATATATATATATATATATATATATATGTCAGTTGTTTCCCGCGGGCCGCGTACATATGTCAGTTACTTCCCGCGGGCCGCATACATATATATGTCAGTTATTTCACGCGGGCCGCAAAATGAGGATAAATGTAAGAGGGGGTATTGGGGGAGAAATGCTTTAAACCAAGATAACATTGGAAATTTAAAATGTGCAAATTTGTTCAAAATATTATAACTTCTGTTTTGCTTTTTTTAATTATTTTTTTATATTTTTTATTTTGTCACTAACACTAAATTAGAAGCATTTAAGAAACACTCTATCACAGTTTCTGCATCAGTAAACGGTTTCATATGATGAAGAATAATACAACAACCTTCATAAGGATGTCTTTGTTACCGCAGTGACATTACCACTGACAAAACACTTTGTTGCTGTTTCAAAGATTATTCAGAAAGCCTATTTATCACCTCTTGCAAGAAATCTTCGAGGAAAAGAGTCATCGAGCATTGAATGAGTCCATTTTATTGGTATTTTTTAAATACAGCGTTTTCGTGACAAATCAAACAATTACTGAGATCAATGTTTGTTTTTCACTACAAAATAGTCAACCTTCCAATCGTCTTGAAATGATATATTTCCTTCGAATATTTTTCGCTTGCAAGATATGAAAGATAGTTAAAAATTAGTTCCACCCATAAAACTGTCGCTACTCCACTGTTGTCTGTTATAACTAATCGTAACCCTTCCAAATAGAAAAAGAATATCAATTCGTACCCGTACGACACCAGCAGCAAAATCCAAAATTGATATATCTGATTTCTTGACAAAGAATTTCCCACCAAATCTTTAATACAACGTTCTTAAATAGGTAAAAATTTCAGACCAATGGGCTATGATCGGGCCACTTAAAAAGGCTCGGTGGGTCGCAAGTTGAGTATGGCTGCTCTACACCATAGGTTCCCAATCTTTTTTGTCTGATAGACCCTTTGCCATGTTTTTTGGTTTCGGGTAGACCCCTGCTTACTTAATATTTAATTTTTGCAAATTTATCAATGTAAATGCCTTTTTGACAGCTAGTATAGAGCTAGTTATTTGAAAGGATTTAAATTTCTGATTGTATTGAAGTATAGTGTTTAAAACTTAAGAAGCACATGTTAGTGAATTAAATTAAAATTAGGTTAATACATAAGATATGTTCCATAAAATAACTGAACAACAAACAAATGCTTTTAAATGAGAGGGACGAATCTGGTACTTCAATTGCAAATTTTCAACATTTATTTCATCTAGTCAGGTGTATTCCTAAATCTCCTTTGTCAGTAGTGTCCAGTTTCTCTCCTTTCTTTTTTGCTTCTGAGATTGGCAAACACACTGAAACTCCTTTTCACTAGGAGAAGCAATTAAAAATTTTCCCACGATATTCCATTATTTACTGCAAATAACAAGTATGTCTTTTTAAAACAAAATAGCTGACATCCGTTTCTAAACTTTACTTTAAGATCGTCATTAGGTCCTATTCTGATCGGCTCCTATTGCAATATGACGTATTTTTTTCAACGTGACCATATGAATATTTTGTCTTCTGTGGCATTATCATAGTTAAAGCATTCTCAAACCTAGTTTAAAAATCTAAATAAAGGGTATTTAAATGTTGAACGTAGGTTAAAATGTCCTGACAGATTGTCTGTGATAAATAGAGAAAATTCTCGACGTCCATTGTTATACTTTTTTAGCTTAATTCTGGATGGAAATGCTGAAATGGTCCTTGCTTAATAAAATTTATGCTATCACCTGATAACTGCAAATTATCCTCACTAGAATTTAGTAAATGAATCAGTAAAATTAGTAAAATTTCGTTTCCACTAGATCATATTTTAAAAAAAAATTGAGGTCATGATCTGGTTTAATGAGATCCACTATCATAGACCCCAATTACACCTTATGAATCCCCAAATTATTATTTCGCTGGCGTGGACCCCTTGCAGGTCGTCATAGACCCCTGGGTTTCGATATAGACCACTTTGGGGATCTCTGCTCTACACGGTTGGACCTCATTGGCACTGGGACTCGAACTCATGACTCGCCGTCCACAAGTTCGTGACCATAAACAGGATAACACCACAAAAAAATTGATGTATAATCTCTTTCTATATAACAAAAATAGTTTTTCGTGTTGGTGTAATAAATTTATTACGCACTATTACAACAATACGAACGTTCAAGATAACTCGCCAAATTGGCACCTTCGATTTCGCTTGGCTCGTACGCACTGAATGGGTAATCATGAGCTTCGATACATATAATGTCGCCAATACGGTTGCAATATTACATTATTTCAAGCTCTCGCAGAAATAATATCGCAATGACTGCCTGGACTGAAATTGTTGCGCGAGAAGAAAGGAGTTGTCTCATACGAAGACTTATTAACAATGAACGGAGCTAAATACTCAATTTTCCAGAAAACTGCAAGAGCTGTAGATTAATTAAAATCTGAGGATTTTATCAATGAAGTGTTGGACGATGCAGCTTCAGTGATGAATTTAAGTAATCAGGAGTACCAAGAAAGAATTTTACGAAAAAAAAGAACAAATAGATAGAACTACATAATACATGTAAATTGCAGTTGTATTATTTGAGCATTAAGTATGAACAGTCGTATGAATGTGTACAAAGAGGGTTGGTCCATTAATCATCAGGAGGACAGAGGGTACCCCCTCTCCAGTATACAATAAATAATGTATAATATAAATATTATCAAGTGGGGTGAAGACGATACTTAAGGCTGTTTTCGGTTAATGTTAAAGAGTAGGACCCGAATTTGGAACATCTTTTTTAGATATAAAAGGAATGAAAAATTAATATTTTATTCTCTGGCTTCACTATCCTTTAAAGAGTAATATTTTTTATCATACTTCCCATTTTTAACCGAGTTGATTCATTTTTTTCTGGTATAAAATGTGTTTCGCATTTTTTATCCTATACTGTAATGTTAAATGGACTTTGCCTTCACGTATTAAAACAAAAAAGAAAGTTTTTGAAATTTTTAAAAACACTATATTGTTAACAGAGGTACGAGTTATAATATTGTAAATTTCCATGGAAATTGGGTAATTTTCTGTCTGAAAATGTGTTTCGCGTTTAGTTAGAGCTCTCGTACTTTTATCGAAGACAGCCTTAAAGCTGGCAACTCTTTCTACAAACTTTCACACCATGCCCCCAAAAGAGGATTTGGAACCTTGAAATACCTGAACGTTCCATGTGCATGGTAAGACTTAAATGGCACTGAAACTCTAATCCATAACCACAAAATTAAATTGACAATTTTGAAAAAGAAAGCAGATTTCGCTATCAAAGAACCTTTAGAAATACCTTTAGAAATTCAAACAAATGAAAACATACAAATATGCATTAAAATTCTATTTATAGTATTAGAAATTCTTTATTATGCATTTAAAAAGAACCATATTTTAAAACCCAAACTGTAAAAAACAATGGACTGTTTAATGATAATAACAACTTTTAATTGAAACAAATAATAATCCTACACCAAATGCAATTTTAAAAAAAATTACCGAATCTCTCGAAAAATCATTATTTACTTAAAAGGTTTTCTGAAGTATTTCTTATGATAAATAATAATTTTATTTACGTAGATATTTTTTAAGTGTAAATTTGAACAATGGTCAAATTCCCGAAAATGAACAAATTGTAGTTATTTTGTTATCTTTGTATATGATAGTTTGTTATTAAATATTTTTTAAGGAAATAAAGAGAAGTCCTTATTTTACAGTGCACCAAACTATTTATTTTAAATAAGCTAAGCAACAACAACAAAAATTGCTAACATTCAAATTGTAGAGGAAAATTATCAGGAAGTAACAATGTTTAGTATTCAAAATTCATTCCTGTTTCATAAGTCACAAGTTTTAAAGGCTCATTTCTAAAAGATCTTTGTTTTAAACCATTAATTATTTTTCTCACCATTTTTAATCTTATAATCTATCTTCTTTTTTTAAACACGCATAATTTTTTATTATAAATATTATTAAACAAATCTAGCTATTCTCTGAATTTTATTCTCTTTCGTTCTGTTTTATTTTGTAGCTAGTTACTAAGTTATTTCAGTCCTTACTATGAAAATCGTGATTAATATTTTGCTCGTTAGTTGTTCATATTTAATTTTAGTACATATTTATAAAACCAGAGAACGGAGAAAAAAAGTTATTATCATTTAAATGCAAAATGTTATTCCTATTATTCAATTCAAGAAAATTCGCTGAAATATTTACAATGGTTTGGCTATTGATTCACATTAAATTCTTTCAATGAATTTAATTTAGATAAATTTGTTGTAAAATTCTATTTATTCAGTTTAAACCCCTGACGATTCATCGTTTTAAAATATCCCGATATTTTAAAGAAATATTATCTTTTTTAATGTTTATTTTTAACATTCTGAATTTATTTTGAATGCTAGTTAAATAAAATGAAATATTTAGCATTTAGTTCATATATATTCTCAATATATAAATTTCAACCAAAACATGTAATATAATTTAGTAGCACCAATAACAGTTTAGCAATTAAATGCAAACAGTTACATAACAGTTTTAACCACTATAAGGTGCTAAAAAAATTATAACAGAACTGAATTTCACACATTTTTAAATTTATATTTGTGCAGAATTCATATTAATAATTTTTTTCCAGTTTATGAAGCTCAACTTCTTTAAAAGTAAACCACTGAATTTTTGTATAATGATGGCATTTGATTTACACAATCGGAGCTTTCTCTCAATAACAAATAAAATTAAAAGCATGATTTATTATAGAATTTGATTTTTTGTTTTGTTTTAATATATGTCGCATTCAGATACCATTAAAAAATTTTAAACGCTGTCAAATAAGAACTCTATAGAAGGTTATATTTTCCCATTCATTATGGTTGCCTTTTAAAAAATTATTTGTGCTGGACTTTGGATGGAAAATTAAGAAAATCATCTAATTTTGACTCCAAGCAAACATGAGATTTCTTTATGTTTTCATGGAATATTGTTACATTTTTACATGTAACATCCTTCTTTCCAAGTTTTAATTTAAGTTGAGTTTTCCTTTATTCATTTCTGAAAGCAATTCTTTTACAAATGTTTAAGAAGGTTATAATTTCACATACGTTACAAATACTTTTTAATAACTTCTTCATAACATTACAGTAGACTCTGAATATTTACTTTTTTTAATTTTAACATTATTTCTAACGTGATTTTGTGTATACTTATTTTCACCAAAAGGAGACAATTGCATTTGAACCCAAATCATTGTCAAAACTCTTTGGATTTCAAATTATCAGTTAAATCAGTGATTTTCAACCTTCTTTTTGTTGGAGTAAGCTTTTAACAATTTCAAAAATTGGCGGCATAGTAACAATAAAATAAGTTTAAAAGAATTTCACTTAACTGTAATACACTTCCATCTATACATGAAAGAATAAGTTAAATATATAGTTATAGTTATAAGTTAGCTTACTTCTATAAAATGGCCGTATAATTCGGTTTCGGATTTATTTTTTTTCTCAGAGTATAATTAACAATTTTCAAAAAATTTTCAAGAATTTGGAAGCACTCAAAAGTGCCGCTGAACAGTGGTTGAGAATCCCTAATTTACATAAATAGAAATCCAGGAATATATTTATAGGTACATTGATGCAGTGTTATTATATATTATTTAATCAGTTTAAGTTCTAACTTAATACATCAAATTATAACGTTATTTAAGTTTTGCAATAATGGTTTGTTTCTTGAAATTCACGACATCCATAGAAGTAGGAATAAAAATAAATAAGTTTTTCGTAATAAATAAATAAGAAGAAACAATTACCAGTATTACTGCTTACAAGTCCGAAACGCTAATTTCACCGATGTGTTTTTTAAATTTTTCCCCAAAAGAAAGCTATTGGTACTAGAGGAAGCATTTAGAATGGTTGCCTGTTTTTAATTTACGTCACCCTCTGAAGCTACATGGCTGATGTGGTGTTGTAGTTAGGAGAGGGGGGTGCCATCTCAGATGTCATCCACGTCACTTGACCAAGGTTCAAAATTACGTGGTCCATCACCAAAAGCCCTCGTGTAGCTGAACAGTGCGACGTTAATATTCACTCACTCACTGAAGTCACACGAGTAGTGCTATGGGCGGTGAACTTCATGATTTTGGATCACAGTCAAGTAACGACACCGACACCTGAGAGGGTACGCCTTTCCTTACTTCCACACAATGCATAGGGAAGACTCGGTGGTTTGGTGTGGTAGTTAGGAGATGGGGGTGCCAGCTCAGATGTCGTCCTTGCCACTTGACCATGGTTCAGAATTCTGTCGCCAAAATCCCTCGAGTAGATGAACAACACTATGTTAATATTCACTCACTCATGCCTAGGGAGGAATTTGTACCCAGGAAGATTTATCGTACATCAGCCTCTCTACACAGCGGATCTTCATTGACATTAGGATGTGAGCCCACGACTCAAGTTCACGACCAATATGCTACGCGACCCAAGCGAATATTAAAGTTATGCAACTACATCTGTATTTTTCCGTTATAACTGAAGTCTGGTGTTCTCTACAGCTATTGTAATGGATATTATGCCGCAATTGGTGTTGATAAGTAAAATCATAAAAAATGTATATATAGATACTACTATGAAATCCTTAGGGTAACAAAAGGCATTTCTAGGTAGAAATAGTGGTACCATATGCTCAATTTTAGAACCAGGACGAAAATAATACAACTGAATTAATTTGACAACTAGTATACGAAAAATAAAAGATAGTTGCGGAGAAATAATTACGAAAAGGGAATCATTTGAAGTTAAAGTTTGAAAATAGTATTTTGGCCTACACATACATACACATAAAATACACACATTTAAGAATTTAATATTAGCTATTCCTTTTTTGGTTTTCTTCAACTATAACTTTTTGCACTACGCAAGTTCTTACAACTGCAGCTCAGACACAGCCTTATAATATGCTTATGTAAAACTGATATAGACTTATTATTCCTCTTAATAATCAAAATTATTTTAAGTTATTAAAATTCTGAACAAATTACTCTTTGCGCAGTACATAATTATTTAATCTGCATTATTATTAATAATAATAACATTGTATTATTTATTTACATTTTGCATTCCAGTGGGCTCAATTTATGATGGTCACATGATAAATGCAATCACGTGATCTCCATTGAATTCAAAACTGACATTAGACTCGCCCTTTTTGTTCTACTAGGAAAATTCAGATAAAATTTCAAATTTTATAATTTGCTAAATATATTCAAATATTAAAATTCTTCAAAAAGTTTCCAAAATTTAAAAAAACACACTCTTATATGCTTTTAAATGAAATGCATTTTGCTTTCGTATGTACGTTATTATTTTTGACAAATACTCGTATGTTCTTTTTTAAAAGAAAGTTCTTGTTAAAGGCAAATGTTGGCAACATCAAAGCGCTAGCACTTATTGGCTAGAAACACGTGATTGCATTTACCTTGTGACTATGATGTAACATGAATTTATGAAGTGATTGGCTAGGAACACATGATTATCGTTATCATGTGACTATGACGTCTCATGAATTTAGTCCATTGCAAAGCAGATGCATACAAACCTAAGATAATAGTGTTTTTACTAAGATAAATAAATCCCACACACAGACACATATTTTAAAGTAAAAAAGATAGATAATTATTTATTTTCTTTTCAAATTATTTATACTTATTTGTAGTCAAGATATAAGATAACTACATATTTTCGCTAATTAATGTATGTTATTCCATAACAAAAAAGTGTAAAACAAGTACTTGTTTTCCTCTATGGAAAAAGTACTAATTTGCTACTATCCGGAACAAAAAACGAATCTAAAAAAAGAAATGAAAATCACACATATTCCATCCTGACATATATCTATAAACTTTCAACTGCTTCTTTACACTCTCAACTAGGCGAACAAACTCGGCTGTAAAACATAAAACGAATGATAAAACCCGGTCGTTTACACAAGAAAATCTCCTTGAAAAATTAAAAACGCAAACTATACAAGACGAAAAACCTATGTTTGGACAAGAAAGTATTTTACTTTTATATTTTCATTTTTTCTTTACATTTTTTTTTTTTTTTTTTTCATTTCTTATCTCCCGCCGATACCTCTTTATACTTGCGCGTTATTTTTCAAAGGTTTCATAAGAGTGTGTAAGGGAGGAGGAAAAAAAAAAATAAAAACGTGAATATATCGAACAAATTATCACGCCTGAAAAAACGTCACGCGAAGAAAATGACTCACGAAATTTTCACGAAAAAATACGCGTATAAAAGGGTATATAACACACTCTCTGGAAAAGTAAAGGGAAGGGAGAAAAAAAGGGAGAAAATAACATTTAAAAAAAAAAGAGGGAAAACTTTCTTCTTTGCTCTCGCTGTCAAATAAAACAAACATTGCGTATCGAACTGGTGAAGAAAAATAATAACAATAAAAAAATAATAAATAAATATTAAAAAAAAGAGAAAGAGATCAAGCGGCTAGAGATGACAGCTTAAAAAATTCTTTAAAAAAATCTAATCGTTCACAGATTGGAGGTTTGAGGCGCTAGATATGAAAGGAAATAAGTAGCGTGGGATGCAGAGGGGGAAGTATTATAATTGCAAAAGAAAAGTGCTTCATTGATTGGTGGATAGTGCGCGGGCGTAACCATGGCAACTACATCCGTCTGGCTAACGAAGTTTCTTTGGCGTGATGAGCTTGGTGTAGGGTTATTGTTTTATTAATAAGGAAGAAAAGATCTTGAATTTGCATTCATTTCTTAGGAATAATATCTTCATCGTCAACTAATGATGATAGGAAAAGCATCTCACGTCCACGCCGAGGCACTTAGCGCTTCTAGTTTGAAGTTTTCTCGCTTTTTTTAAAAAAGATTTTTTCCTCTCTCTCTCATCTCCTAGTTTCGTGGCAACGAGTGTGTGAAATTCTAGAAGTGGGACTTGGTGATATTTAATTACCCACTTAAGTTTCGAATTTTTAACGCAACTGCATTGAAAGCAGCTTAGGTTTTTCCAGGAGTAAAGAAAATGTAATGATAAAGAAAAAATGCACTTAGAGATAGAGAGAGAGAATATAAAAAAATAATGCAGCAGCATCGATTGGATGGAAAAAGGTGTTTTTCTGGAGAAAAATAATTAGCTCCTGTCTTGGTGGATGTAGGTTTCATTAGGCACTTGAGATTTCTTGATGATGGTGTAAAAAGTAATATTATAATTAGAGCAAATGGGGAAAAAATCTTATCTCTAAGTTTTTTTTTTTCACACCGTACAAAAATTTTTAATAAGCATCTCTTGAAAGTAAAAAAATACATATGATGATGATTTTTAGAAAGAAACATTTGATTTTTTATCAAAACATCTAATTAACGTTCTTCTCGGGTGATTTTAAATTTATATTTGTTTTAAAGAACCAATTTTTGGAAACTGCGCTACATATTTTAGCGATATGTGATAGCGAATCTAACCATCAGTAATGAAGTTTGCAAAAAAAAAAAAAAAAATCATAAATAATAGAATAAGATAAAATTAAGACGATGGAAGACAAAATTGATTTAATTTTTCGTAATGTACATTTTTTTAAAGTACCAAATGTGTTAATGAACATTAATATTCCTATTTATGCAGTTTTTGAATGCTTATACCTTTGTATAGAAATAAGTTGCATTATAATTACATTCACAGATTTTTAAGCTCTAATTTCAGAATACGATCACGATAAATGTCCACATAAAAATATTCATGTTTTAAAATCAATCTTGTTTTTTGATACAAATAATATTCTATTGAAAAATATTTGAAAAAAATATTTATTTCAGTCTACAAACTTGATGATTGTTGTAAATTATGAATGAGAATATTAAATTACTCTGTGCTCAGTTGTAATGCATTTAAAATGGTGACTAATTATCACACGAAGGATTGTGTTTTTGAAAGTAATATGCATCGAAAGCTAATTATTTTTATTTTTTAGAAGTTTAATAACTTTAAAAAGGGAATTGTTTGGTGAGTATATAATTTTTATATTTCAAAATGGCATGGTATTTTGGGTAGCGCATTATACTTATAATTATCAATATATTAATGTATATTGAAGTTATTTTTCATGAGTTTTATTGAAAAAATATTCGGAAAAAAACATTTGTACTGTTGCCAGTTGAACAAAAAATATATTTCTTCATGAGACAAAGTTTTTATTGTGTTTTCTTTAAAGACTTCTCCCAAGGAAAACTCTGGGAAGTTATGTAATCCTATGTGAATTTTTTTAAAAAAAATTAAATGCCTTTTAATCTCATTTGTTCTGATACAGTATTTTTTTTAAGAATTTCTAAATTACAAATTACATTTTAATAAAACACGTAACGCACAAGTTAAAATCTATCACTACTCACCTATCACATTATTTTGAAAAAGGATTTTCACTTCACAACTGAATCTCATTTCTCAACGTTATATAAAAAATCACCAAAACTCTAGGTATACTTTATCTGAAACCTTACTTACTTTTTTACTTATTTCCTTACGTATTTACGACTCGTTTTTGCTCGTCGTTTCATTTACTGATTCCCTTTTTGTTCACTTATTCTGCTCCCCCTTTACATCCGGGCTCCAATCCCAAATCCATTCTTAATATGAAAGACACGCGAATGAACATTCTCATTCGCATCAAACAGATGATCGATCCTGCTCGAGATGAGAGATATCAACTCTTAAAGCTTATCGATTAAGAAGTCACTTAAGACACATAAGGGCAGTAAAATGTATGTATTCCATTTCATCAAAAACAAACTGAGCTTCGAGGGCTTTTTCAAAAATCAATCCCCCCACACACAGTTTCGTTTCTTTCTGCGTCGATTATCTCCCTTCCTCACCCCCCATCCCTGCAAGCATCAACACACTCTGTGACGAATCCTTCTATAACCTTGACAAATTTGCCCCTTCAAACACCAATTTATCCCGGGGAGTCCCCAGTAATGCAACATCACTCACTTAGCAATGGGAACGGAGTGAGATTGAGAGCGAAAGAGGAGGGAAAAAAGAGGACGGAGAGCGCAAAAAAATAAATAAATGATAAAGGAAGCGAAGGAGGAGGAGGAGAAAGTCTTGAAAAATAGAGGCGAGTATAGAAAGAAAGTGTCCTTTGTGATAGGAGCAATTATGAAAAGAGCTTCACCAACTCTATTCGTCATGTCTTAGTGCACGTGGATTAACATCATATTTCAAGGGGGGAGGCCTAGGGATGGAGATGTTTGTGTACTTCATCCCATGATGAGGCCAAGATTAAGGAATGCTGGTTACGGATGAGATGAAAAGATGAACTAAATGCTATAAGGGGTGTTGCTGAGGAGTAAAGATTTGGAGTATTTGGGGAGTATTTTTGTCAGTGGATGACTTTTTTTGGTTTGTGCAATTCGTTTCATCTTTTTGAGTTTGTTAGTGATATAATTTAATTGGATAGTAAATATTAATGCGAATTTCATGTTGTTACATTGTTATAAATCATTTAAAATAGTTTTTACTAAAGAAATTATTGATTTTAGAAGTCGATTTTTGTTACATTTCTTTTTAACGGCACAATAGATATAGTTGACAGTTGACGATATATTTTCGTAATTTTAATTAAGATTAATAAGAAATAATACACAAAAAACTCAAATTTACAAAAACAATTTGGGATAAAAAGTATTAAGGTATCCGACTACTTGCGACAACTTTTTTTTTGAAAAAATGGAAATATGAGGATTTTTTTTTTGTGATTTTTAGATTTATTTAGTATATTTTAAGGAAAAAATCTTAAAATTGAAAGCAGAAAAAAAAATTTATTATTATTAAAATGGGAAAAAACTGGTAAAAATGTACAAAAAATTACATAAACGGGGCCCGCTCTGTACAAAATTTTTTTGAGAAAATTCTCAATTTTTCAATTTTGATGTGTTACTTTATTATTCGTGTTTGAAATGACCTTCAAGATAAGAGATATTTCAATTTTTACAACACCTAGAGCACTTTATCTTAGTGATTATACGAAATTGCTTAAAAAGAAAGTGATTATTACCACATAAAGGACTGTAAATTTTAAAATAAAGCAGCGATTGATAAATCTGAAGATCAAAACACTTCTACTGTTATACATAACATACTCAAAAAATTTCAGCAAATTATTTTCAAAACTTTTTGAGCAATCGCTGTCCCCGTTTGAACTTTTCGCAAAAAACACATTTCGAGTAAAACGCATTCTAAAGTTTGTCATCTTGTGTAAAGTTATGGCATCTGCTTTTACTAAAACACTTGTAATTTTTGTTCTAGTGAATGGAAAATATAAAACTTGGTATTTTTATTGAGCTTATATGATGGTCTATAAAATAAAATCATAAACAAAATTTGTCAATTTTTGAAAAAAATCATGATTTTAGGGTAGTCGGATACCTTAAAAGTATTTATCTGCCATCAGAAGATTCCCGTCCAATAGTACTTAATTTTAATTGTACTTCTTATTCTTAAAACGAATTTTTAAAAAAATTCAAAATTCTCTTTGCAACTAAAACTTGCATCAAAGCATAAAAATTAACATTTTTATTTTACAATTAAAAGAATCATGATTTATTCTATTTTATTTTGACAATTTATATAAGAATTTTGCAGCCATAAAAAATTTGCGTACTTCTTTCCTCAGAATAAAGTGTACCGCCACTTCAGTTTATTCCTCTTTATAGAAATAAATCGAATGGAATCCAGAAAAAAATTGATTAATTCTTTATTTTATGTTTTAATATATGAGAACAAATTTTATCAAAACATTATTTTATAATACAAAAAATTACATGCGTGAAAAATGTCATTTGTACTCAATTCTATGTGAAGATCGAGCAAAATTTAAGGATTTTAGCTTTTTGTGCGTTAGTTTTAATCGATTTCAGTGAATTTTATTGAACTCTCCTCTAAAAGAATACTTTGAACTTTAATTTATTATACTAAGAAATAAGCCTGTGTTGTTTTTACATGTTGCTTGACAAGATAAATTATAGTTAGAACTGTGTTTAATAAAAGGGCGCGATCTTGATGTTTAATTATATAAATATGATACAGGATCTTTGGTATTTGTAATTAAAATTATAGGGAAATAGTTTTCCTTCAAGTTTTCTCAGTTAATTTACACATCAAGGATCGACAGCCTTTTTAGCTGTTACGTACCAAACCCATCTACCAAGATTATTCAGGGCACCACACAGTCGGATATTTTTGAAACAATTCGATTTCCGCGATAATGCATGCAGAGTTTAGAGGCAAATAATATAAAGATTTACAATTTTATTATATATTAATTTTGCATAATTTAAAGATATTTCTTAACAAAAATAAACAGCATAAAATATAACTATTTCTTCCACAAAAGTTTTTTTTTAAAAAAAAAAAAATTAAAATAATTCATATATATTATGTATTTTTAAATATATCTGTTAAAATAAGAAAAAGGCAACATGAAATATAAGTATTTCCCTTTATTATAGTTAAATAAAAAGATAAATAAGAAATTTAATGCAACCCTAGTGCTTACACCTCTCTACATTTTCTTATAGCAAAGTACTTTCGATTGGACACGATTCTGAGCATTCAATTGTCAAACGATTTCTTTGCGGACTCGAAATATTTTTCACATGAGGAAAGAATTTTTACAGACATGTAGAACCATAAGCGGAAAATAAAATACATGCAATTTTCTCTGGTCAAACAATTAAATGTATCCAGCAATGACATCCAATAATTTACAAAATAGCTGTAAATTTATCTTTAAAGTTATTTTTCAGATTTTTTCAAACTTGGAAGTTTTCTTCGAATAGAGTTATATTTCAGAAGAAGGTCAATTATTAATTGATCAACTTCCAACCACTCAAAAATTGACAAATTTGTTGAATAGTGCAGAGTTCCACTGAGAATTTTACCACGTGCCATACGTTGCCGACCCGTGATATATGATGCCCCTGAATTCAAGACTGAACATTAAAAGGAGATAAAAATACATATAAAGGAATACTTTTTGTATAAAAATGGGGATTGAAAATGAAAAATTTCGTCTGAAAAACAAAAGGATTAAAAAGAACCCCTTTTTGTTTGCTTTAATAATTACAGAAAGGGATCAAACATGTCACCACCAACATCATTACAGACTTGGCAGTATTTAGTAAGCAATTTATGTACCAAAGATGCCTTATGCAGGATGCTTCGTGAACGGTTGCAGCATCAATGGATATCTTGATCATCCTTTCTCATTAAACTGAATTGGAGTCTCACAAATGAGTTCTTTAAAGTGTCCTCATACGAAACTTCAATACATGAGAAATTCAGCAAATCTGTTGGACAAATGACTGATGCACCTTTTTCAATCCATCAAGGGCCAAATGGGGTACAAAGGCCATTAATTACGCAATGTTGAAATGGGCAAGAATTCCGTCATTATGAAATACATGGTATTTTGAAAGGCAACTGGGATATATTAAGTAAATCTGATATCTATGTAATTGACCTCCCGTTGAAGTAGCTTCCTCATTGTCCTGTCTACCTAAAGATGTGGGAGGGAACGAAGCATGTGTGTGTGTTTGACCAGAACGCTCCATGATAAATCTAATTTATTATTATTCAGTTGTACTAGTCAACAATTAAGAAAACTATGAAGCCCTAGGAGTGATATAAAGAAAGCAACAACCCTAAGAGAATAAGCGCACGTAATAAGATCAATTTAACTTTAATCAATCCTAACCTATTAATTTCTAATGCACTAATTTAGTCTAGTAGCCAAACCCCGTCCTTAAGTCAAGATGCATAAATCCTAAATTTCACCTTAGTAACGCTGCATTCAGATGCTCCGCTCCTTCTGACCTACATTTAACAAACTCTCTCTAACTTTATATACTCTAACTAATTTGCATATCAGGGTTTCTTCTTGAGAGGGATGGCTGTGAAATAAACGCGAATGCTAGCCCAAATATTCCCCAAGAGGATTAGTTGGGGAAGGTCGCGTAAAGACCTGTCACATCTATTCCAAAAGACAGAACCGATCCTAGGGTGTCAGCTGCTCGCGCGCAAAGACCTAATGTGCCACCTTTCTTGTGAACTTTTCAATACCGACTAATACTCAAAGGTGACGTTATAAACTCATCTATCTATCTAACAGTAAAAAGAAAAAAACATTAATAAAAATGCAAATAGACACAGAAATCCCTTCTTTCCCCTATTTTGTTTTTTTTTAAATTGCAAGGTTATTATTAAATTGAAAACTTTTAGTTTCCCCAAATGCATATTGAATTTAAACACTCCTATGTCTTATTAACCGTATTAGATATTTCGTAAAGAAAATTTCTCAAAAATCTTTTTTGAGATACTTTTGTTAAGCACCGATCCATAGTGCATCGTGATAAGCAAAAAAATCTTTTCTATTGTAGTATTGCCGGCTCTGCCATGAATTTTGCAATCAAATGAAGGATGAGTGTAAAGAGTTGACATTAATGGACAATGGGGAGCAACACACCATGCTCTACATTCTATTTTTCTTAAACTATTCTATGCCATGGGGAAATCGCGATTTATTTTATATTTTTCAATAACTCAATTTAATATTCAGCATATTTATTTGATTTATTATAAGTGCTATTTTGAGAAATTCGTAAAAAAAAAATTTGCTTGATGGATGGAACTTTATGCGACCCAGTTCCGCCCCTTGTTTTGGCTGTCCGCGTGCGAGTACAAGCCATGCACACCTGCTAGGATCAGTTCTGCCAAAATATGCGATTCTGGAGAACCTATAGACGTGCATGTCACATATGTTAGACAATCCTTGAAATACAGGATACCGCACTAACATTCGCGTAATAAATCGCAGAAGGTCTTTTCACCGTCTACACAAATCAGACCATCAGTATCTAGAAACACAAATAGGTAAAGTATTTGCAAGAAATCATTCGATCTATGCAACAGCCGCACTAATCGCTGGTCAACTCTTCAGAGGTCAAGACAATAATAATTCAGTCTACACATATTTATAGTCTCAGTCTTATAGTCTGCACGAAGTTTCCTCGAAAAATCCGCTTTCGTCATAGATCATGATATTCTAGATTTCTCCAGTAATTTCCAAAAACATCCATTTGTTGGCCAACAGGGTCGCAGAAAATGATGCCAACTTGGCTATATTTTCAACATTTCGCCAAGTTTCCATTGAATTGTCATTATAATGTAATAAACAGCGTTTCTTGCGAATATTACAATTTTAACATAAAATAAATACAACAGGAAGTAATATTTACGTTGAACACATACAGATACCAATTATTTACACTGTTTTAAGCATTCGTTACATAAAATTCGTAGCAATATATTAAAAAGGTGGATTAAACAGATATAATTATAACAACGCTCTTCTTCGCAAACATTTTAATTCTTCTTTCACAACTTTATAGAGTATTTCACAGACAAGAAACCATGACATATTTCAAAACTTTAGAGTGTGAATCGCATCCTACGGAATAGACAGATTACTCTGTAATCATACGATCTTTGCACCGCATAAATCTTCTTGACTTAATAGTTCATCTTATTTGATAGACTAGAACACAATTTCGAGGCTTTCAAACGACTCATGCAATCAAATTACTCAATTGTGTACATACAGAGTTATTCACGAGAAACTAATGACATTTGAAATCTTAAAATAGTTTCCGCATGTGTGTTTTGCTTATGTTATTTAGTTTTATGGGATTAAAATGGAAAAACATATAATTTATTTAAGTAACTTTTATGTATACTGGCATGTTATAAATATCAAAAAAATTACACTATTTTTTTATTAAAGAAAGTTATTGTCCTGCGATGCATGAAATGCTGTTTGTCTGAAAAATCTAATGAAACAAATGGTGCATTTCAAAGAAAAAAAACACTATTATATATTTCTTAGAGGATAAGATATAAGATTTAAAAAGATACAGAGTTTCACCTTTTCGAGTTCACTTTTTCTCTCGGAATTATATTCTTCTTTCCGCTTGTGTAGAAAACTTGATTTGGAAGTTTTACATATCATGAACAAAACAATGTCCTTTTATGTTTCTCTTTTAAATTAATCTAAATTTTCTCATTATTAAATTTACATTTATTACTTTTCTTCTTATATGAAATGCAATAATGTAACATATTCAGTATCAAATGTGATACAATAAAAGAAGTGCTCAAAATATAACTCCCAGAATTTTAGAATTTTATGTTATAAAGTTAGAAATCATTATCTTGAAGATTAGTAATGTTATTACGACAAAGAACCAGACAAAAACCTATTTTTAAGGTCAATTTTTCATAACGAGTAATGTGATTGTTATTAAGTTAAAATATATTAGTAGATATATGTTCAGATTAGATATATATATATATATATATATATATATATATATATATATATATTTAGTTAAAAATTTCAAAAATTAGTATTCTTAAATTTATGACTAGTTCAATTAAGTTGACTGATTATGCTCGAAACTGTGATTTTGAAAAAGTGCATAAATGGATAATTCTTTTTAAAGTTTATTGAATTATGATCTACATATAAAATTGCTTTAAGAAGAATATTACAAGCAAAAAAATATTTAAATGCATTTTTTTGGCACAAAAATGAAGAAAGAATTGCATTACTTTCAAAATATTCTCTTTTTATGAAGACTGCTTCTATAATATTACGCCTATGTATAACAAGGACTTCTGTACCGGGGTTGAACTAAAGGTTTTGAAAAATTCACATCATTTTTAGAGTTACGTTTGATTGAAATAATAATTTTTCGTTATAATTTCTTTTCTCTGACGCAATTAAATTTTAATAAATCTGCTTCTAAATTATATACAGTCGAACCTCTATAGAATGAACTTCTATATTGTGAATTTTTCTAGAGCTAACTTTTTCCTGGAACCTTGAACATTTCACGATTTTCTTCGTAAAATTATAACCTCTCTATAGCGAAGTGCATTTCCTATATAACGAACTTTTTCTTTTGTGATTCAGTTTTTGTTCTCCCCTTTTTTAAAGTGTTTCTGAAAAAATTTCAAGTTATTCTTTCTTTCACACATTTTATGGTGATCATAAATCTTGAACTGGTTTTATTAGATCCTAACTCGCCTAGAGTAATAGAGTTCTGGACGTTTCATCCAAGAAGGACAACCTTTAACCCCCATTGACCAGTTCACTAGAAATATCTTCGATATCCTCTTTAACCTTCAGTGGTGTTGTCCCGTGTCAACATGTTCTAATTATAAAATAATGTATGTTTAATATTACTTGTGTGCTTTAAATTAGAAAATGTCCTTATAATTCATTAATTTTAGCATAAAATTATTTTCTTAATATTGAAAATATAGTGAGCTATAGTGAATTGAAAATATAGTGAATACTTCGACATTCTTTTTTCTTGTTTTCCTTGCAGTTTTTCTTTCTTTCTTTTTTGATGAGTAAGATATATAAAATAAACATATATATATACTAATTTTAAAAAAAGGTGTAAATAATTATTTTTTTAATATATAGTGTTTATCAATTTAAAATATTTTTTATGGCTTATAAATTTATTAAAAGATGAACCTCTATATAATGAATTTTCCAGAAAATGAACTTTTTTCCGGGATTTAGTGACTTTGTTCTACAAAGCTCCCGCTGCATTCCAAGAATTTTAGTTCAACTCCGATGTAGAAAAGTCCTTTATATATAGACAAAATATTATTTTTCGAAAACTGAATAATGTTTTGAAAATAAGTCCTTCTTTCTTCATTTTTCATCAAAAAATTGCATTCAAATAATTTATTCTTGTAATAATATTTTTAAAAATAAGTTTTATGTAGATTCTAATTAAACTGGTACTAAAATTAAATACTCATTTATTTTAAAGTTTTTTTCAAAATCCCGATTTCGAACGTAGTAGGTCCCTTTAAGTAGTTTTTAGAAATTAAGAATATTATGCTAATTTCATCACATTTTTTAAATTTATAATGATAAAATACATTAAT
Organism: Trichonephila clavipes; assembly: GCA_019973935.1. NCBI lineage: Eukaryota > Metazoa > Arthropoda > Arachnida > Araneae > Nephilidae > Trichonephila > Trichonephila clavipes. The sequence continues at coordinate 518,246 of BMAU01019573.1, forward strand.
GTGTCTTGTACGTAGTCATTGTTTAATTTATTGAATCATGTAATTTACAAATAATGATCCGTGCTATTACTAGAAGTCAATGAAAAGATCAAGTCAGGTGTAAATATTTCCTGGAATATTTCTCGCAAATATTTTTTCGAATTTTTAAGGCAAAAATTTTATAAAAATAATGCAAAATATAATCTGCATTTTAAGTTATTTAGTGATTTATTGGAAACGAAGTGGAAGCGAGGAAATTGGAACCATTTTTTGTGGTATTAGAGGAAAGTTTAAAAAAACCTCATTCATAGTTTTAATCTTTTCTTGTTGAAACAAAAGAAAAGTATTCCAGAAATTTGGAAGGATACTTAAATTTTATGAAAGCCAGTGCAGAGATAAATAATTGTAGAATCAATGCCTTTAGAGAACAAATCAGTGTATTTATAGTAGTAAATAATTATGTAGAACTAAAATTTCTATGGGTTTTTTTTCTAATAATTTTTTTGTTTTTACCCTGGTTAAATAGATTCAAATCTCTGAGAAATTCATTATGGGCTTCATTTTTGCGTCAGTGTGGTTTTACAAATAGAGCAATCAGTCATAAATTGTAACTAACTATGATTGCTAATTTCAATTATTATCAATATAATTTACTGTAATAATTATTATAATTTAACGTTTTTAATTTAATTTGCTTTATCTCATCAGTGTAATATAATTACAGAGTTATTGTTGTGGATTTAGTTTACGCGGTAAGAGTTTATTGCATTAAATTTATACAAGTAGACAAAATAAGATTAATAAGTTGCGAGTATAAATAACTAAATATGTTTAGCTGTGTGATGTATTAGTTTTTACCAATATTTTTGGTTTTAGAAGAAAACATTGTTCCAGAATCTCTTAGATCCCAAATGAAAACAAATGTTTCATATGTTGTATTTGGAAAGTGGGTGTTTAGAGCAGGATTGCTCATGAGCGGTTCTGCCTTTTATTGCTCATAGCGGTATATTTTTAATGCTAGAGTTTTTGGTATGTAAATAATAGGGTGGATTATATAAGAAGTAAATATAGTATAATAAGCAACGGTTAAAATAGTAAAATATTTTTAGGGGGTATTTCTAATTTATTCTACAGTTAAAAAATAGTTTTTATACCTTTTAGTATTAATGTAAGTTTCAAGTTTGAATGTCGATTCTGGTAAAATAGAAAAATAGTGAAACGCATACATATATGCATATCTGTGTGCATAAATGAATAAATAGGCATATGTGTGTGGATATATATATATATATATACATATATATATATATATATATATATATATATATATATATATGTGTGTGTGTGTGTGTGTGTGTGTGTGTCAGGATAATTAATTATGCTTTGTATTTTATTATACTTTATGTTAATTCTGTTATCCTTACACACACAGGCACACACACATGTATACAGAGTGTTTTTTTTTCAGGTATAGAAGTTTAAGTTGGCATTACTTTCCAAGATGGCGACCGATTTAACAGCTGTCAAGTGATTTATTCTCAGTTTGATTTGGCAATTCATCATGAATAGACTCACGCCTGAACAACGCTTTCAAATTGTGCAATTTTATTTCGAAAATAATGGTCGATTTTCATAAGCGAATTTTGTTTAGCGATGAAGCGCACTTCTGGTTGAATGGCTACGTCAACAAACAAAACTGCCGCATTTGGAGTGAAGTTAATCCACAAGTGTATGTCGAAACACCGTTACATCCAGAAAAACTGACTATTTGGTGCGCTTTATGGACTGGTGGAATCCTTCTTCAAAAACGATGAAGGCCACAACGTTACAGTCAATGGTGATCGGTATAGAACCATGATTACTAACTTTTTCATTCCTGAATTGAACAATCATGATGTCCAGGAGCTGTGGTTCCAACAAGACGGCGCAACATGTCACACAGCTCGTGCCACAATCGATTTATTGAAAGACACATTGGGTGACCGCCTAATTTCACGTTTTGGACCTGTGAATCTCCAAGATCTTTTGTGAGTGATTTAACACCGCTAGACTATTTTTTTGTCGGGCTATGCAAAGTCATTGGTCTATGCGGATAAGCCACAAACGCTTGACCATTTGGAAGACAACATTCGCCGTGTTATTGCCGATATACGGCCACAAATGTTGGAAAAAGTCATCGAAAATTGGACGTCCAGATTGGACTACATCCGAGCCAGACGTGGCAGTCCTATGCCAGAAATCATATTTAAAATGTAATGCCACAAGATTATCTTTCGAATAAAAAAATCATGTCAATCGAATAATATATCGTTGTTTTATTGCAATTTAAAGTTCTATACCTCTCAAAAAACACCCTTTATATACTTTTGGAATCATAGGGAAATTTCTTCTGGGGAAAATGCGGTGGCTACAAACGACTCTAATAACAAGTTTATTTGGAATTTCACGGTAATAAAGTACAACTATATAATAAAACTTGCATAATTTTTAATCTTAAAAAATATCTTTTTTAGTATTTTATTAAAATTATCGTTATAAATCTACCATTCAATTTTAAAGTCTTATGTCAACTAAAATTATTTTATCCATGTCTTTAAGCAGGCATGTTCAAAATTCGATTCCTAAATTATTATTATTCTTAACTAAGTATTAATCTTGCTTCTAATTAATAGTTAATATTAATGGATTATCTGCCGAAAAGAGTAAATGAGTTAATTTTTTGAACAATTTTAATACAAACAAAATAAATTCCGTATCATGGATTCAAAAAACACAAGCAAACAAGAGTTCAATTTATTATTCGGTCTAAAATCAAAACAGAGACAGTAGTTATCAACATTTGTTACGAATGAAGTAATTGTCGTTCAAATTAAAAAAATGTTTATTGTTAATTTTAAAATCATATCAAATATATATTATGAAAAAGAAAATAATTGCATTTATATTTTAAAGAATTAGTTATTCATTCAAAAATTAAAATAATAGCTACGAACCTACTGTTCGTAAAGATTGATTAGGGAAGAGAACACTAGCGAACTTTGTCAGATTTAAAGATTTTAAGGCTCCTTAAAATAATTTAAAAAGTGCCTCAAATTAAAAAAAGCAATTTTTTTTAAAAAAGCAAAACAATATGAAGTGGGAAAGTTATGAAATCCAAAAATTAAAACGCATTAAGTTCCAAACTTTTTAACGCCTGGGTAGGTACAACAGCTCACCCACCACCCCAAAGATTACGAGACGCCGACGCCGAAAAGAAAATCGCCGACGCCACTCCAAAATACAAAAGTCGGGGGCGAAAGGAACCGACTTTTTTTTTAAAGGGCGCCGTCGGATGAAAAAAAAATTAAAAAAAGAAAAGGAGAGAATCTCAGCAAAGCAGTAGTGATTCCGATCGGACAAAGAAAATGTCTCCTTAAAAAGGTGCATCATTTGTTACAACTCCTCTCTGCTCCTCACAACGAGAAAGAGATTAAAATAAATAAAGAAAAATAAAATAAAATAAAATCTTAGAAAGAGGGGGCTCCAAAAATAAAAGTGTAATTACTTAATCGATAGCAGCTAAACTGTGTTACGAAACAGATTCCATGCTTTTTGTGTTCTAGGTCCCTGCACAATGAAGAAGTTAAAAGTTTCCCCCTACCCCCTTACGTCCTTCCCTTCTTGAAAACCTTCTCTAATGTAGTGATTCTCAAATCGTTGGACCAGATAAAAAGTTAGGACGCAGCTACTGCTTTTTGTAAAGTGCTACTGCTCTCTGTAGTGTAACTGCAGTTTTAAAAGCCGCCAGTGTATGCAAGAAAAATCCGGTGTCTTTCTCATCTCGCCGGGTTTTTATTTTGTTTTTTATTCTTCTCTAGATTCTTTTTTTCCCCTCCTCCGTTATTGCTTTGTATGGAGAAAAAGCGATAAGTAAATTATTTTTCTTCATCGCTGTTTCTCTCTCTATTGTTTTATTTTGAACAGTCGTGGGTTAAGCTTTAAGAAGTGGAATGAAAACTCCAAGGAGGGATTAGCTTTGTTTGTTTTTTAGCCTCCTGGAATAGTGTTCGGTTTTTAAATGGTAAATAGTGTATTTCGGATCAACTTTTAAGAATCGCTAATTTTAGTTTGCTTTTACGAATTCGTTTCTGTTAATGTGAGTAGAAGAATTTTTCGAAGCACTTATGTTGTATTATATCAATTAATTATTGGATATTTCAACAATTATAGAGTCACATCGAAAAAAATTGTAAAGAAAATAGAACATCCAAATATTTCAATATTTGTTTACTCAAGAAAAGAACTGATCTTTCATGTGCTTTTATACAAACAAGATTATTGGATAAATTTTCAATTTTTTTTAAATATAACAAACATTATAATATAAATATGGAAATAGTTACTCGGTATTATCCTGGTATTGTGCAGTTTATAATCGTTGTTCAAATCAAATGAATAAGGTTGGTTTTAATCCACTCAAACATAAAAAAAAAACTTCTGTAAAATATATTTAAGATGGCAAATTGTTGTAAAAGAAATTTAAATGTTTTTCAGCCCAATATTTGTCAGTTAGTTTGTTATCAAAGTTTATTCCAAAACGTTTATGGTTAAATGGGCATAATTAGTTTTCAATAACTAGCTAATAATTGATGTGCCAATAATGTATACTAAAACAAATTTCTATATTTTTGCAACTGTATAATCACTTTTAAGAATCGTAATTTGGCTACTTCTGTCAATAGTTTAGTTTTTCATTTTAGGATAACAAAAGATATATTACCTAACTGTAACTACATTTATAGTTAATGAAATTCTCTTTAGTAGTATAGAATCAATATTTGCCAATTAAGGTTCTTTTCTACTTTGAACTATTACCAACTATTGATAAAAGCATCATAATATGATTCTTTCTTTCTTTTTGTATATTATCTGTTCTTACTCTGTATCTAGTTAGAACCGAAAAATCGGAGTGTCATATCATTCTTGCCCCCCAATATATATCAGGAATCGTCAATCTTGTATTTGTGGTGTGCCAAACCAATCTACCAATACGTTTCTGGATGCCACACAGTAGAATGTATTAAGAACAATTTGATTACCGCACTAATGCATGCAGATTTAGGAAATAGAGGTCAAGAGTACAGATATTTAAAATTTTATTATATATTAATTAAGCCCCTCATTTAAAAATATTCATTAATATAAAACAACATAAAATGTAACTAGCTCTTAAACAAAAATAGAAACTTTAAATCATACATATATTATATATCTCATGTATCTCTTAAACTTATTTATTTATTAAAACAAGAAATAAACAACACAAAATATAAATTTTCTTTTAATATTGTTAAATAAATACTGAATACTTTAAGGTGACCCTTGTGCCTACACCATTCTATTTTATATCGCAATAGCAAGGATATATTTTATGACTTTCAGTTTGACACGATTGCGTGTGTGTGAATGTTTAGTTATTAACCAAATTCTTTGTGAACTCTAAATGTTTTTCGTATGAGAAAAGATTGATTTGCACAGATATGTAGAGCCAAAAATAGAAAGTTGAGCACTTCCAATATTCTCTTTAAAAAATCAAACTTCCCCAGCGATGACATCTAACAATAGTTCTCGAATTATTGTTAGAGATATTTTCCAGAATTTTTCTTAAGTCCGTACATTTTGTCTTCTGCAATTCTTTAGACGTTAGTTGAATAAGCTCCAATTCAAAATTATCAACGTACATCCCTTTAAAAAATGAAAAATTTGCGGAAACCCACCTAGAATTGTATCGCGTGCCGTAGGTTACCGACGCCTGGTATATATGCTGTCATTAGAAAGAGTGATTGTTGCTTTATAGTGAAGAAATAACAGATTTAGTATTCTTTATAAGCTATGAATCATGTATGAATAGATAAGAACTTTATTCTTAAGCAGCAAAAATAGAAATTTATCGTGAATTATGGCCATTGATAACATCATTTGTACCTATAGTTAGACCAACATTAGCAAATAATTCCCAAATATTGTGTTTGTCTCATCATTATATTGCCCAAAACCTTTCATTTAAATTCAATAACTATAACTTGCATTATTCGAAGCTTATGTACGAGTAAAGAATTGATATTCCATTTCCAAATAGGATATCATCTTATAACTCTGTTTAATGAAGACTTTTACTTGTGGTCGCTGAAAAATAAGTACGTAAAAGTTCACTGACTTCAATAAACCAATCTTTTAAGTTGAACTTGATACACTTCAACCAAGTCCGTTCGGCTAGTCAAAGAGGGTTTAATGATGGCCATAACCATAACCTGCTTCACGAAATGGTATAGACCCATCCTACCGCCATCGATTAAGAAGTACTCAAATAATGGAATGGAGATTCTTACCATTGTGGCACTTAAATGGAAATACTCCGATAAAAACCATTGTCTTTTTCCCAATCATTCTCACGGAAATCGTGATGGTGCCGGAGATAAACTCGCTCCCTAATGCTCCTTTTCCATTCCAGTTCTTAATAATTGCCTTTTCCTCGGTTAAAAATCATTGGAAAAATAAAATAAAGAGAAAAAAACTTTAAAATAAACCCACAATTAACCTAAATCATCTGTTAAAAACATTACGTTAACTTGTCTCAAACAAAAGAGCCCCAACTCTTGCGGTAAAAAAAAGTGTCATTAGTGGCGCTAAAACTCCAGTAAAAAGGGATGTAATAATAATTATCTAAAACACTCGATATCACCGTCACACAGAGTGTGCGTCTAAATAATGAATGTCTCCTCTAAGGTAGTGGGTGTGGGTATTAATTGACAATTATCGCCAGGATCACAGTAAATTAGTTTCTGGATAATGGTATAATTAGGTAAAAAGGTGAACGCTTTGGGCTGAGAAATGGATGTCATTTTTACGCTTTGTTTGTGGAAGAGGTGCCTTTATAATTCATAATCTTCCCTCCAGTATTTATTATACCGAAAGCGTGAGCACATTTTTAATATTGGTAATAAGCACAGATTGTGTTGGGTAAGTGGTCGTTTATTGGATGCAATATAGTGTCGTAGAACGCAATTGTTATGTCCAATTTTGGCCTTAAGATGACTTTGGAGTAATTGCTTTAACAATGTAAATGGTTGGGGTAATTTTGAGTAAAATTATTCAAACGAGAAACGATGGAAAATGCGTTGGGAATTTTTATAAGGAGTGTCTCGACTTTTTTAAATGTAATTATCTAAGAGTTAATTTGCCAAACTCTCAGTAATGGTCACAAAACTGATTACGCATTCTTACGTGTATATCGCTTTACTTTCAATTACTCGTTACTGATTCTGCTGAATAAATATGTATATGAATATAATTCCAGAGAAATATACAAATTACAGTGTTTAATTTTCTAATTTTAATAACAAAGAAAGAGAGGTACTTACTTTTTCATTGGAATTCAAAAATTTCCCAGCACTAGATTCATATTGGCTTAAATATCATATAAGCATCATCTTAATGATTATGTGTCTGGCCTCAAAATTCTACGAGTATTCTTCCTCTAATTTTTCTTTTCATTCGATTTCTGAAAAATTAATGTATAAAATTTTTAATATATATATATATATATATATATATATATATATATATATATATATATATATATATATATATATATATATATATATATATATATATATATATATACATAAAATCTAACATAAAAAGCAAAATGAAACGATATTCAATAATAGGAATAAAAAGCATACTATTTTTAACGACAACATACGGAAGAATACTTTGTTTTGTTTTTGTAAATGACAACAATTTTTGAATAAATAATACCGGGGTTAGTAGGTATTTCTGTGCAAAAAATTATACTTAGCTATTTATATTTGAGCATTTTTTATTTAAGACATAAAATAATTCCCGTGTATCATAAGTATCACACGGGGATTGCAGAAGTAAGTAAAAAAAACAAAATAAATAAAACAAAGGAAACATAACAAAACAAAATTTAAAGTTACGAAACAAATGAAATATCAAAAAAGTTCCAAAGACAAACTAGCACAATACAATACTAAACAATCAAGTAACAAAACCAAAAAAATGAAGCTATAAAAACAGATAAATTGAAAATCACAAAATCATTTCATTGAAGATATAGAATAATGGATATGAAGTTTTACTTGAAACAAGCTGATAAAAAATTAGAATGCCAGTTGATTTTATGAGCATACAGCGTAAACCTTCACTGGTCTTTTCTTTCTTTCTTAAATTTAGCCAAGAAATCTGCCTTTGTCAATTCCGAAAATTACGGTATATCCACGAACAGAAGTAAGAGACACTAGGATATATGTGTCCTTAAGAATTTTAAGGTTCTTTTTTGAATTTTCAGAATAACATTAATGCAAAATGAAGTATTTTGTAGAACATAACAAATATTTATGATAATGCTGCATGATCCATTTCATAGTACGGTCGATGCTTAAAAGTTCGGTAATAAAAACAGTTCATTCATCGCAAGTTCTGAATTGGTGAAGTTCAATTTCAATATAATTATGAAAAATTATAATATCTTTAAACATTTGCCACAGTTTTTTTTTTGTCTTTCTTTAAATAAGGTCACATTACATGAACTTTGAGTAGGTACTTTTTAAAAATTTATTACTTCATCAATTTTTACTATTATGTGTATTCAATTTTGAAGCAAGCAATTTTTATCGAATGCAAACGGCAGCATAGGCAGTCAGTGGCGCACACAAGGGGGATGTCCTAGGGGTCCGGACACCCCCCATAGCCCTTGATTTTTTCTTCGATTGGTTATAACCCTATGTATATATTACATAAAATTTAATTATATGTATTTGTTATTAATAATTAATTGTATTAATTAGAGCTAATTATTTATTCAATAATTAATTTTTGCATTGTTTTTGTTCCAGAAAATCGATAAAATCAAAAGCATGGACCCTCCCCTTCCTCCTTGAAAAATTTTTGTGTGCGCCACTGGAGACAGTCACGCAAAGTAAAATGAACATTTTAATTGTATTAAAAAGATATGAACACAGAACGATTCCCGATAAGTTTATAAATGTATGAAGTGTTTAATTTATTTCAATTAGGTTGGTATCATTTAAATGTAAAACGTCAATGAATAAATTACCGTTTTAAAAACAGCTACCAATTAAATTAAAACAAAAAAAAATATTCTTAGATGAATCGTATCAGGAAAATAATTTAAATCGTCAGTTGTTCTTTTAGAATATTGAAAAAGAGTGAAAATTGGGAAAAAAGAAAATCGTTTGCTTAAATTAAATATTAAAAAATAATGAGGAAAATATTGTTAATCTGGCAAATATTTTTCTGGATTAGCATTTCTCTTATATATTCAAATTATAGTATTTTTCATATGATAAAGTTTAAGTAGTAGTGACCAACCTTTTACGAAGCAAAAAATAACATAATAATAAAAAAACATTTTTTAAAAAAATGCATAATTAGAACTAACAGAAGTAATTCCACATAAAATTCTTGGAGGACACAAAGCTTCGACTTTCTTCAATCATATTAATGCGAGAAAGCATATAAAGGGTGTTTTATTTAGAGGTATAGAACTTTAAATTGCAATAAAACAACGATGTATTATTCGATTGACGTGATTTTTTTTTATTCGAAAGATAATCTTGTGGCATTACATTTTAAATATGATTTCTCGCATAGGACTGCCACGGCTGGCTCGGATGTAGTCCAATCTGGACGTCCAATTTTTGATGACTTTTTCCAACATTTGTGGCCGTATATCGGCAATAATACGGCGAATGTTGTCTTCCAAATGGTCAAGCGTTTGTGGCTTATCCGCATAGACCAATGACTTTACATAGCCCGACAAAAAAATAGTCTAGCGGTGTTAAATCACTCACAAGATCTTGGAGATTCACAGGTCCAAAACGTGAAATTAGGCGGTCACCCAATGTGTCTTTCAATAAATCGATTGTGGCACGAGCTGTGTGACATGTTGCGCCGTCTTGTTGGAACCACAGCTCCTGGACATCATGATTGTTCAATTCAGGAATGAAAAAGTTAGTAATCATGGCTCTATACCGATCACCATTGACTGTAACGCTGTGGCCTTCATCGTTTTTGAAGAAGGATTCCACCAGCCCATAAAGCGCACCAAACTGTCAGTTTTTCTGGAGGTAACGGTGTTTCGACATACACTTGTGGATTAACTTCACTCCAAATGCGGCAGTTTTGTTTGTTGACGTAGCCATTCAACCAGAAGTGCGCTTCTTCGCTAAACAAAATTCGCTTATGAAAATCGGGAACAACGGCAATCTCGTTTTGGGCCCATTCGACGAATCTTTGCCTTGCTTGATCATATTTAAAATGTAATGCCACAAGATTATCTTTCGAATACAAAAAATTCATGTCAATCGAATACGTCGTTGTTTTATTGCAATTTAAAGTTCTATATATTACCTCTAAAAAAACACCCTTTACTACTCTAATAATTTCTATGTTAAATAACAGTTATTTATCCTGATACTTTGAGATACTTTATTACACTTGTATAAACATGTGATTGTTTTATTAATCTATTAATGAGTTTCTTACACATTTTGATTTTCACAGCTTGCCAAACTGCTTGATATGATTCATTTGTCTTTGAATATAAGAATGGTGTTCATTTCTCGCAACTCAATATGATTATAAATAAGCAAATTTTTATTCAATATGGTAAATATATTTCGAAATAAGTGATATAATTGATTAAATCTGTTGAATTTAAAAATTATTAATTTTGATTATTTAATAAATTAATAACTGTAAATAATTAGTATTTTCATGTAACTTTTGAAAATTTGAATTATATATGTTTCTATTAGAACTACAAACTAAAATCATAATTGCAACCATTTCTTTAAGTAAAGAAAAATATGAGGGGTGCATCAAAATTAATTAAATTAAATTTGATTAAAATTTAGTAAATCAATTGTTGATAAAAATGTATATATATATATATATATATATATATATATATATATATATATATTTTTTTTTTTAAAAAAAGTAGTCACTCATAATTTTGTGTTATTCTTTTTGTAAAAGTATTTAAAAACAATTATAAACCCATTGTCTAACATCTGAAACAAATAAAAAGTATACAATTCCAATAACTTTCACCACCATTTTTATCCCATGTGTTAAAATTTTTTTATATAATTAATTCTTAATTCACAAAAATGTTGTGCAATCTATTATAAGTTTGTACTAAACAGCATTTATGTTTCATCCTTCCTTCACATTAATACTTTAAAAATATTATGGAATCCATTCCTCACAAAAACAATTAAGAGACAAACTCTATGAATTACATTAAAAAAAAATGTTAAAATCAAAATGTATTTACCCCCAGTAAACCTTTCGAGGTTGATTTATTCAATAACGCGAAAAAAAAAGTTTGTTATTCTAATACTCTTTATTCTTGAAATAAATAACAATCACTCGAATACATTATTAACGCGATTTATTTTTTTCGTTTCTCCTTTCCTCTAGAGCAGAGTTGAAAAACTATACTACACTAGCGCCCTCTCTCGGTCGCTCCATAAAACTCTTGAAAAAACATTTTGCCGAAGGAATCCTTCAATTTATCTATAAGGTTGTTTTCTTTCTAATAATTTTGATGTACTTTTTTTTTGAATAATGTATTTGATGAGATATAGATTCATTATTGAAGAAGTATAGAGATATTAGGAATTAATACTTCGCTTTAAAATACTTACGAAAATAAAAATGAACTTTTTTTAGAAAGAGCAAAATGTCACAAAAATTTTTCTTCAGAATGTTTTGTTTTTTTTAAATAAAATTTCCATTTTAATCACGACTATACAAACTTTATTCAAAAAATCATACATTAATAAAAAAAAGATTCAATTTGGGCTCATAAATTAAATAATTTTTCTATCTCATTATTTATTGAATATTAATTGTTTACTCTTTCATCATGAGAATTGTGGATATATATTAGATATTTTCAAATTCATTCTGTGTATTATTTTAGTGTTACATCGAAGACAGAATTCGTGGTATTTAGATTATTTCACGAGTTAATTAAATTTAAATTATTCTGAAAGCATTTATAGTTCATTTTTAATGGATTAATTAAATTTTAAAGCATATTTTTAAAATTTTTAAAAATTAGTTCTTTTTGCTTTAATTAAATGCTAATATGGTCATTATTATTATTAATTTTTTTTGTTTGCTTTAAAAAAATCTCATTTACATTTTTACTGAAAAAAAGTAATAAAACGAATATTAAATATTTTATTCTTCACGATAACTTTTAAATAAGGTTGCTTTAAACGATTAATTATAATTAACACTTTAATGAACGCGTGATTACTTTAATCTTAATTTAAAATGTCATAATTATTGGTGATATCAATAAGCGTTACTTAAATTATTTTCTGAAAATAATTGGTATTTTATTTTAAAGAAATAGATAGGAAAATAGAAAATTAAAAAAAAATAACATTCTTAAAATTTTAACTAAAATTTTAAGAATCCTAAAAAATAATTTTAAAAATATGATTCAAAATAACAAAAATTTGTAGCTATGAATAAAATGAATTAATGCCAAAATAATTTGAAAGTTAATTGTTTTTATTAAAAGGTTATTTGTAGCCCTAAAAAAATTAGTAATTAATTACAATATTTACCCCTTTTTTCAAATATATAACAAAAAAGAATACATTAAGAAATTCACAAAAATAACAACCTTCTTCAAAAAGTGTCGCATTCATTAAATATGAACTGTATATAAAACTTTTTGCTACAATTTTGTTAATTTTTCTCATAACTTTGTAGACTTATTAATTCTAATTACTTTCCTTAAGCTCTATATTATGCTCATTTAAAAAAATTATTAAATATATATAAGAAAAAAAATGTAAAATGTATTCTAGGAAAAAAATAAACAAAAATAATTCAATTAAGTGAAAAATTTTTGATTTTGAATTACTTATGTACTCTCAAAAGCTTTGCATTTTAGAGGGGGAAAAAATTAAGAACTGTAAAAATTTAAAATTCAAAGGATCTATGCATGAATTTTTAAAAATTTTTATATAAAATAGCTTAAAATGAACAAGTAATCTTTTCCAGTTTTCTAACGAAATTCACACTTAGAACTAAATCATATTTACAAGTCATTTTCTATAGTTTATGGAAATCAAAATATTTTCTTTACGAAGCATATTTTTGTTAAATTATTCAAATACGCCATTTTTTATAAAAAAAAACTCTTTATAAATATAAAATGTTTTCATCATTACTATGATATATAACTATTATTCGAAAACTAATTTTTACCTTCTAATGAGATATTTTTCGCAGTTATTTAATTTTATGCCATACTTAAATAAAACAAACATATTTTTAACTCTAAATTTTTCCTGTTCCGAATAAAATTAATTAAATACATAAAAAAAACCGGAAAACTATTATTGGTGTGAGTTTTCATATAAAAAGATTTTACAAAGGAAAAGTGAATTATTGAGAAAAAACAATATTTTTCAGTTATTTTAAGTTTTAATAAGTAAAGAAAATCTATTTATTTAAGAGAATAAATATTGTAAGAAAATTAGGGAAGTAAAAGATCTAATTTTATTAAAATAATAATGAAATTTAAGTTCAGTACATTTATTTTAATACCTCATAAAAGAAGGTTAATTAAATATATTTATACTATAAAACTAAAAGGATTTAATCAATATTTTTTCGAAGAAATGTTTTTAGACCAATACGATATTTGTTATATTTTTTGTTTGAAAGAAAACGAAAACTTTTTTTACATCCCTTGTTTTAACATAAACTCTAAAGAAGGAAAACAAGTGAATATATAAAGCATTTAATATATTAAAATGAGGTTTTATCAAATAAATGCAGTAAACGTTCTTCTAAAATTATTTAATTCTATTAAAATAAATTAAAAATTAATGGTTATATCAAATTATCTCAAGCACAAGACTCAATTAAATAGCGCACTTCTTTTCACATACGTTTAAAAGGATGTTTTATAAGTAAAGAGTAATGTAGTGAAAATTAAATTTCTGTAAAAATTAATTCTAATCAAATGTATTAATAACGCTCTAACAAATATTTAAAAGAAATTCAAACGTTATTTTTCTTTGAAATTTATTAAAAAAAGTACTTTGATTAATAATGTTTTTTGATGCTACGACAGTCTACAATGGATTAAGGCATTCGAATTTATTTACAATGAAATAAAACATTAAAAAAAAAATAGTAACTTTTTTGTGTGTGTGTAAACCGTTTTCAGCTGTCATCTTATCAAATTAAAAACTTTAGTAGTACGTCTGTTGATTTTTTTTTTGCTTATTAGGTTTAGCAATCGAATAATAAACAACAGATGGCTCAATATTTATTCTGGTACATTTTTAATACATTAATGTATTTTTTTAAAAATTGGTTTCTGGAATGAAACTTAGCATATTAATGCTGCATTTTTATAATTATTGGTTATTTTTTAGGCTTCTTCAATGATCAGAATGTTTTTTAGGGCTCTAATAGCATGCTACATTTTAAACTATATTTTCTAGATGGTAGGTCTCAAAAATTACAAATTGATTGTTAAGTAAAATGTTTAAAATTAAACATTTTTAAAGGAATCATTGACATTAAAATTTTTTGAGCTATTTTTATAATGGTCGAAGTTAATTTTTGGTAACAGTTATTACAGTGCTCTAAAAATTAAGTTCCTTATTTATTTATTTAAAAATTCTCCAAAAAGATGTTTGGAAACTTTTTTTAATACTAGAACTATTTATAATCTTTGTGAATACTTAATTTAAAATATAATTTTAAAAAGATGTAAGTAAAAATAAAATAATTTTTTCTCTTTATTTTCAGCTTTCTTTCCAGTTATAGAAGACTCCAGACTTTCAAGAACGAACAAAGTTACATGAGAAATTTAAAACAAAAGTACTAATATATTGTAAGGTTACTCGGATTAGTATAAGAAGCGGGGGGACCCCCCATGGTATAAACAAATCATTAAATCACAATTTTTTTTCAGTTGAGATCAATGAATACGCATTCACGCACACACATACACATTATATTCATGAAGCAAAAAATGAGGATTAATACAAAAAAGAAACTCTCTTTTTAATGAGTATAAGTGTATATTGAAATGTACACACAAAAATATTTAAAAACCGAGTATTTATTTTTTCTGCATTTGCTCTAAATACTAGGTTTTTATAACTCATGTTCACAGCGAGTTTTCACGCGCATTTACTTTAACTAACCTCTGGGGCTACTTCATTATGATGTTTGATATTAGAACCTTGCCTTGTGAAAGAACTCTGTTATATGTAAATGAGCCTGATGATTTCAGAAATAAATCAGTACTGAATGAATGAGAGGAAAGAATTTTTTGAGGAAGGATTGAGACAGATTCGAAAAAATAATAGGAGAATTAAGGATGGAGTTAAAGAAGTGTTACTAAGGTCAGATGAACTTTAGAAGAATTAATTCACACACAAAGTACGTCTTCCTGAACTGAATTTTTCAAAGATTAAATTTGGCGTTTATTGACTTTAGTTGCATAACATGCAAACGTGCGCGCGGAGAAAATTCGTCACTTACTAACAACCAAAATAAATTTGTAACCATCTATTGTGTGAACAACGACCTCTGGCGAACCATTCCAGAAACCGTCAATCGAGAGGTTGCTGTTGAGACATGAACATCGAGTAGAACCTATATCCCGCTTATTGTGGTAACGCTATATATGATAGTTTCCGCAACTGTCTTCATTGCAGCTCTAAATGATAATGTTCTTTTATGTTTGAAATTGTATGTATAAATGTCATATTAAACTCTTTAACCAAAGAAGTTGGCATCCTACTGCTTTTTTGCCACAATTTAATATTTTATTTATCTTATAACAGCTAAATCAAATATTTCAGAGTGGTGTCCCCCCCCCCACTTTTTTATGAAAAGAGTTATTAATTACAGTTTAAAAGATTTTTTATAGCATTTAAAAACAATCTTTATCAACACATTTTATCAAAATATGCAAAGTAATAAAGGCAATAATAATTATTAATTTCAATACACAGAGTGTAATGAAGGAAACAGAATCATATTGAATACTACTAACAGTTATTTTAATAAAATCTTAATTTTTTCTTTTTCCTCTTGGGAATTAGTGAATATTCTTTTTACAAGGAATTATATTCAGTAAGAAGAAAAAATGATTTAATATGTATTACGCGGAAACAGTTTTCAGTTTCTATAAGATTTCTTCAAAAATTAATTTACATAAGCTATTTATTTTCTTGATTATGATTTGTTCAGGAATATTTTCATAAAATTAGGAAGTGTTAACTTTTAATTTATAAGAATAGTGATTTAATTACTGTTATTACTTATAATACACGATATAATAATGTATGTGTAATTATATTATGCATGTTCTGGTAATTATTTAACTGTATAATTAATTATTTACGAATCTCAAGGGGACACAATACGATTTAATTGACAAAAATTGGTCAAAAATTTAAATAAATTTCTTCTTAACCTAATTTTTTTAAAATTTTCTGTAATCTCACAAAATTTCAAAGCTCTAAATTAAAATAATTCAGTGTTATGATAACTTTTATGTTCGTTTTTATTCACATCCCAATGGCTAGTAAAACCTTTAAAAGGACTTATCTAAGAAAGAAAAAATAGCCTTATTTATCTTTAATTAAAATGCTAAGGCTTTTTTTTCAACTGTGCCAAATGCTTCGATTTTTTTTTACCTATTGCTATTAGCTTAGGTAACAAAAGATGGTATTCATTTTTGAATCAAAGAAATACTTATGTTTTTAAACAAAAATAGTTGAATTTTAAATTTAGACATTTTTTAAGGAATTTTCGATATGCATTCAGAAAGAAAGTATATTTCACAAATATCAATCAGGCTAGCAGAAAACCCATACCAATTTTTGTTATACATAGCCTGATGTACTTGTAAATCACATTTCATGTGTGTGCGTCAATTATTGTAAGAGGAGTAGCATTTAAAATTCTTTCATAAAACTTTCCTTTAAAACTTCTCCTTAAAAAATTAAATGGTAAAAGTCTTTTGTAGCATTCTGAGCACAAAAACTGTTTTACATGATCCATATACATGAAAAACAAGCAAGAAAAAAATATGTAAAAACCATTGAATCAAAGTTTATATATATATATATATATATATATATATATATATATATATATATATATATATATATATAAATCGTACCTTGTCCCCTCAATCACAAGCAATACAATTATACAAAAGCAAACTTAATTTGAGGATGTAAATAGTTCTAACAATGCATGGATCTACTGTGAACATCAGTTGTGTATTGCTCATTTATAATAACAGTAAGTTGTAATTATAGACTTCATAGAATCCATTGAATTTTATCTATGTTCCAGGTCTTATGAAAGAATAAAGAGTTATTCTAGGACTAGACCACTTAGCAGTTATCATCAGCTTTTTTTTTTATGTTTTTCAATTCCTACTATTAGCTCTCACTCTCTATTTATTTATTTATCTTGGTGGAATTTTCAATCGAATACATTTTAAAACGCTCCATTGAGCCGAAATTTTATATACATGATTATTTTGGATGACAATACAGTGTTGTAATTGTAATTAATGAAAATTAATTGATTAAAACTAATTATTCAAAGAATTACAAATGCAGCCAAGTTGGCATCATTTTTGGTGACTTAGCAATCAGTTTGGCGATTTGTATCAAAACTTGAAAAGATTTTTTTCTCACATTTTAAAGCGCTCATTTGAGCTGAAATTTTCTATACACTATTGTTTTGGGTAAAAATACGATAATTTAATTACAATTAACTAAAATTAATTGACTGAAGTTAATTTTTTAAAGAATTACAGATGCAGCCACGTTGGTTTCATTTTTAGCGACTTAGGTCAAAACTTTAAAAGATTTTTTTCCTCACGTTTCAAAGCATTCAGTTGAAGTGAAATTTTATACACACGTTTTTTGAGAGAGATGACAATACGATACTTTAATGATAGTTAATAAAAATTAATTACCACTTAATGATGTAATTCCGTCGTATGTATATACATAATTATATTAATTGTAACTATTTAGTAAAAGGTAGCTAAAATAAAATTTTTCTTCGTTGATCTACAAGTAGGAATTGAATTAAATTTTTTTTTTATATTACTTGTTTTTTTTGTGATTTGTGTTTAGTTTTCAACAATGTTTCGCTGGTTTGTGTATGTTTTACCACTGAAGAGCAACGTATATAGTTGTTGAAAAGAATCCATTATATTTTTTGTTTCACTTCACAAATGAATCAATGAAATCCCGATCAGTCCAATCCGTGGATCAATTTCACGTAAGATAGTCTTACATTTTTAATAACCCCATAATTATTAAGGATTTTCATTCACTGCCAATTTGCAGCTTATATTAAGTTACAAAAACCGTGTTAAGGAAGTTTTGTGGATCATACAACTGTCCATCAGATATATACATGTTGCTATCGTTTGACATACTTTTTTTATTTCTGAGAATTATTTTTACGGATGTATGTTAAAAATTCAGATTTTATATGAGAAAATAAGAATAAATTAAAATATAGTTATTTTTCATCTTTCAAACTATATCGTGTAGATTTTGAATTCTTTTTCTGATAAATTATTCATCGTTTACTACTTTCTATTTGTTTTGTTGTTGTTACTAATGCCACCCGTCTGACGACGTTAAATCGAGGCCTACGAAATTAATTGTGGCCAAGGGTTACATGTACGCATGTCGTTAGCCGTAGCTTTGAGCACCATACAGATAATAGTACGATTTTGGCTCAGTTCAACCCCAATTTTGAGGGAAATTGCGGCTCGACGGCTATGCCGCAAAGGCATTATTCATTTATAAGCATTTAGGCCTTCTCCAGTATTTGAACCCAGGCCCTACCTCATAGCAGTCAGCGTCACTAACCACTATACCGGATGGGCGACTCTATTTTAATAGATTTTCTAGATGTCACCTGTAAAGTAATTATTTTTATTAGAATAATATTATAATTGCTAATCTCATTTAATATTCTCTATGCTATAAATATGTTACTTAAAAATTTTTTTCATCCATATTTAAATTAACAAGTAATAAAATTTTTTTTGAGTCAGTTTCTAATTAGGTCAACAAAGAAAATTGTTTTTATTAAATAGGTACAACTAATTAAGACACAAATAGAAAGTGATTTTCCTTGCCATTTCCCATTTTACTTTCTGCATAGGGTGATGGACTATTTTTTGTTTGTTTTTTTACCATTAATTCATTAATTAAATTTCATTATTCAAATAAAATAATATAGTAAAAAAGAAATCACAGATTCTCAGAAATTAGGCCATCCCAGGAGGGATTTGAAGCCACGAACTTTCGATTAGAAGTCCAACGCGTTATCCATTGAGCTACATGGACACAACGAGCGTTTCCCTTGTAATGGACTACTACATTTGTGTTTGTTACTATTTATTCAAGAATTAAATTTAACTAATGAATTAATGTTTTAAAAAACTGTGTTAACATCAAGTGTCATCCACTAAAAGTTTATAAAAATGTATTTTAGATTGAGCGGATGAATAAAAAGTATTTTATTAACGATTGAAATCTTAAACAAGATATATATACAGTCGAACCTCTGTATAACGAACCAATGTTTTGAGAATTTTTCTATATAGTTAACTTTTTCCTGGAACCGTGAACATTTCACGATTTCCTTCGTAAAATAACCTCTCTATCTCGAAGTGCATTTCTATCTAACGAACTTTTCTTTTGTGATTCAATTTTTGTTCTCCCTTTTTTTACAGTATTTCTGAAAAAATTTCAAGTTAATCTCTCTTTAACACATTTTATGGTAGTCACAAATCTTGAACTGGCTTTATTAGATCCTAACTCGTCGAGAGCAATAGAGTTCTGGACGTTTCATCCAAGAAGAGCAATCTTTAACCCCCATTGCCCAGTTCATTAGAAAGATCTTCAATATCCTCTTTCACCTTCAGTGGAGTTGTAACGTGTCCCAGTGCTCTAATTATAAAATAATGTATGCTTAATATTACTCGTATGCTTTAAATTATAAAATGTCCTTAAAATTCATTAATTTTAGTAAAAACTATTTTCTTAGCATTGAAAATACAGTGAATTCTTCGACATTCTTTTTTCTTGTTCTCCTTGCAGTTTTTCTTTTTTTTTCTTTCTTTTTTGATGGGTAAGATATGTAAAATAAACGCATATTAAAATTAAAAAAGGCGTGAATAATTACTTTTTTTAATAATAGGGTTTTTATGAATTTAAAATTTATTTTATGTGGTTTATTATGTATATTAAAAGAACCTATGTATATCAAATTTTCCATGTAACGAACTTTTTCTGGGATTTACTGACTTCTTTATATAGAGGTTCTACTATATATATATATATATGCATATACACTGGCCTCAAAAAGTTAAGGTACAACCGGGTTTCTGTGTCTAATTTGCAAATGAATGAATGTAGAAACAAAAAATTTGGAGGATATGTGCATTAAATAGTTTTTTATTGAATGCGTCATAGAAATTTGTATAAGTGTATTGCAAAAACGATTTATAACAAAAAAAGCAATCTCTGCGGAAAAGTCCATTCTTGGAGAAAACAGCACATCACAGTGTTATGTGGTAAAATGGCATAAAAACAATACAAAAATGGGTTCTAATAAGGAATGTGTCCACCCCTAACTTGAATGCATTGGCGGCATCGATTTCCCATGCTGTTTATTAAGTTGTCGGACACCGGAATAGGAAGCGAAGACCAGACACAGAGTAAGCCTTGTTTCAGCTCATGTAACGACCTTGGAGGAGGATTTAAAGCAACAACCTCTCTGCCAAGATAGTCCCAAAGATGTTCTATAGGATTCAGGTCTGGAGATCGAGCTGGCCATTCCATTCGTTCCAAACCGTGATCCTCCAGATACTCCTAAACAATCCGAGCTCGGTGAGGTCGTGCATTATCATCCATCAGAATGAAGTCGTTACCAATAGCAGCAGCATATGGGCGGACATATGGATCAAGGATCTCATCCCGATATCTAAGACCAGTTACGGTTCCTCCATGGAACACATGCAGGTCAGTGTGGCCACCGAGCGAGATCCCTGCCCAAACCAGGATTCCACCACCTCTATAACTGTGTCTTTCAACAGTGTTGGATTGATGGTATCTAGTGCGCTGTTCCCTCCAGATCAGTAGACGCCCTGAATCACTCTCCATTGTAAATCTGGACTCGTCTGTGAACAGCACAGAAGCCCATTGTTGCTGCGTCCAAGAAACATGTTCTCTTGCCCAGCATAAGCGGTTCCTTCGCTGTCGTCCGTTGAGGGGAACGCACACAACTGGTCTTCTTGCATACAGACCTGCATTGTGAAGACGATTTCGCACCGTAGTAGCGGAGATTCTTCTTCCTGATGCTTGAAAGTGGTCTGCAACGAGCTGCGGCATAGTAGTGGTTCTTCTCCTTCGTGCCGAAAGAGATAGAAAACGGTCTTCTGCAGGTGTTGTAGCTCGTGGTCGGCCTGGAACAGGTTTTCTGGACACAGAATCTTCGGATTGGTATTGATCCCAAAGTCGCTGAACAACACTACGAGACACATTGAGACGTCTAGCAGCATCA
Organism: Trichonephila clavipes; assembly: GCA_019973935.1. Taxonomy (NCBI): domain Eukaryota; kingdom Metazoa; phylum Arthropoda; class Arachnida; order Araneae; family Nephilidae; genus Trichonephila; species Trichonephila clavipes. The sequence continues at coordinate 539,933 of BMAU01019573.1, forward strand.
GCCTGCGACAATCCCATTTCCATCCATCCAACTGCCCGCCACCTTAACGAATTGGGTAAACGACGTCTCTGAGACATTTTCTAAACTCTATTGACTATTGTCACCGAAACTGCCAACAACTGTTGAAAATCAACACAACTTACACACAAAAGTACGAAAGCTTGATATTTGCATATTTTTCTCTCTCTCATAAATATACGTTCTTTTCTATAAAACAACAATGGTAGCAATCGTTTTTGCATTAATTTTTTTAAAGTTCGTTATTATCATTCATGTAAACTATGGATTTTATTGTTACTGCCATTTTTTTTATGGTGAGCTTCGAAAAACGTGTTGTACCTTAACTTTTTGAGGCCAGTGTATATTAGGTCTTTTTAAGATCCTATAATTATGTAGCTAATGCTCATAGTCAAACATTTTTATATAACAGGTTAAAGATTTTTGACTATTTTTTCATTATTATTCTCTTCTTTTTCTCCTTTCTATAAGTAATTCCAGGTCTTTGTTTTTTAAAAGTCATTAATGCATTAAAAAAAGGTATTTATTAATTTAATTATTGTTAATCTTTATACGTTTATATGCTTCTTAGTGTTAATAATGTGCAATTAGAATATTGATACTTTTAATACTATAGGGGTGATAATATTGTTGCTTTTAAGATTTATGCAATTGATGTTTCATTTGGTGTATTGTTTTTATTATACTTTTATGATGAAGGTGTAAAAATGTTATTTCTATGTTATGTATATATTTTTTATTTGAATTTGTAAATATATTTTTCTATGTTATGTGTATAATTAGTACTATTCCAAGAAATATGTGTTAATCCAGTTTCATATTTCAATTTTATAATTTTCAATATTTTTCAATAACTTTACTTTTGTTTTATATTACATTTTATAATTCAATTTTTACATGTTTCAATATATTTATATTAGTAGTGGTTCCAAGTTTACTAAATTTCTGTAAACATATGGAAGTACATTTTTACTGGTATAAATTTTAGATGTTATTTCATTATAACTATAGTGAATTTTTTTGCTATAGATATTAAGTTCTCTAATTTCTAGATACTTAATAAAATATTCTACACAAATATGAATAATTTTAAATTTATAAATTTCGAGACTGGTAACTAAGCTAAGTAAATATACTCTTTCTTTGCTCGGTGGTACATTATAATGGTATATGTAGCATCGATAGAAAGTAACCATTAACTCTTTTTATTTTGCTATATTGGTAGGCTAATTAGTTAGTTTATATTTTTTAGCAATTCATATTCTAATAATTAGTAGTATTTTATAATCTCTTAGGCTAGTTTTTAACAGTATATACTACAGACATGATGAGCACAGTAGATAGTGACCAACTTTTGAATGCAGGTCATTGTGGAGATTCTACGAGACTTTTTAATACATATAATACTAGAGTATTCTGGAATAAGGAATATTTTAAGAATTCTAAAAAAGATTTTTTTGCTTTGCAACAACGTTTCAAATAACTCTAATGCTTACATATATAATAGATACTTAGATAAGCTTCAAAATAGTAAATTTGGCAATAATAAAGGCCGCGGTAGCCGAGTGGTATGGGTATCGGACCATGGCTTGCCTGGTCACGAGTTCGAGCCCAGTACCACTAAAGACCCACCGTGTAGGGCAGCGATGCATGTTAAATCTGTCGAGAGCTGAAACGTCCTCCCGTTGGTGTGGTGTGGTAGTTTGGAGAGGGGGGTGCCAGCTCAGGTGTCGTCCACGTCACTTGACCATGGTTCAAAATTACGTGGTCCGTCGCCAAAAGCCCTCGTGTAGCTAAACAGTGCGACGTTAATAATCAATCAATCAATTGGCAATAGTAAAATTCCTTTTTGCAAAAGATGTGGCGACAAAAGATGTAAAACTTGTAAAATGATCCATAATGATCACAAATCAAAGAAGATTCTAAATTTACCTTCTGTAAAATATATAACTGTATTTACTTATTGACATGTAATAAATGCCAATTTAAATATATTGGACAGGCATCTAATAAAATTAATATTAGAATTTATCAACATAGGCCACACACACACAGATACTAAATACTTCAATAGTATTAAAAATTCAAATAAAATAGAAACAAGACCCTTTAGTACACATGGTTTTGAACATGTTTCACTCAATATTATTAAAGTGGTTCCTGACATTAAAGAAAGATTATGGTGGGAAAATTACTATATAAAATATTATAATGCAGTTTATCCTTATGGACTAAATGTATTATACAAAGGAAAAATTATTCTAAATGCAATTAAACAAAATTCTCAAGATTATTATTACAATAATAAGATTAATAACATATCTAATAAAAAAAACTAGAGAGGATAGAACTAAAAGATTAAGTCAGTGTTTCTCAAAGTGTGGGACGCGTCCCCCTGGGGGCGCCATGACCCTACAAGGGGGGCGCGAGCATATCGAAAATTTAAAGAATTTTTTTAAAAAAAATAACCGGAAAGAGAAGTAAAACAAAATCCCTTTTTCCATAATAAAAAATCACACACAACAACACTGACATAATTTATGTTTTTCATCTGGCTTTTTTCCGTCATCAAATAGCTATCTTTGATCCCAAAACCAAATTAAAGAAAAAAAACATTTTGTTTAATTTGCTGTATTTCCTCAATGAGAGATTTTTTTATTACGTTTTAACATAAAATATTACTCGTTAAAAGAAAAACGAAACCCAGACCATGAGAAAAATTCTAAGATGATAAACAATTCATCACTGTAATTATTATTGAAATACTGTACATTAGTTGTAGAAAAAGAAAAGGAAGACATGATTCACTTTTCAGCCAGGCTGCATAATACATTTGCTAATCATTTGATTGACCTTAAAACTTACGGTATGGTTAGTTCAATATTAGTTCCGTCCCATCTTTTATGCGTTTGCTTTTCGCTTAGGGAAATTGTAAATAATAGAGTTTTACGATAGTTGGAAAAAAATCGATTGATTTAACATTTCTGTAATATTAGTGAAAAGTGTCTCTAATTTACGTCCTTTATTATGGTCTTGTACTTTTGAATCATTTTAGTTCATTTTTATTGGATTTTTTCTCAAATCATCAAAGAATTGAATAGTCCTTGAAAGAAGGTAAGTATACTTTCTATAAATTAAATTATTCACTGGAATTCCGATTTGTATCGTGTACAGTAAAAATAATTATAAGCAAATGAGTGGGGTGGCTGAATCCCCCCACACTACCATTAGCGTAAGTATCGAGTACGCGCCTGCTCCCGGGTTAAAACATTTTGAAGTCTCTCTCTTCTCGCTTTAAATGTTAAAAAGTAACACAATTATTCTTCATCGGAATTTTATATTCTTTTTCATTATTTAACATTATAATTCTAAATGCTAATTATGTGAGGTTTAAAATTACAGTTCTTTTAAACAGTTATTTACAACTATAGCATTTATCTAAAAAAAATCATTTTACATTTTTGTATACAATGTCGTGCACGCAGTTTTACTCTCCTTACAGTTCAGCTATTTTATCAAGAATAATGTTTTATTTTTTAAAAAAATGAACTCATGCGAAGAGTTGGTGCTTCAGCCAGTATACGTTTAATGTATCAGTACCGAAGAAAGCATTTTATAAATAATTTCTTAACACTAAATTAAGAACAAGTTTAATAATTATTAGGGACTTCCATGGGTTTGTCTTGTAGAGGAAAGTTTTTCAAAGGAAGGTTTAATATCAGAAATTGACACTTTGAGTTATTTTTCTATATTTAGCTGAGATCTATGTTTTGTCTTCAAAGCATAAACCGCAGAAAATCCGGTTTAACAAAGGCAGGATGTTGAAAATGGTAATAGTATACGAAGTGCTTTTGTTTTCAGTACAGATAATTCGTCATCCACCTCTACCCAAAATTCAAAGAGCGATTTATTACAAAAATGCCTTTTAATTTTTCACACTGGATGAGAAATCTATGAAGATTTCTTCTTCTGAAGTTGAGAGCCCTTCTGGAGTATCTTGAAATAGATCCCTAATCCACTCGTAACTTGCTACCAAGTTATCCTCATCCAGAAAATACTCTTTAAAATTCTTTGCCAACATAGCTAAATGATTTTACATGGTTTTAAAAACAACTTTCACATGTTGTTCTTCAGATTTATAAGTTTTAACACATAACCAGCAGGGGCTTTTCCCCCCATCATTTACTTCAGTAGTGGTGAATCCAAAATTTAAGTATTTTTGAGAGTATCGCCTTGATTTAATTTTCGGAACCATGCTCGTCTGTGTACTTGTTGATTCTTTATTATCATCGAATGTTTGCTTACGACTTAAAAATGTATGTATGATTTTGTTTTAATCTACTGCCGTAAATACTTAATTACCGTGAATTACAATTAACGCGTAAATTAAAAAAAATGTACATTCAAGCTAGATTCGGTAGCTATATGAGTATCGAGTCGACCAAAACTGACTGGAATTGTACGAGGAAAAGCATTTTTACATGTTTTGCGCAGACGTCCGATAGGTTGCCCAGACTCACGCAAACGTACCCTATAATGCCAGATGTGATGGATATGATAGAGAGCAACATAGACTAGACTATTTTTCTAATGACATTTGTACTTTGAGAAATGAATGCTGAAGGAAATAAATCTTTAATTAAATATATCATTTTGCGATCTGTTCCAATTTAAAAGTCAGAGAAAGAAAAGTAACATAACAATAAGTAAGTAATATATATTTTAAGAAATTTTCTTAAAATATATATTACTTAAAAGTTACATATACACAGAATTTATTATACTTATCGTATTAATTTTTACGGTTTATAATTAAGATCGTATTGTAACTTTAGCGTCTCTCTCTCAAAGTGCATTTTTATTGCAATAAATACATTATTGTTGTACAGGGGGGGAGGTGACAAAAATTATGATTGAAAATTGGGTCGCCAGTATTGAAAGTTTGAGAAACACTGGATTAAGTAGAGACAAAAAGTACTTACAGATAGTATTATAGTATTATTTGTAATAGCTTTGATAACAATTTTAACATAAAACACATTAAATCTTTTATGTTTGGACTCAGTAAGACAGAATTATGTATTACAGAAGATGTACTAATTTCACATAAAATTAAAGATTGCCATGCTTTGCATATTATAAAGGACATTCACAAATTTTTGAAACATAAAAGTTAATGTAAATTAAGATTATAAAATAGAATATTGTACACTTTCATATATGAATAAATCGTATAATATTAATTTTTTTGGCATTTTTAAAAAGCACATGTCATCTTTCCCTCTACAAAATATTACAATTAAAAAGCTTTGAAATACAATAAAAAAATAGGTAGATCAATTTTTAACTATAATGTGCCTATAAAGCAAGATAACTTAATATGTAAATGTACTGAATTTAAAGAATTCATTGATAAACATCACAAACATGTTGTTACTGGTGACCTCAATATTGTAAAAGACAATAATCTTAGAAACATAATGAATAAAGGCACTGGTTTTTGATTAATGATTTCGAATATAATAATACAATTATAAAAAAATCAGTTACATAATGATATTGAGCAATTTATATACAAAATAGCTATTAAATATAGTATGCATTCACAGAATATTACACAGCAGCTTAATAAATATAGCTTTGGTACAGATAATAAAATCTTTTTTAATGATATTAAAAATCAGATTAAAAAATTGCAAAATAAATTTATTATAGTTTATGTTGATAAAGTGCCAGGAAATTTTGCCTTCATATGTAAATACCATTATAATTTAATGATCAACAATTATTTTGATACTAATACAGATTTTATTAAGTCATCAGTTTCTGACAGAGAAATAAATAATCGAATCTTGGCTTTTCATAAACAATTAAGAATTCAAATTAAAAATAATTTTAAATTTCACCAAATATTTTTACTCCCAAATTACATAAAGAACCAGTGAAATTTTAAACAGTTACAAATGGATTTCATACATATATCAGCAAAACAGGCAACATTCTCCATGAGAGAAATATTACATGATGCAATAAATAATCTTAAATCCACAGCCTTACTTAAAAATAGTAAGTCCCTTATTGAACAAATGAAAGATAAAAAGATTTATTCAGTCTATAGTTTAGAATTTGAAGATCTTTTTAACTCTATTAATATTGATGATTTGATTAATATATTTGTAAATTTACATAAAGATAATTTATTTAATAATGTAAATTATAATAGATTTAGTTCACTACTTAGGTTTATACTTAAAGAGAACTATATATATCATAAGGGTAACTATTAACTGCAGATTAAAGTTTTACCACAAGGTGGCCCTGCGAGCAACATTCTTGTCAATTTTTACTTACATTATTTTGAAAGTAGTTACATTTATAATTCTAAATATTATATTTATCGTTATATAAATGACATAATCATTTTTGGCAAGCAAGTCAATTTTATACCTAACATTAATTTTTATGCACAATATCTTAATTTAATACAGACAATAGTAACATCAATGAAGCAAATTTTCTTGACATACATTTCAAATTACAAGTTAATGTAATAGTTTCTAATATTTATGATAAAAAGGGAAGAATTTAATTTCAATATTATAAAAGTTACTCATTGGGAGAATAATGTACATGTTTCTATATTCCGAAAAATTGTTATTAATTATATACAACGCAATATATTTCTGGTGTCAAAAAAGTCAGAAATAATAAATTACTAAATACTTACATATTTCATAGTTATAGTTACCTCCATATTCTAATATTAGATAGAATTACTTATTATTATTTATTTCATATATACTCTAGTGTCACTAAAGTTATGGTAATTTGTAACTCTCTTATTAATTTTTATTTCTATACTTTTGTTATGTGCTACATTTCAGCCATTCACATACTTTGAATCTGCATTAGGGTCCAGAATCTAGCAATAACTTATTTATTGCACTCAGATTTAGCGTGGGCTCTACATTTTTAAGTGCAATTTTTAGGTAAGTTACTTACCTCTATCTTGTAATGGATTTAGATATTTCTATCCATTACTTTCAATAGGTTTTTGCTCAGTATTATTTACATAAAGGGGGAAGGTTGGCTGGCCAAAAAACATGTTCAACCCCATTTTTATATAAATTATTTTATGTATTAGCTGTTCTAAGTCAGCAATGTTTATAATACTGCAGCATCCATTTTATAATTTTTAATCTCAGTTGTTCATGTGTCCTTCATTGTGTGATTTTCCTACTGTCTATGAGTTTTTCGAATGTGATTGTTGGATGTTATCTCTTTTTTTGTCGAGAATAGGACTATATATATATATATATATATATATATATATAGGGAGAGAGTGAACTAATAGTAGGAATTGAAAAAAACCGTGGTAATTCTCGTACTCGTGACCGGCATGTCATGACCTAGTACCATTGAAGACGCACCGCGTAGAGGCTCTGATGCAAATAAATCTGTCGAGGCTCGCTGCTTGGTGTGGAAGTTTACAGAGGAGACTAACTCAGATGTCGTCCTTGTTACTTGACCATGGTTCAAATTTACGAAGTCCATCACCAATAGTCTTCGTGTTGCATGATAGTGCGACGTTAATGTGAACACTCATTCACCCACCATAAAAAGTGAAAATTATACAGAAATTTAAAAAGACTAATGTTAGGGTTTTGTGATAAGTTTTAATTCACGTAGAAACATTTTTAAATGTTTTACAGAAATGTGTGTTTCAACTCCACTTTCCAGATGAAATATTTTCTTTTTTAAATATCCGTCTTTGGCAATGATTCAGAATTATGAAAAAAAGCGTGTATTATTAACGGAAAACACAATTCGAACAATAACAGAATAATAAAAATGTTTTCAAACGAATAAATGTTTTTTTTTAAAAAATCCGTAGTACTTTGATTCTCTAAGAGATGTAAATACGGTGTTCAATTCTTTTAGAAAAGAAATATTTCTTTCTTTACTTCAGTTATAACATACACCTTAAATATTACAAGGCAAAATTCAAAGTTTTGCAAAACATAGTAGAAAAAGAGAAGTTTTGTATTTAAAGATATATTCAACAGTTTTATAAGAATATGCAAAGGGTTGCTATGTATATATAAAGCAATGCTTACAACAAAAATATAACACAGATGTTATTGAATCTAAATGTAAAGATAGGTGAGACTATATATATATATTTTTCTATGAAAAAAAATTCTATTAAATATAATGATTATGCTCCAAAATGTTTGACGAAAAGTGTTAAAAGCATTTTATAAAGTATTATGATGCATTATTATAAATTTAAAAGTAGAGCATTGTCAGTTTGAAAACCAATTTATCCATGCATTAATTATCAATATACCGGCATAAATTCTCATTTAATATTAACAATATATCAGATCAATTTGTGTGATACATACGGTGAAAAAAACAAAATTTTGATCTACTGTGCAATTTTTTTTAAAGTTAAAATACACATTCAACAATTGAAATAACTGAATATATATCACTTTTTTAACAATCTCAAGAATTATTTGTTAAATATAATGATTTCTGAAACATAATAGGAAACTGAAAAAACTGTTACAATTTAATAAAAAAAAATCAGTTTTCATGAATTTAATTTCTATTTGCATTGAAATGGCGTGAAATGAATTTAAAATAATAAAAGTAACAATTCAATATAAAAAAAAAGCAAAAGAAAATTTTGTCCGTGTAATTATGTCAAGAAAAAAATCATCAAGTATAGATAGCACATTCTCATTCTATCCAATTTCAATGAATTCGGAAGCGATTAGCGAGATTGTGGGAAAAAAGTTTCAACTTTCAAATAAATAGTAGATTATACTATTAAGTTTTGTATGAGCCGCTTTCATTTTAAAATATCAAAATTAAAATTCTCTACGATTATTCATATTATAAAGTATATGACCTTTCAAATCCTTTTTTAGGGTAGTATTATCCATAAGGTTTGGGATGACTTGGAATTAAGGGATTTGTTGCGATAAATATTATTCAACTCAACAAACAAAATGTAATATAATTATAGAACATTATAATTTGAAAAATAATTAATTTTTAAAATGAATTTCATAATTTTATATTTAGGTATTTGTAATCTACTATATTTTGTATTTTATGTAAACTAACTATATTTATATTTATACTTGTAAATCTGGAAGCAATTTCTTTGTAACCTTCTTCACTTTACCAGATTGGCAACAGTCCGTATTTTGGCATTAGACCAGTTGCAATGTTTTTGATGTCAGCGCAGATAAGCCTAATGGAATAAAAAGTGTTCTTCGAATTCTTAATAGTATTTTTCTATTCTTTAACGTTGTAGAACTAAACGTTCATAACAGATTCTATAAAGATTAAAAATCTAATAATACTATATTTTTATAATATCTTATCATTTTTAAAGGGTTCTAAAGATGTTTTATACACAAAACAGAGAACTTTCACGATCATAAACATTCATGTAGGCTTTGTTATGATTCAACTTTGATTTGAATTTAAAATTATGTATAGGTCATCCTCTCTAATCCTTCTTTTCTCTAATTTGATATTGATTCAAACAAAACCATAACTACACTGATGATGAATTTTGTAAATTTTATCCATAGTTTAGTGACGAGATTGAAAGGAACTGGGACTCAAGCTTATCACTGTACTTGAACATCTCTTTAACGATTATTTTTACTATTATTCGGATACCGTGATGAAGAAATAAGAAATATAAAAAGCATACTGGCTTTCAATAGGGATATTAATTAAAATACATTTGCAAGTACCGCCCCACCCAGTATGGTGGTTATGACACTCGGCTAGGGAAAAAAATCATAAGATTTCTGTACTTTTTATATTCCCGCGCGAATTATACATCGTTCCCGGGATTTCCCGGGAATCGCCGGGACCAAAACACGCTGGAAAATTTTTTTGAAATAAACTCAGCAATTTTAAAAGGATTAATTGACATTAAAGAAGAACAAATGATGGCCAATGTGGAGTTTGAAATTGGGATTACAACTGCAGCAGGCTTAAAGCTAGTAAAAATTGGCTTAGAAAAATTATGCAGTCGAAATGGAACTTTGCTAACTGCTTAGTTATTCTTTTCTTTCGTTATTGGAGAATTGAACGAACAAAATTCAGAATTTGCGAAAAATATGAAATATTCTTTAATCCAAAGAATTAATGAGAGATGCAACGTTAATTTAATAGAATTAATGCAATATCCGAATTTTAGGAAAAAATACAAAGCAGCTGCAATTACTGTCGATATTTCGCGATTACCTAGTAAAATGTTTTTGGTTATACAAGCTCAAAATATAGGGACAAAGAATAACTAAGCTCAAAAGATAAGGAGAAATCAATATCCAACTCTTCGCACTCAGAAGAAGAGAGTATGGAGATTTTGAAAGAAAAACATCTGACGTTGGACGAAAAATTAGAGAAAACAATTTACATTAAAACAAAAGTTTTATATTGTTCAACCAAGAAAAGTACTAGTTTCAACAAAATCATGAAACAAAAGATGCAATTGTTCGACTCGAATGAAAATCCATCACCAAACATTAGAAAAATATGCGAGGATTTAGAAACAATTCATCCAACGTCAGTTGAAGCCAAGAGAGCATTTTCTGCTGCCGTATTATTTGTTACCAAACTTAGAACTAGGCTGAGGGATAAAAGTATAATTTGCTTATGCTTTCGGAAATCCTATTTTAAAAATGAATAATCAGTTTATTATATATTTTTTGCATTTTTTAGCTCATTATATAAATAAGTATTAATTTTGGAATTTATATGTATCCTTATTTTATATAATTATTATTGATTTTATTAAAAATAACTTGTTTTTAAATTTTTTGAAACTTTGATATATTCTCAGGAATCCCGGGATCGACAATTACATTCCCGGGAATGGAAAAACCAGGGAAATAAGAAACCCTACTATCGGCTTGTAATGTAGTGAGCTCTGGTTCGAATCCCAAATAAGGCATAGATGTATCTTCAGGAAAAGAAGTCTCATTTTCGCCTCAAAGGGATTCCTATCTCGAATGGAAAGCAGCGCACCCCTTCTGTTCTATGCTGGGATCATCGTTTGTAGCAAAAGTCTTTATTCTTCTATGTTTGAATTGCATGTTTCTGTTCATCTATCTTTCGTACGTATCCCAGTATGCAACACATGACAACAACCACATTTGCAAGTTTAGGACAATATAAATAAGTAGTTTGTCGTGGGTTCAAATCACGATTCTTACTAATTTTCTAGGGAAAATACTTTTTATGACGTTATATGATTATAAAACTTATTTTTGTAAAGGAACCGCGATTTATGTTAATGAAGGTTACTGCTAAAAGATAAGTGAAGAGGCAAGTTGGGGGTGGTGATTGTTATCATACGGAGACTAAGAGGTAAAAGAAGTTCATATTAGAATTTGGTGGAGTCCAAGTTGAGAAGATTCGACAGGCCATTCAAGTACTAGTATTATTGTTGAGAATCTTGTGATGATAAATATACAGAATGTTCGGACTTAAAATATCCAAAAGTTGTGGCTTATTATTACGGAACTACCTATCAGAATGTAATAAACTGCTCCTTCGTAGATTAGCAAATCCTCCGAGATTTTTCGGGTCTTGTCTAGAGGTACTCAATCTTTTTTTTTCCTGCTGGGCCGCATACATGTGCCAGCTATTTCACGCGGGCCACATACATATGTTAGTTATTTCACGAGGGCCGCATACATATGTTAGTTATTTTAAGAGGGCCGCAACATGGAGATAAAGGGAGAGAAATGCTTTAAGAGATCAGGATAACATTAGAATTTAAAATTTCGAAAATTGATCAAAATATTATAACTCCTGTTTTGTCTTTTTTAATTATAATTTTTTATATTTTTATTTTTGTCACTAACACTAACAACTCTAAATTAGAAGCATTTAAGAAACACCCCTCCACAATTTTTGGATCAATAAACGGTTTCACATGATTACTAATAATGTAACAAATTTCATAGGATATATGTCTTCGTTACCTCTGTGATATTACCACGGAGAAAACACGTTGTTGCTGTTGTAAAAATTATTCAAGAAAGCCTATTTATCGCCTCTTGAAAGAGATCTTCAAGGAAAAGTGTCATTGAAGATTCCTGTATGTTCGTATTTTTTAATACAGCACACTTTAGTGACAAATCAAACAATTTCTGATCCATGTTTGTTTTTCACTACAAAATAGTCAACATCCCATTCGTCTTGAATAGATTTATTTTTTCGAATATTTTTTGCTTGCAAGATACGAAAGATAGTTAAAAATTAGTTCCACCCATAAAACTGTTGCTACTTTACTGTTGTCTGTTATCCCTAACCGTGACCATTTCAAATAGAAAACGAATATCAAAGTCACGCGTGTACAGAGACTTGTTCGAATAGAATGGAATGTCGTAACTGACTTGTCTTATAGACCTATCAGGACTGCTATAAAATGAATCGCGCACATGATAAACGGTGTCTTCTAACACGAAAACTAAGAATATTTGCCAGTTTGAGATGCCAAAGTTCCCGTCTCCTTTAAAGTTCTTTCCCATTGGTGGATATATTTTGATGTCGGAGGATCGACATTCCATTCTGTTCCAACACGTCGCTGTACACCCGGGGGACTGATTATAATTCCTTTAACCTAAGTACGCACTGCACATTTTGTTGCGGCAACCACATCTTTGCTAATGAAGCCAGTATAACAAGTTTACCGTCTGTGATCGCCGAATAATGCGCGCAGGTGCGGCCGATCGGACTAGACCCAAAAAATCTCGGAGAGGTTTCCAATCCACGGATGAACATTTTATTACATTCTGATGGGTAGTTCCGTAATAATAAGCCATAACTTTTGGAGACTTTAAGCCCGAACACCCAGTATTTAGATTATAGATATCAAGATCACTATTTAAGTTGATGTGCTCTAATAGCTTAGGTCGAATTGAAATAGTGATTAGATTATCATAATAAAGCCCATATTTTTTTAAAAAATGACATCCTTTAATGAACTCACCCACTTCAGCGGGTGAGAGTTAGTGACTTTTGTTCAATGGGCAAAATTTATGATGGTTTTATGATAAATGCAATATCTCTCTCTATCTCTCTTTGCACATTAAAATCAAAATGGACAGTTGTGCAAGTAAATTTTACGTAAAATGTACTATTTGATAATTGGCTTAATATGTTCGAGTATTAATATTCTTTAAAAAGTTTATAAAATTCCAAACAACAACAGCTTATACGCGTACTTTTAAATCAAACCCATTTTATATACCTATATGCGTTATTATTGTTGACAAATATGTATGTACTTTTTAAAAGCAAACTTCTGCAAAAAATAAAAGTTGGCAACAATGTGACCTGATTGGCTGGAAACACATGGTTGCAATTATCATGTGACTATTACGTCAAATGAATTTAGTGCATTAAGCAGTACATTTTTAGGTTTATTTTTGTAAAATAATTATCATTTATGATAATTTAGTGAACTGTGAGAATTTTTGTTATTTATGAGGTTGATCCATTTGTCAACTGCACATTTGAATCAAAAATATTTATTTGGACCATTTAGAAAAGAAGCATGCTTCAACAATAATGTAATTTTTAATCTTATTTTCAATTAAGTAAAGTGAATTTCTAATGGAGGACAATTAACGTTCTTTAAAAAAAATTATAAATGACTCTGAATTATGAGCGTGATGTTATAAGGCATTTTAAATTAATCCATTAGTTAACGAATCATTTGACTGAAACAGCTCCGATATTCAACGAAGATTTTTTTCTGCTATTTAAAGACTCTTTTTGTTTAAAAAAAAAGGATGGATATTAAGAGACATGTTGCGGAAGCATTATTTTCACTGCCCACGACTGGGTTTTTTTCTTTCGTATTCCTGATAAAAGAACGAAACATTTTCCAAGACTTAAAGCGTGCCTTAAAATAACTGCCAAAAAAGGTTTGGAAATATATTCCAAAATTAAATCTCCTGACGTATAATGAACGAGGAAAGTAACGAGTCTTAAGGAAGTCCTTTAATTTTGCGTGAAATGCACTTTTTCCCCCACCCTCAAAAAACCCCCAACGTTTTACTTTCCGGAACCAAATTGAAGTCATAATTTTTTTCCCTCCTCCCCTTTTTAAGAAGAAACTTCTAATGGGCGTGCATTTGCCTTAAGATTAGAACAATAGGAGCGGTAAATGTTAATTACTGTACTTAAGATGCTTAAGCACTGTGCGTTCTAAAAACTTTCAGGAAACCTTGGAAGTACTTATCCTTCCCACCCACACCCGCCAACCCTCGAGATAAGGTGGCATTATTATCATTTTTTATGCCTTACCTCACAACTATACTCATTAGTTGCAGCTGGAAATTGGAGTAGCTGGAATAGCAGAAAAAGGTGAAAACAGATTCGGGCACGGGCAACTGAGTTTTTCCCTATTGGGGATCTTGATTTTTATCGATGCTGATGCACAAAATAAATTATCTGATTGTCAATCAAGATTTAAAAAACAGAATTACAGAAAAAAAATGCATAGGGTTTTTTTTTCGAGTAATTTCGAAGGTGTGAAAACGTGGAACTCATTAGTCGGTTCTACACAATGTCCGAACCTTTTTGATCTCGGGAAAATTTAGAAGAAAAATTAGCGCCGTGTGTCCTGATGTGTAATTTGGGTGAAGTTTTAAGCAGATGCGTATGTTATTAGCAAACTGGAATAAAGAAAAGGGAAGAAAGAGAAGAAGACGGGAGAAAAAAAATTTTAACCGTTAGAACGTTGTTTTCTTTATTCCAAGCTAAATTCGTCCAATTTTCCTTCTTGTTAAGCCTGGCCACTCATTTACTCGTAGCTTTATACCGACGTGCATTGTTTCTTAGCGTCGAAGCAAATTTTTTTCACTCCCTCTTTTCTTTTGAGCATTCTTATTAACCTGCTTGCAAAGTGCTTTTTTACTGCTGTTTTACTTTCATTAAGAATGGAAAATGGAGAAAATGAGTTTTTGTCTGCAGCAGTAATTACAATGGCGGGGATCGGGAGACCACTGATACGCATGCGCGTGGATTCCCTTTTTTCTTTGTCTAATTCTTTTTCTTAAGGTTTTTTCTCCTTTTTTTATCATAATGGGTGCTGTTTCTTCTAACAACTTTTTTTTTGCTGCTGCTGCCCGCTGATGTCCTCGGATTATTTTTTTTATTTCTTATTTCTTCTAGTTCTAAGATTTTTTTAAAATATTTTTTTTCTAGCTCCTTATTTTAATCGTGCTTCTTAACAACGTGTCTTCTTAGGGAAGAGGACTGCCCGAGTTAAATTTGCTGGAGTACTTAGCATGATGAGTTAGTCGGTACTTTTAAATTCTAAAGCTTTCCCTTGTAATTTCAGATTTGACGAAAGTAGTGGATTCCTTCTTTTATGCATTTGCAGTTCTTTCTTTCATTTTTTTCCTTCTAAATTTCGTTCTTTCCAAACTCATTTATTTCCTTTTTTTTTTAAAAAAAAAGGAGAAAATTAGAAAAAATGAGTCTTCATTTCCGTTGTAAAGTTCTTAACTTTTTTACTCCCACCCTCCCGGCTAAAACAAATAACTAAAGTCTTTAGAGAAGCAGTTAAAAACGTTAATCTTTTTCGATTCGAGACTAATACAATGGCTTTCATTTAAAAGGGGTGATGTCGCAGTAATTTTGGAACAGAGAGGGATGGGCGGGTGTTAAGGACTTCTTCATCGAGAACTACTCACAAGTAACTTATTATAAACTACAAGCATTGCCTTTTTTATGAGATGTATTAAATGAAATGAAGAAGTTATATTGAATAAATGAAAGATTTTATTTATTTAATTACAAATAGCACACAAATTTAAATAAGGTTATGTGTTATAAATTACTATACTGTTCGAATTAATTGGGACAAACATGTTTTTCTTCTTTGATTTGGTATGTAATTACTAGTGATGTCCCGAACCACCTCAAACCCGTTATACCTGCCGTTAAGTAGTGTGGCAGATCGCGACTTAGACTATAATTTATTCTTTTAAGTGGATCGTGAGCTTTTCAGTGGGGCAGCTGGTAATTTCAATTTTGCGTTTCCTATAACATGTGTTACTTTCACTAACTAGTTCAAAGATGGATATTAACCATTTAAAATAAATCGCTGTTGATGAAAACATTTCTATGACTGAGAAATACAGCTATGACAGTTGGTATGAGCAAATTACGTGTTTAAAGAAATTTAGGAACTTTTCAAGATTCTGGATCATCGTCTCCAAAAAAAAAAAGAAAGAAAGAAAAATGTGGGCGTGTGCGGAAAATTACTCCAAGAAATGATAAAATTTTAATGAGAAGTAGCAAAATAAATCCAAGAAAGACAAGCATAGACCTTTGAAGGGATTTATTGGATAATGATGGTGAAGTGAGTACCTCAACTGTACGGAAAAGGCTTCTGAAAGGTAGCCATAAGGCAACAAAACTAAGGAAAAAACTATTTCTAACTCAGACAGTAATGAAAAAACGTTTAACATGGGCTAAAAAGTACCGATCGTGGACTGTTAACGATTGAAAAAAGGGGATTTTTTCAGTGATGAAACATTTATTTGTGCTGAGATACAAATCAAGTGTAGTTTGACGAATTGAAATTGAAACTTTGTTAACAGATCATATTCAACAGACAGTAAAACTCCCTTCGAAACAAATGTTTGGGTTTTTTTTTCACAACAAATGGCACTGGAAGCTTAGTTTCTCTTAAAAGCCTAATTAGTTCTGTCAAATATATTGAAATAATATGTAGTAGTATTGCTCCATTCATGGAAAAATTTGATGGAATATTTCAACATGTCTAGGCCCCTTTTCACGATTCGAAATTCGTCCGTGCTTCTATGCGAAAAATAAAATAAAAGTACTCGATTGGCCTGGAATTTTCTGAGACTAAAATCATATTTAAAGCTTATGTCATATCCTGAAGAATCGTTTTGCTAAGATGAATTGGATGACAACAAAGTAAATGATAAAAAGGGCAATACTAGGGAGTTTTCACGATGAGGAAACCAAGAACATATGTGCTACTCTAGTGGAGTCAATGAGAAGATGTGTTGGAGAGGTCATTTATGCTAAAGGAAGACATACTTCATACCAGTGGCGCACACAAGGGGGGTCCGGACCCCGCCCCAAAGCCCTTGATTTTTTCCGATTGATTATAATTCTAAGTATATAGTACGTAAAATGTAATTAATTACTTGCTATTAATGATTAATTTTATTAATTAATGCTAATTATTTATTCAAATACTGTGTTTTGTTCCCGAAAATCGACAAAATCAAACGGAGCATGATACAAGAATGGTGAACTTTCGATCCCGGACCCCCTTGAAAAATTCCTGTGTGCACCACTGCTTCATACTATTATACAGATTTTTCAGTTTATTTAAGGCATATAATGATAAAAAGCTAAGGCTTTAGAAAAAAAAATCACCCCCCCCCATTTTTTCCCAATTAATTCTAACAGTATAGTACATGCTTTAAAATTCTCAGACTTTATATAATTGGATTTTTTTTTAAATTATTAAAAACTAAATATTTTTTTATTCATTATTCAAATGAGAATAGACTAAATTCATGTAACATCCTAGTAACGTGATAACTACGCAATCACGTGTTTCCAATCAATCAGTTCATAAACTCATATGACGCCATAGTCATATGATAAATGCAAACACATGTTTCCAGCTATCGTTTCATGCGCTTCTCTGTTGCCAAATATTGCTTCCGAGAAAAACTTACTTTTAAATTAGTTCATATTTGTCAACATTAATAACACTATTAGGTAAAAAACAATGTATTTGATTTAAAAATATACCCATAAGACTTTTTTTTTAATTTTGAAAAACATTTGGAGACACTTGATTATCTTTACTAAATTATCAAATTTGAAACTGTATTTGAATTTTTCAATTAGAACAACAAGTACAAGACTAATGGCTGCTTTGAAATCAATGGAGAACACGTGATAGCATGTATCAGGTGACAATCACGAAAGCATTCGAAGTATCATAAAACTTGACAGAGATTTATATAAAGCAACAGCCACACACACGCAAATTTTGTAGCATATTTCTCTAACTACTATGTAAATTTTGCTATGGGACTAGAAATGACGGAAGAATTCAGAATTCAAATTAGCTAGCATTAGGATATTTTTAATAACAATCTAGTACAAATAGCGTTATGACAAAAAAGTATTGTTTGTTTTACTTAGAGAATAATACAGATCAAAGTTTTACAAAATGTTACCTTTTAAATTGGCCACTGATAAATGAGATAAAAACATACAATTTCAAAGCCAGCATGTTGTCATAGGGTTAATAACCTCTAAAGGGTTTTAGAAAAGTATCACAAAAGCAACCAAACCCTTTAAACTTTGAAAAAAGATAGAGATAATAATCATTTATATAAAAGAGCAGTAAAAAGTATTTACAATAATCAACATAAAAAATTGATTAAAAAATCAATTTTTAAAAATTTTTGGACCAGAAACCACAAGTACAACGAAAAAATAGCCAATTTTCAAATCATCAGTCTCCCCAGCAATGAGTTTTATTTATTACCAACACAATCCAAAAGTTAAAAAAAAGCTAGATTCAGACAAATTACAGCAGAAAAAATGGTATTTGGATTGAATTCAATTTATTTTTACTATCCACAACTGCAATAACTCTGATGAAAGTCTGCAGATTTTGTAATTATTAGAATATGAATTCGACGAGTATACTTACTTTATATTAAAAGGCCCGAAGTGGCATTTCAAGAGAAACGGAACCATGCTATGTGGTTAAATGGTCAAAGATTTGCTTGCTTAAGAAAGCCTAGAGAAGGATTAAATAAATTTCTTTTAGATTCAATTAACATTGTACATAAGTATACAAATATGAACATAGGCTGTGTGTTTTAGCTTAGATATAGCAACAGAAGACTTTAGTAACAATATAATTTAAGTTGTTGAACGAAAGAACATTATAAAAAGTTAATCATTTCAATTCATATGTTTGACCACCCTTGTTATAATGACTGTACTGACTGCACCAAGCTGAAAAAGCTCCTCCTAGCGACTACATATCTTCGGTAGAGGCCAGGTAAGGAGAGAATGTGGTTGCTATGAAAAACCGTTCATGTTCTTTATTCATTAATTTTGTTGCCGATACATGTTGCCTTTGTATAACCTAACTTAAATTAACAAATAATTGTTACATTAAAGTAGACTTTATAGAACTGAACAAGGATTCACCATTTTTACCTTAATCTTTAACTTCCAAAACTCTACATATGTTTATGTAGAGTTTTGTTTATGTAGAACAATGTTTAGTACTACTAAACATTGAGTAAAATAAGTAAAAGTGCAGTAAATTTGTTCATATTTCTTAGATGTTTGAGAAAATATCTGATTTGGCATGGATAGATTTTAATCGATACAAGACCTAAATTTACGTTCAGTGTCAGAGATATAAAATATAATCCTCTGTCAATTAATAATAGAAAGCATATGTAAACAAAAAAGGAAAGTTTATAATTTTTTTAAAACTTTTCAAATAATAATGCTGAGTAAGTTTTTAAATTTGTAGCTAAATTTATTACAACTTTTTGAATCAAACAAGAACCATACAAATATCTGATTTATATCTTTTTGACTAATACAAATCAGATATAGAATTTATTGGCTTGACACCCAATCTAGATATAATCATAATTCATGTTCGTTTTTGTTTCTTCGACAGCAAGCTTAGAAATAAGAATATTACCATTGCGACCCAACCCAAATTAAATCAAACATCATTTTGAAGCTCAAACAATGCTACACCAGTAACAAAAAAAATAAAAGCTTATTTCCGATTTTTCTTTTCTTTGATTGCAGGTTCATGAAAGAAAGTTGCCGACACACCCTTGCCTGAAGTGAAATTAGTCATCACTTCTCTCGAAATGTAAACTGAGCTGAAGAAGTAAAGTATCGGTAAATTTTTAATTCTTTGTTGTGTCTACAACAATCTCATCCCACTTTAATTATGACCAATTTGCCGTTTTTGTTTCGATGGTTCAGTGTTTGAAATAAGGTAAAAATAATCAATTCGAAATAGAATAAATATTTTAATTTAAACTAGAACGTAACAAACAAGAACACATATTTACACGTAAGAATATTCGAATAAAATCTCTGTAATTCTAAATCTAAATCAATTAATAAAAGCAACAGTTTTTTTCTATTGCGAGTCAAAACATACGAATTCGAATTCTAACAATTACAATTGCAGTTACAGAATTTGTGGGATATGGAGCAACAAATTCTAAGAGTCAACTATTGAATTCTGACATCAAGTTTCCTGACAAAAAGGATGCCAATTTTTGGAACAAAACTTATAATACCAAACGACTAAATATCACTAAATAAAATAAACAGTAAGAAAAATTAGAATAATGCACATTATTAAATCAAAGCAGACGATAATAGTATGAAGAAGAGAAAATAATTTTAAACGTTAATAGAAATATTAAAAATAATTTCAAAGAACATATTTCATATTTTTAGATTACATATTTGATTTACATTTAAATCTAAATCAACTGCGTAGATTCTTTTTTATGTATAGCAACCTCCTTGAATTCAGAGATGGCAGGTTAAGAGCCATAGAGAGAGTAGGCAGTCAAATAGTGCGAGTTTTCGCTGTTGCCAATTACTGTTTCCACAATTATTTAAGAATAAAAAATACGGCTCAAGCTATTTGATTATGTGATGTTTCACATTAAGTCTCTCGTGTGCTGACCTTCCTGATGAAGATCGTATGAGCTTCATTTTATCCAGCAATGTGGGTTCAACAGCATTTACGCCTGGATAAACTGGCTAAACGGCAGATTGTGGAATTATTACGCAAATTACAGCGTAATAATTCCACATTCTGCGTGTAATAAAGAAAATAACGACTCTCGAATCGGAGAGAATTCGAAGAATTTTTTTCTGGCTTCCAGGGAAGAAGATCATAACCAAAGGAACAAAAGAGACACGGTGAAAAAAAACCCTAAATTTTCATAAGGATATGCTTGAGGGAATGGCCAAATGTTTATTTACTGCTGCATTAGCAGTTTCTGAGTAAAAAAAGGCAGTGTCGGTGGAGCGTGAAATGAGAAAGCTTAAAAGACTTTGGAATTGAGATGTAGAGAGATCTAATAGGTTAAGATATGACATAGAACTCTGTCGCTTCAACTGAATCGTTATCAAATGCGATTCTACATGCATAAAATAGAAATGATATATTGTTGCCAATATAAAATTATCCTGTTTTTAATATTCAACAGTTCGGCTTGGGTTAACAATGGAATGATGGCGATGTTAAAATTATCGGTAAACAGTGATTAATTTTTCGCTGCCATTACGGGATATATTCAAGTATATATGAACGCGATTTAAATGAACCTTATTTATTTATCATGCATCATTTAAGTTCTAAACATGAATGTTAATGCTCTTTTTTATGATTTGAATGGGCAATAATCTGTCAAACTTACGTAGAATGTAAATGAAAATAAATAAATGTTCCACAAAATAACTTTAGAAATGCAGAACCGGATGTAATTGATCACTTTAAATGATTTTGCATTTTTGATTATACACATATTCGTGCTCTTCAATAACTATTATGTCATTTTTTCATAAGGACAGAAATTGAATAAAAAATCCGGGTATATTGCAGTTAGAGTGCATTGTAATGTTATCTTGAATATATTTTTATGACATTGAAAGCATTGGCATGGTAATAATATTGCTGTGAAATATCAGAAGTATTGCAAATGTATTAAAAGTATATCACTATAATGTTAAATATACTTATTTTAAACATGCGTACATTGCAAGAGGATTTTTAAAATATTAACCATCTATTATGCCCTTTCAGTTATTTGAATGTTTAAGGTTTTAAATCTTAAATACAACAAAATGCGTTTTATTTCAATAGGATTCAACATAGTTCAATCAGCTCAAAGTTAGAGTAAATGATTTTTAGAGGTATATATTTTATAATGCATATCTTACTGAAAGAGGGTTATCCAGAAAATAAAAATCGTTTAAATATAAGAAATTAAAAGCAGAATATTATTCAAAAAATCTATGTAACATATATTGAAATTTCCCTACACTTCTCTACATAAGCATTACCTTCATTTAAACATTTGGTAGTATCTATTCATAAGCTTCAGAATTCCCATTTTATACATATACTATTCTATTGCCAGCTCATTAAGCTTTGTTTTCATTGCATTTTCAAAACACTGATAATCCAAATCTTGCTATTAGTGAATATCGTCTTTTCTCTAAGCTGAGGGATGATAGAAAAAGATGGTAAGAGTTTCAATTATTAATTTCGGGAAACGATATGTAATAAAGAGAAAGAAGCTTCAAGGTATGTAACAGAATTGTTTTTTCCCTATAAGTATTGTGTTTTTCATTTTTTATAGCTAAATGGTCTTTATTTTCAGCATGAATCTTGTATACTGTAAAATACCAAATAATAGGTTAAACTTAAAAACACGACATAGATATATGTGGAGAATTGTTTTTATTTAACGTGTCTTTTGCATTCAATAGATTATCGAGTTCAATCGTAGTAGTTGCAATCGTAATTGTACTCGTATCCAATATGACGTCAAACATTTATTTCATCAAGTTAGCGATAAAATCTTGTCCAGGGGGATTTATAAAAAATAATTATTTGAATGTTTATTATCTGAAATCATTAGTAATTCAACTTAAAATAGTCTTTAAAAAAAGGATTTGAAAATGCAACCAATTTAGCTCAAAGTTTAATTCCAAGGTATTTGGCCCGTGTGGCACATTTATCAGATGAATTTAATTCAGTTGAAAACGATTATCAACATATAATAGTAAAAAAAAAACAATAATAATTTTCATGATTTTGCGTTTCATGGTTACGTTGTTACCATTATGAAAGAGCTGAAATTCTCACATCCAATTATATTACCTTAGTTATTAGTTACAATGTGCTATACCATAATATTGCACATTTTTTTCGAACTAATTTAACTATAAATAAACCATTTTTTTCAAACAATTAATACTTTCATTTTTAGAAATGGAATGTATGCCTGGGTTTACTTATATTTATTTAAATTATACAGTACATATTTTATATCCCTTCATATATTCTTTCAAAGAAAACGAAACAGGAATATTGTATTAGTATCAATTGCGCAGTATTTCATAGAATCCTACACATTCAAGCATTTTTACAATTAATAATTCATTTTCATTTACATTTTTTTTTACATTTACATACCAACAAAGATGCAATTTACTTTTTCTCACTCTTTCAAAAAGATTATACAGTTGAACCAGTTTTTTTGCGGTTGATAAAAACCGAATAAAAATAACCGCACAAAAAATATTCGAAAATTTCATGAATTCTTACATATAACTAGCCAATTCGTCGAAATGCTGCAGAAATTTTTTTATGCAGTCGCACAAAAATAAAATCGCATAAAAAAGGACTGTACAAAAATAGGTTATACCGTATATTATTTTAGATACATTTACATTGTCTTTATTCAATTCTTACTATAGCTCTCTCACTCTCTTTCTCTCTCTATTTATATATATATTTATCTTTTACGAATTTTCAATCGTTAATAAAATACTTTCTATTCATCCAATCAAGTTCAAATAATTTTTTTAAACTTGTAGTGGATGACGCTTAATGTTAATACAGATTTTTTAAATATTAATTCATTAATTAAATTAATAATTGGTTTTTGTCGCCAATTTAGATTCGTCTTCATTGTTGTAACAATGTAACTGTTAAAACAATGACAAAAGTTGGCGTCGAAAACCAGTTTTTCAGCCAAACTAGCCAAACCGGGTATGCATTGTTACAACAATGCAGAAAAATCATGCTTTTTTTCACAATTCCTACTATTATTTCACTCTCTCCCTATATAGATATTATATATGTAATAATTCCCTCTAGTATCCTTCTAATTAAATCTTTTCAATAATATTTAAATAAGCTTTTAAATTTTAGGTTCAAAACTAACGCATTAATCTTAATCGTCATCAACTAGTATTATTACCTCAGAAATGTCTTTCCCGCCTATTTTAACCAATTGGAGCTCTGGTTACAAAGGAGTCACGCTGTCTTCACTGCCGGTATAAAAAGCGAAAATCTTTTGTGATCGCTCTATTTGTCTGTATACCTTCACCATGTAACCGTCGATGCTTGCTTTTGCTGTGTCGCTTGTGTCTGTTTTCGTGTTCTTACCAAATATTTGTGAAATACTAAGGTGATTGTCCACCTACGTTATGTGTGTGTAAATAAACAAGTTGAAAATAAATTCTGAAGATGTTTTCCTGATATCAGATATGCCAACAATCCAAATAAACCTACACCGGCCAACGCTACATATATATATAGTTCAAATTTTCTTTCGTTAATAAAATACTTTCTATTCAAAATAGGAACTGACTTAATTTTTTTTAATATATTACTTGTTTTATATTCAGTTTAATTATTTAATTAAACATTCGTTAAAAATGTGATAATTTTCTTATCGAATAATCCACTTTAATTCTACCATCTTTTTATTTGATCTTCGTTTGAATTTTTTATTAACGTCACACTTTAAAAGAGCACGTTGGGCATTGAGTCTCGGACCTCGTAATTCTGACCTTTCGTTAAGTGACAAGGACGGCACTTGGGCTGGTACCTCACTCTCTAAAATTCTACAACATGCCAACGTGAGGAGTATTGAGCCTCGTCAGATATAGCATGCCTCAGCTCCTCTACACTGTGGGTCTTGGGAGAAAACAGGACTCAAACTCGCGACTCGACACCGTCAACCAAGACTTCGTGACCATGACTACATGGCTAACAGGGGCACTTTTTTATTCGATCAATCATTTGAAAGAATTAATGACAATTGCCTACCTTTCTGCAATAAACACACACACAAGCACACACATATATAACAATGTAACAAATCATTGTTTCGCAAACTTTCAATGTTTGCGACACAATTTTCAATCATAATTTTCATCGCGCCCTCCTTCAACAAGAACAATATATTGAATGGTTTAAAATTGTACTTTGACGTTAAAGCTACAATACGAATTTAATTATAAACCATAAACTTATCAAGATAAGTATTGAATTTTGTACATGAGAAGCCATGGAAGGCACTATTATTTATTAAACTTGATTTTAATGTATTGTTTAACTAACTATCAAAAACATTGTTCTCAGTACTGATATATTTATAAGTATGTCTAATAAATATAAATGTGCATTTAATTTTTATTACGTCAATATGTATTTTAATTTGCTTCCTTCCAATAAATTAATACTTATTTTTTATCTTTTGTTTTTTACTTTTCAATTCGCTCGCACCTCCACATAGGTATGTCATGTCCCTCCCCTAGGGGGTGTGCCCCACTGTTTGAGAAACGCTGTAATAAATCATTAAAATAAATACTTTTTCAAAAAAATTACGGTCAAAACATTATATTTATGCATAAATTTGATGAATCCTGAATCCTTTTCAAACCATTATATTTGAGCTTGGTTGCAGACACTCACTATAAAATATTTTTATTTTTAAAAATCAAGAAGAAAAAAAAAGAAAAGTATGACTCATTTTAACAAGTTTTATTCAAGGCGCTTCAAAATGATTTCCATTGTCAAAACAGATTATATCATTCAAGAGCCCTGTGAATCTCACACATTTGAGTCATTATTTTCACACCAAACACTACTTAAGGATCAAATGCCGCCAACAACCCCTTTAGGGCCTCAACAGTAGGCAGCCTCGTAGAGGGAAAGACCAATAAAGCCCTCGTAGATGTTTTTCACCCCTTTCCTCGTTTGATAAAAAGGCCCACCCCTTTCTTTTTTACCAACCTCGTCATTGGTTAATGAATCTCGGATATTTGCGGAAAGAAATTCTCTCTCGTTCTCCTTTTTTTTTTACACATGAGAATCAAAAATGATTAAGTGTATTTCGCTAATTGCTTTCATTCACTCAAGTGGTTTGGAAAAATCGAAACTCATATATATTGCGTCTTTTAATAAATGAATTCGATAGAAAAAAATGGGAACTACTTAAAAAAATCTGGTGCAGATAACTTTTAATTTTTTTTCTTCTTCTGTGAAATCATAATTAGGTCCTTTTTAGATGGTTTCTGTGTTGAAAAATTGGGACCAGAATTATTATTTAATGCAAATGAGGAGCCATAGGGTTAATTACAATTTTTGAAAGGCATTAAAATTTCTAGAAAGTATTTTTCTAATTACAGTTTTTTCGATTTATATGTTAATGCTTCCGAGATTTATTTCGAAAGCAATGAAACTATGCTTCCAAGAGTAAACTATAATATAGATAATTACACCTAATTTTGAATGATAAATATAACTAAGCAGTTTGGTATAAATTAGTAAAAATGTTATTTTATTAAATATTTCCCTAGAATTTTTCGGAATGCTTTTTAAGTAATAAAAATGCGTTGGTTTGAAATATATTATAGTGTAAACAATATTCTCAGTGTATCAGCTACAGATCCTTTTTTAATAATTATATATATATATACATATATATGCATATATATATATCAGTGGCGCACAAAAGGGGGAGTCCTGGGGGTCCGGACCCCCCCAAGGCCCTGGATATTTTTCCGATTGATTATAATTCTAAGCATATAGTACGTAAAATTTAATTAAGTATTTGTTATTAATGATTAATTTTATTAATTAATGCTAATTATTTATTCAATAATTAGTTTTTTACTGTGTTTCGTTCCCGAAAATCGACAAAATCAAAAGGTGCATGATACAAGAATGGTGAGCATTCGACCCCGGGCCCTCCCCTTGAAAAATTCCTGTGTGCGCCACTGATATATATATATATATATATATTGCCATATTTTGTAAAAGAAAAAAATTCTATATTTTCTTCAATAATTTTCTTCTATACAGCATATTACAATATTACAACATTTTCAGACCACAAGAATTGATGCTACTTAGCAAATGTTTTAGAAGAAAATGTTTTATTCAAATTCAAAAACACTCCATGTAAGAACATGAAGTTTTCAGTAAATAGGTAGCAAGTTACATGAAAAGAATTTATTTTGAAAAAAACAAGCGAGGACGTAGCAAACATTATTGAAAAAAACCAGTAAGCGACAGACCATAAGCGGGAAAATAAATACTAACAAATTTAATAAGATGATGTTTTGGTATTTTTCTGAGTAACTTCAAAACTCTAGAGAATAACTTCAAACCAGTGGTGTGACGTACACCCCCGCATCACAGAGGGGGGGATGGATTCCAGGGGGCCCAAAGCCTGACTGACGCCAAGTAGGTATTTGGGCTTGGGGAGCAAGCCCTAACTTTTCAGGGAAGCCCTAATATTCTCCGTTACACCACTGTTTCAAACATAACTTTTTGTACACGAATTAATCCTTAAAAAACATTCTAGAATATATATTTTCTCATTTTTCTATATTAACTACATTCATTTCATATGCATAATGTTCTTTGTTTTCACGTAAATATCAAGAGGAAAAATAATCACACTTTTTTTGCATTGGATATAGGCCAGGACAGATGCTAGACTAAGACTCCCTTCTATTTTTTCTCATTTAAACCTATCTCTTATCTAGTGTTAGAACTTGCATTTTGGCTTTCCCAAAAAAGCGGTTAGATAGATATAATCTAATAATACATGTTGATATAAAACGTTATATCTGCTGATAACTGTTTGAGTTCTTTTCAAAATCAACTCTTTGTAGATAATATTTTCCTGTAT
Organism: Trichonephila clavipes; assembly: GCA_019973935.1. Lineage (NCBI taxonomy): Eukaryota > Metazoa > Arthropoda > Arachnida > Araneae > Nephilidae > Trichonephila > Trichonephila clavipes. The sequence continues at coordinate 567,808 of BMAU01019573.1, forward strand.
GTGAGTGAACGAACATTAACGTCACACTATTCAACTACTCGGAGGCTTTTGGTAACGGACATCGTAATTTTGAACCATAGTCAAGTGAGGAGAACGACACATGTAAGCTGCCCCCCTCTCTCTGAACTTCTACCCCACACCAACGGGAGGATTTCGAGTCTCGACATAATTAACGTACATTGGCACCTCTACACGGCGGGCTTTCAGTGGTACTGGGCTTGAACTCAAGACACGCCAGCCACGAGTCCGTTACCTTGACCTTTAGGCAAACCCTAGGCCGTGTTTGTAAGAAAGCACCCCAACCGTAACAGAGCCTCCTCCGATTTTCATTCTTTGAAATTTGAGAGATTCTCGTTTAAATCTTATCAGTAATAATTATTAGCCGACATGATCATTTAAGGAAAATTTGTTTTCTTTTCCAAAAGTAATATTTTTTGTTTGGTTTATAAATTCCACTACATGACATTTTTTTCGCCAACTTTCGATATTCTTATTTATGATATCTGAGAATTCATGGCTTTGCTCTTAGTTTCCGAAAAATTAACACAAACATTCGATTTCAAACTTCACCACACAGTTCCATTACACTCTTGTAAATTTGCTTGTTCTGCTATTTTAAGAATCGAAAGGGGTATATTTTCATTGCCAGCTTCGAAATTCGTCTGTTATCGCGTGTTCATTATTTCCATTAGCGGTCAGATCTTTCTCAGTTTCGTGCAGTTGAATTCATTTTTATTCTAAAAATTATGGATGCAGTTTTAGAACGCTCAATACTTATTTCACGTTCAGACTTTCCTTTTATGTTGAAAAAACAAACATTTCATGCTTCTGCTTTTGATACTTCAATTTTTGTATATATAAATCATCATCATCATCTTCCAGTGACGCACAAAAAGGAGGCGGTGGGTCCGGACCCCTCCCCCTAAAGCCCTTGATTTTTCGTTCAATTGATTATATTTTTATGTATATAGTATGTAAAATTTAGTTAAGTATTTGTAATTAATAATTAATTTTAATAATTAAGGCTAATTATTTATTCAATAATTACTTTTTTAACTGTTTTTTGTTCCCTAAACTCGACAAAATCAAAAAATTATGTTGGGTGGCGTATTAGAGCATTATACCCCAGAATGGTAGACTTTCGACCATAGACCTCCCCCCCCCCCTGAAAAATTCCTGTGTGCGCCACTGTCACCATCATATCTGGCAAGACAGCTCTCTTTTGTAGCCTTGTCTGCCTTCCTTTGAAGATTTATCCATAGCGCGACCTCTTGTTCACCTTCTATCTGCAAGTTTTCTTGTTTATAATCTCAATTAAATACCCTCCACCAGTGGCGCACACAGGAATTTTTCAAGGGGGGGTTCAGGGTCGAAAGTTCACCATTCTTGTATCATGCTTCTTTTGATTTTGTCGATTTTCGGGAACAAAACACAGTAAAAAACTAGTTTTTGAATAAATAATTAGCATTAATTAATAAAATTAATCATTAATAGCAAGTAATTAATTAAATTTTACGTACTATATACTTAGAATTATAATCAATCGGAAAAAAAATCAAGGGGTTTGAGGGGGATCCGGACCCCCAGGACCCCCCCCCTTGTGTGCGCCACTGCCCTCCACCTACATCAAATCAGATTCAATTATGATTCTTTGCCATTTACTTTATTATTATTTTTGAAGTGTTACCTTTAAAAATGCGTTTTGCTGGAGAGTGAGCTTGAATGATGCGTTTTAAAAAGCCAAGCATTGTTACGCTCGGGTTTGTAATGCTCGTAACAATGGTAAAAATACTACTGAATGGTAACAATACTACTGAATCATTTGGGTTTAATGAATCATGTATAGGAGAAATTTGTGCAGTGAAATGTAGAGCAGAAAATGGACAAATAATTTTATAATGGTTACTATTTATATTTCAACAAAATAAAGTGTAGAGAAAATTATCGAATTCATTCACAAAAATTTACTTGCCTACACTGAAGCCGGATCAACTCTTCTGAACAAATTGCCAATTACTTTAAGTGGGAATTTTAATATAGATTTTCAAAAGACAAATCAAAACATTTAGTTGATTTCTTAAAATCAAAATTCAATTTAATTATATCAAAGGATCCAAATGAAAGCATGACAAAGTATAGAATAACGTTTGACGGAGTTTGTTTCAGATATTTAAATAATTTTGTATCTAAAGTATTTATAACCTACTTAAGCTACCATAAACCTATTGTTTCCTCCTTAGAATACAAATATTTCACAAATATGATTGTATATTTCGCAAAAAATATTAATTTATGAGAGTACAGACATATAAATAAACAATTTTATATGATAATACGAATATCCCCTTGTTTTATATTCACCAAACTAATCCCTGAAATAACATTACAAAATTTGAAGTTATCACTTCTATTGTGTGGTCATTAGCACACACACACACACACACACACACTTTTTTGTGTTTTTATTTTCCTTTGAATTTTTCCTAACAGACTGGACTCTACTTACACTCAACTTAAAACAAAAATAATTTGGATTAATAAAAGAGAAACTCAAAAGTCATCTTGTAAATATAGAGCATCATGATTCCAAAAATTTGATGCGTATGAATAAAAACATAATTATTTTTCTTTTCAAAATTGATTTGACTCTACAAAATTCTTTTACTTCCATACACTTTCTTCGAAAACCACCTTAATATTGCCTTCATTGAGAAATAGTGCAATTTGGGTAGTTATACAGTTTTGTAGAAGACTGAATTTAGTATCAGGAAAAAGACTTAATATACATCCATAAAAGATAAACATTATTAAAATCAGAAATTATATATTTTTCTCTTTTTTTATATTTTAAACGAAATTTCAGATAATTTAAATCATTTATTAGGCTTTTTGCTAGGAAATATAAAAGAAAAGTATTTAAGTTACTAGTACTTAGTTATAGTTAAGTACTCTAAGTTACGCATAAATTTTATTATGACTATAATAAGGCAAGAAGTTTTAGCTTGTGTGGAAAAAAATGCATCATTAGAAACATTATATGTTAAAGAAAATTCCGAAATTAATTAACGAAGTTGAAACCTAGTCTGTTTTTCTGTATTATATATAATTTTCATTCGTCTAAATCAAAAATCTTCAGAATATCTTTCATAATCTATATTATTTGAATAGTAACAAATATTTTTAATAAACACGTAATAAAATTTACTTCGCTCCTTTTTTAAATTTTTTTTAAAGTATTTATCGTACATACATTATGATAATTTATGTAGTTTATTTACATAAGGAATTCAACAATAAATTAAACTTTCGAAATACAAATAAAATATTAAACAGCGTTATAACATCCCTTACTGAGGAAAAAACATTACACAACGAGCTTATATAATAATTTTATCGGATCATATTATATGATATAAAGTAACATACCACGAAAAAATACATTTCATTTTGTGAATATCATTATTTTAAAATACATATTTAATATACTATATATGACTTCCAAACCCAGAAGAAAGTCTACATCTCACATTGGTGTTCATTAAAAAAACCTTTAGATATAAAAAAAAATACCATTCTTTCGTAAAATAACCATTTTCACACTTTTACAACCAGACACATTCCCAGTTCTTTTTTTTCTCTCTCTCTCCTAACACCCACATGCTGTATCTGGCTGCTTCGAAACTGTCCTTGATTTATGCACACGCTATTAAAGATCCCCTACATAATGTACTTCCACGCATCTTTGAATCCAGACGAGGAGGATGAACAAAAAAGCATAAAAAGAACGCGAGAGAGGAAAGGAGAGAAAGAGAGAGAAACTGAAAACAAAAGATACATCCAGAGAGAACTATGACCTACTCAATGTCCATTTGCAGGCGTGAAAAAGGAGGGTACCACCCCTCACCCCCACGTCGTGGGACTGCATGAAACAATCCCCTAACAACCAATCTTACTTTAGGTCTGGTATAATGATCATTGAGAACAGAAGTACTAAATGTCGCATGGTAGCCTGTAAAGGATGGTTTCAAACTGCGTCCCTATAAATCCTGGTCACAGAGAAGGAGGATGGTATTAAGGCATTAGTCACTTCGTTTTTGGTAACAAAAGGGGAATGCAGTGCCCCCTTTTTTTGTTCTTGGATGCCCTGACGTATGCTGAAAGCTGAATTTTCAATTAAATGTAGATCTGGAAGCCGGGAAAAAGCTATCACTAATCCGTTTTAATCAAGCCATGGTGTGATATGTGGCTTAGAAGGGGAGATGTTGGCTTCCTTTTTTTCAATTTGTATGGTAAATAAGTCATTAATGGCGCTTTAAAATGCTCTCTTCTTTGTTTTTTCTCTTGAAGCTGGGATTAGAAATTTGGTGGGAAATAAAAGTTGTTATAGATTATGGTTCTGAGCACGCGGGATAGAACTTACAGATATTTTTTTTTGTAGAAGAAAGAAAAACAATAAGGTAAAAATTTTTTAGAGAGTACCTTAAGTTTAATCAAAGAAAACTAGTTGCACAGTAGCTAAAAGTTAAAGACACGTTTTTATTGAAATAGAATTTGCTTTATGCTTTTCTTTAATTAACAACAACAACAATTAATTAATTTTAAATTCAACTAGGAATATGTAATGCATTATTTAAAGATATATATTTTTATTAACATAAAATGCAACATGTGAAAATAACTATTTCTTCAACATAAATAAAAAATTATAATTGGACATATATTATGTATTTTTTAAGAATATTTAAAAAAAATAAGAAATAAATACACAATAAAATATATGCATTCCTGTAATATCGTTAAATAAAAAATTAAAATTTTAGTGTGGACCTTGTCTTTGCAAAGCTTTACTTAATATCGGAGTATCAGGGGTATCATTTGTGGCTTTTAATTTGATACACGTTACTGAATGTTCAGTTAAGCAACTTCTTTGTGGACTCAAAATATATTTCATATAAGAAAAACTTGTTCACATATAATTTGTAGAGCCAAAAGCAGATCACATACAATTTTCATCTAACAATTAAATCACTCCGGCAATGACTGCAAGATTACATTTGAGAAAGATGATTTGTTTTTATTATTTCTGTGTTCATACTTTATGCTATTTAAACAATACAATAAGTCCATAGAAAAAATTATTCAGCTAATTTAAACTTTATACTTTTTTACACAAACTGTAAAAAACTCATATTAAACTGAGTAAAATTTACTGGTTTATGAATAATCGAATAAGTATGTCAAAATATGCAATTTCAAAACTCCGCAGGATTCTTTCTAACCTCCCCCCTCCTTAAGTCAACATAAAAGTATATGTAGCTCCATTTTTCTTAAGAAAGTAGTATACTTCATAACATCAATCAAGCCTGTTGAATTTTCCAATGATAGCCGTTGTGTACCAAGCTAGAAAAAGTTAAAGGTCTTTGCGTATTTGCATAAAGCAATTTCGGGAAAAAGCGCTTAAGGAAATATAATCGATGAAACATAACAAAATCCCTTATAAAATGAAACAACTTAAAGGTGAATTTCACAACCTAAATTTATAATTTAGTCTAATAATAAGTCGTGTCTCAGTGCCAACAAAGCGAATGCACATTCTAAACCTCTATGTTTGTAATAATTTCTTTGCATATCGAAGATTCTGAAAATTTTCCACCAAATACAAACAACACATTTGATTAAGTAAATATTATAAGCAAGGAAATATATGAAAGTGAATCTTATTTTCGTCGGGAAGTTCCAAGAAATTTAATATAATATAAAAAAATAATTCTATTCAGTTTACATTGAAAAAAAAAATCAATTTCCATTAAAGTATTTCTTTTCTTCGACGAGCAGTTTCATTGATATAGATATGATGGATTAGATCTTTGTGTTATTTCTGACATTGTTTGCTTAACCCGGCATAACTAATCAATAACACGACACACCCGTCATGGCTTTAAACAAGTCACTTTGGTCAGTGATGCGAGTAACGTGACCCTGACGTTTAGAGTAACTGTCAATTCCATATCAGATTTTTGAAAGCTCTATTCAGGTAAATTGCTCTGCGCTCAACAGACGACGGAATTTTCTTGGGTGTGTCACTCTTCTGGTTGGTCATCACAATTTTTTTCCATTGGAAAATATCTGTAAAAATACCGATGTAAATTATTTACAAAAAGATAATTTAATTTATGTCTTGACGCGTTATTTATTTTTATGGATTGGCAGAGGTTCAAAATAACAATTTGAATGGCGATATTCACATTAAAATATTTAAGCCATTATATTTATTAGTGGGATTTTCTAAATTAGGCCTCGGCACAACCTATGGTACGCGGTACCATTCTCAGTTCATATGCCATCTTAGACACTTAGCATTGGATATCATTGACAGCATCCTCAATGATGCAATCAACATTTATATTGATGGCAGTAAAATATCTGACCAAGAGGGTAGTGGTATTTACATTGATACATCCCAGGAAAAAATATCTCCAAAAAACGCAATTCGGATTTCTGCTCAGTTTGAGGCTATTCTATCAAGAAGAGAAAGAATTACGATCTTTGGTTTCTCTCCGATAGCCATAGTTCGCTTCAACACATTTACAAATGATTTATTGTTGGCGACAAAACCAGTGTCTCCATCCTACACAAATTGAAACATATATCGCTACACCATAATATCCATTTTCAGTGTATCCCATCTCATGCTGAACTTTACAGCAATGAAATGTCGGACAAACTAGCGAAGGAGGGCTGTAACTTTCCGACTCCCTCCACATCCGCCCTTACCTATATGGAATTATACTCATTGTAAAAATCTCAATATTTGGTGGAGTGAAGGGTCCTCGCACTCCTCATTGGTATATAGGTAATAGACTCGGTCTGGCCCTAGCCCTCAAGTGTGACAGATGCTCCCGTACTACACTCTCTCGTCTTGCCAGTGGTCACATCAACTGCCTCTTATTTTTAAAGAGCAAAAAAATCTTTTCTATCTGTGCAGGGTGTCAAGATCACTAGGCTTCTCCAGAGGACATTATGAGTTGCTTTGATCTCACAAGTAAAGATATCTACACAGATCCCCTTCTTGTGCTCAACTTTTGAGAGTCAATGACTTAATACATCTTGTCTGACTTCGTCAAATCCTGGAGGATTAACAACAACAGCACAATTCTCAGTGGTACTGCACCACTCTACAAATTTGTCAGTTTTTGAATGGATGGGAAGTTGATAGTTTTGAAACGAAACTTGACGAACTAACATCTTCAGAACTATGGAAAGCAGAATTTAAGGATTTACGAAAAAAAAATCTCGAAAAGAACTCCAACGATAAATCAGCAGCTATTTTAAATTGTTGATTGTCATTGCTAAAGTGATTTAAATGTTTGAAGAAACCATCGTATACTCTGCTTTCCGCTTTTGGTTCTACATATTGTGACGAATCTATGCGCTACCTCTAACTAATCCTCTTGGGAATCTTTGGACTAGCATTCGCGTTTAATTCATATCTAGTCCTCTCAAGAAGATACCTTGATATTTAGATTAGTTCGACTGTATAAAGTCAAAGTTTTAAAATCGTAGTGGAAGGAGGTAAGAAAATATTACATTCGCTACTCAGGTGAGGTTGAGTAAAGTTGATTTTTGCAGCTTAAGATTAAGAGTGGTGTTTGCCACTGTATTGAATTAATGGATTGGGGGTTAGTAATCAACGATAGATTCATTTGAGTTAAATTAGTTACACCTATTTGCTTAATATTTATTGCTTTCTCTCTGCTACTCCTTTGACATTCACTTAGAGATAAAAGTATTATTGGTTAGTGTGTTTGAGTAAATAAATAATTCTATATTATTTATTTACTCAATTCATTTACTATTCTTATTATTCTATAAAACTATTTATTTAAATGTCGTACTCATAAAGTAATATTTTTTACCAATTATACAATTATATTTATGAATTAATTGTATTCTAAGAAGGAAACAATAGGTTTATGGTATAGTAAATAGGTTAAAAATTTTTTATTCAAAATTATTTAAATATCTAAAAGAAAAACTCCGCCAAGCATTGTTTCGTACTTCGTCGTGCTTTCATTTGGATCATCTGACATAATTAAATTGAGTTTTGATTTTAAAAAATCAACTAAATGCTTTGATTTGTCTTTTGAAAAATCTACATTAAAATTCCCACTTAAAATCATTGGTAATTTGTTCAGAAGAGCCGATCTGGCTTCAGTTTAGGCAACTAAATTTTTTGTGAATAAATTCGATAATTTTCTCTACACTCTGATATGGTGAAATACAAATAGTAACTATTAGAATTATTTGTCCATTTCCTACTCTACATTTCACTGCGCACATTTCTTCAATACGTGACTGATTAAACCCAAATAATTTTGCAATATTTGATGCTACATCGATTCTCTACATAGTATAAAAATGAATTATAAGGAAACACAGGCACACATTGAACAATATACGAATCGATAATTGAATATTTAAATACACAAAACAGGGAAATATAAAAAAAAGAAAACATTAATTTAATTGGCCTTAAACTTCTTCCTTTTTTGATTATCCTTCGCTGTTAAATTTTTTTCACTGAGCTATTTCGAATAATTATTTAAGCATATATACCAAAATGTAATGAATATTTTTTAAGAAAATATGAAAATGTAGGTGTGTTACAGTTTACAGAAGATGAATGAAAAGAATGCAAGACATTGCACAATTCATGTAATTTCAAATATGCTTCTGTTATACTTGTAAAGTAAGATAAATGGCAATCAACTTTAAGATATTTTGACTCGAATCTCTTTTCGATATTATCAAATTAAAAAAATAAAATGTTGCGTTGAAATGATATTCATAACAATGTCTGAGGCGAATTTTTAAACCTACTCTATCCAGAAGACTTAAATATAATTTGTCCCTTAATATAAATTATATATTGTATAGGTTATTCCTATTGATATATCCTGAGTAATAAATGCACGTGGGAATATAAACTTACTATTTCAGCATACAAGAGGAAAGGCTGAGTATTACTCAAAACCCGGGGAAAACGTCCCTCCTTTAGTCACGTGATTTCTTTTTAGGGGTGTGTGATCTTGTCGAAACACTATTTTCCTCTAAAGACGAAAGGATCCGAATGAGCATTATACAACCGAATGTGACGTTCATTCAAGTTCACTCTTCAGCAAAACACGCGTAAAGAAGTTATCACTTCAATAAAACTCTAAATCTGTGTTCTTGACCTGTATTCTGTAACTATGCACGTACTGCCGTGAGATCAAATTGTTTCAAACATTTCTTTATGCGAGGGACTCTGAATCGTATCTTTAGATTAGTTAGGCACACCACAGCTACAAGGTTGCTGACCCCTGTTCTAAATCTTATTTAAATTTTGTTTTAGTAAAAGCGTTCCTTTAATCATTTTTAATTTCTTATAATCAATCTTCAGTTAAAATTGTCAATATGAATAAAGTATTATCTTTTACATTATCTTTTTTATACATCATATACATATTCATTCATTCTTTTTTGCCCCTCTCAAATGCTATTCATTTCTCTTCACAACATTCCAATCAACAATCTTCACCATAAATTTAAGATTGCAATCAAGAAAATTTTCGAACGCGAATTAATTCACATCTCTTCAAAACTGAAAATGAACAAACAAAACAGACTGGATCAACTTCTGCCAACGACGACATTCGAGACACCTCAATTCTTCTCCCCTCTCCAATCACTTTAAGGGGGAGGGGGGATAAAAAGTAGGGCTCCTGTGTATATTATCGATAGCCCCCATCATTACTGCAGTCCTCTGCCGTGACACGTTGTTATTTGCATAGCCAAATAACTCGATCGGGTTTTGATCAGGGACGTAGAAAATCGAAATTAGGGAAGGGATCTGATTACCCTGGTCAGAAACGAAAAAAAGAAAGAAAAGTAAGGCCGACTGGTTTTCTCTGGGGTATTACGGGTACAGATAAGCTCTGGAGGGGTTTTATATTAGTTTAGAACAGTGGTCTTCCAACTTTACCTACTCATGGATCCCTTTGAACAGAGGTTCCCAAACTTTTTGTCTCATCGGCCTCTTACCATATTTCTCGGTTTGGGGTAGAACTCTGCTTATACCTAATATTGAATTATTGCAAATTTATCAACTTAAATGTCTTTTTGACAGCCGATATAGAACTACTTAATTTAAAAGATTTAAATTTATAAGTGTAGTGGGGTACAATGTTTGAAACTTAAGAAATACATCCTAATTAAATTAAAGTTTGATTAATACATAAAAAGACAGATCAACAAACAATGTTTATAATGAAAGAGGTGAATATGGGCTTCAGGAACAGATTTTCAACATTTGGCTTCAATCTTGTTAGGTTTAATCCTAAATCTCCTCAGTTTTAGTAGTAGGTGGCGGTGTGATATCTATATAAAATAGTATCAAACATCACGCAAAGGCGATCGTTTTGGCGTGGTCAATAAAGTACTTGCGAACGGAACGGAAGGTACTGTAACGTTTGAAAGAATAACGGTAGCGTATTCTTGGTTAATTAAAATATGGAATTTATTTACGTCACAACTATTGAAAATTATTTACTAAATGGTACATATTAAAGTTACTAAATTTAATTATAGATTGTTAGAGTCCAATATTTTGTGAGAGGAGGATCCGTTGGTCACCGCTCTCGTGCCAGTTCAAAGCATCTCTCCCCTCATCTTCCGGTCGACGAGCAAGATTCCTCGGGGGTCAAACAGGAGTTGCGCTGCACCTGCAGATGCACGTGTGGGTGTCGGGGCCACAAAGAAAGCCGACTAGATGTTGATGTTTTCGAGAAGTGACGTTACACAGCTCTCGCCCTCTCTTATAGAACTTTTCCGTTGAGAAAAGTTTAATGGAATGACGATGAGACAACTGACAGATTACCGACACATCCCTTCATCAAGCACCACTATATTTCTGAACTGCAATTTTAACTACTAAAGAAAACACTGAACTAAATTTAAAATTATTTATTTTTAGTGAGTGAGTGTTCTTGCTAGGGAACTTACACAAATCCATAGTACGAAAATGATCAATAGCAACGTAAGAAAGCATACTACAACATTAAATAAAAATACAAACACTCCTATCACAATGCCTATTATCAATTATACTAACAACATGTTACATCAAATGCTAGTGTAAGACCTTACACATAAAATATTCTTCGCCACAATACTTAATAAAAATTATACTAACGACATGTTGATATGATATGCGAAGTGTACAACCTTACACACAAAATATTTTTCACAATATGCCTCTTGCGTAAACTAAATACTCATGTATATTTTAAAACCCTATACACAAAATTAAGCATATTAATACATTTGCTTTTCATGGCTTTACCTTTTGACACGCATCTCCATTCGATATGATATACAGTACTAGTAAATAAATAAAATTAATACAATTATTAATCTTTAACTAAAAAACATAAGCAACAATTATTATTCATGAGCAAGAGAACATTGTTAACAAGTCCTAATTATCTATCACCGATCTGCTGAGACTATCTGCATTTTTGTGACTTTTACCCGACCGATGTACAATTCTAAAATTATATGGTTGCAAAGCCAAAGCCCATCACATCAATCTAGGGTTAGAACTAACATTTCTATTCAACCACACCAACGGGTTGTGATCGGTCATAACTAAAAATGAATTTCCATCTAAGTAATAATGTAACCTTTTAATTGCGAAAACAATACTAGCACATTCCTTCTCCGTCGTACAATAACGCTTCTCTACCTCTGAAAATTTCTTACTCAGGTAAAGGATTGGATGCTCCTCACCTTGGTCAGTTAATTGTGATAAAACTGCTCCCATACCTGCGTTTGAAGCGTCCGTTTGAACAATGAATTCTCGTTCAAAATTTGGCGCGTCCAAGACGGGCTTATCTGTTTGTTTCCCCTTTTGTTCTCGAAATGCGTTTTCACACTCGGTCGTCCACTTAATTTCTCCCTTCTTTGCTCTTCCCTTCAACGCATCCGTCAACGGAGCAGCGATTACCGAGAACAGATTTATATATTTTTGGTAATAACCCGCTATACCTAAGAAAGCACGTATTTGGGTTTTCGTGCGAGGGGTAGGGAACTCTAGAACAGCCTGAACTTTGATCTCGGAAGGAGTGCGAAAACCCTGACCCACAATGTGACCCAAAAATTTGACATTTTGTTGCGCAAACTTACACTTTGAAGGTTTTATAGTTAACTTAGCTCTCTTTATTCTCTGCAGAACCGTTTCCATATGTTTAAGTGCGACATTCGATAGGGCTTCGTCCTAACTGGTTGATCGCTAACTGACTGGATTTCGTGTTCAACCAGATTAGTTAAACCGGGATTGTTTGAAAAACATTTAGAGTATTTATTTAATAATTCGCGCAGTCGATCCATTTGTTTGTCGTGAAGGTGTTTGTTCAACTCGCTAACCTGGATTACGTCCTCGAAATCATAAACGAGAGAATTGTTTTCTAAGTATGGGATTTCTAATTCCTGGTCTGCGAGAGAGTTTTTTGTTTCATCATTAATAATTACGTTAACGTGTTCTGGCCTTTTGTAATATGGTTTTAGCATATTTATATGATAGATTTGAGATGTTTCGCGTCTGCCGGGGATTTTGACTAAATAGTTCGTTTCCGGAATTTTATTTAAAATTGTCCCAGGACCTATCCACTGCACTGCTAATTTATTTGCTCTGGATGTAGCTAACACTAGGACTAAATCCCCATCCTTAAATTCACGTTTTACTGCGTTTTTATCATACCAAGTTTTCCGCTTAACTTGCATTTCCTCCATCTTATTTATAGCTACTTCTTGACATCTTTTTAATCTATTTATTAACTTAAACATATATTCAGTGACGAGATCACCCTCTTTTTCCGGTTCCATCCAATGTTCCATTACTAACGTCTCTGGGGTTCGCAAATTTTTCCCATACACCAACTCTGACGGTGTATACTCTGTACTTTCGTGAGATACAGTTCGTAACGCTAAAAGAATTGACGGAAGATGTTTGTCCCATTCGGAGCCTGCATCTAAACATAAGACTGGTAAGAGTCGTTTCAACGTTCGATGAAATCGCTCAACAGGGTTACTCTGTGGATGATACACCGAACTATGCCTGACAAGTATTCCGAATCTTTCAAAAAACTCGGTTGTCAGAGCACTAGTAAAAGAAGTACCCTGGTCACATTGTATTTCACGGGGAAACCCCATCCGACTAAAGATGTTTAACAGCGCATCTGTGACATTAATGGAACTAATATCAGACACCGGAATAGCTTCAGGGAATTTTGATGACATGCAAATGGCCATGATAAGATATCGATTCCCTTTAGATGTGATCGGGAGAGGCCCACATGCATCAATATTTAGCTTAGTAAAAACCTCCTGAATAACAGGGACCAATTTTAGTGGAGCTTTCTTTTTATCATTGGGCTTCCTAGCCCTCTGACACTGATCGCAAGTTTCTGCAAACTGTTCCATATCTCTATAGCAATTCGGCCAGTAAAAATATCGGTTTAATTTGTCTTTGGATTTCGTAATTCCCAGGTGTGCAGATGTTCCCTCATGACACAAGGATTTAATGGGGTCGCGCAACTCTTCCGGCACTACTATTAACTTCACCACGTTACCTAACTTATCTTCACGAATTTTGACCAATAATTCCTTCTCTAGCGAATAAACCTGATTGGTAACCTGCACTTGACTGGCTGCCTGTTCGTATGAGGATTTAATCGCCTCGCTATTTTTTTGAGCATTGATTAAATTTTCTCGCGTAATTCTTAGCAGCGCTAATTCCGGAACATATTCCTGGAGTGCAGGTATTAAAATTTCATCCTCTGCATCCGAAGAAACAATTATAACCTCATCTTCCCCTTTTTTAGCATCACCACTATCTATTCCCCTTTCTTCTCTAGCCGTTTTGACTTGAGACCTTGTTTGGACAGCATTCAATATTTCGACTGGCAGGAAATTATAGCCTAAATTTCCTTTTATTAGCTCGGCCGTTTTATTTCCAAGCAAATATCGATCGTGTTGATTTAAGTGATTTCCCCAAACCGCTGCCTTAGTTTGCACCGTTACAAAATTTCCGGTTATTTCCACGACCGCCAAAGGTAAACAAACTAATTCTGGGCTTAACGGTTGTTTTACCCAAACATTTTCACCAGAGAAAGAAAAAGGATTTATGTATTTTGCACATACTAAATCTATTGTCGCTCCCGTATCTCTAAGAATGTCTATCTCGTGACCATTCACAGAGCCCTTTGTTGTATATGAATTAAGAAAATTCGGGTTTTCATTTCCTTCAATATTATTGAGAGTTTCCGTCGTTTTGTTTTTTATTAATTTAGGGCAAACGGCTTTTATATGTCCGGGCATATTGCAATGATAACATCTTTGTATCACGCGTTTTTCAAAAGTTCTCTCTCTAGTACTCTCCGGAACAGAAGCTCCTAATCTGATGGAAGTTTTCCCAAATCTATTTTCTTTTCCTTGACCCCTGAGTATGTCAAAATTTTATCATTTCTGCCCCACCTATCCATAGGTTTCGAATTTACGTTTCGGACGTCCTCATAATTATCAAAGAGTTCTGCTATTTGAGTAGCTGATTTAAGGTTTGCCCAATTATCTAAAAAATGATCTTTCATACTAGCATTAGCGCGTTTTTTAATTGATCTACCACCATTAGATCTTTAAGATCTTGAAAGGTATTTATTTCTATATATATATATATATATATATATATATATATATATATATATATATATATATATATATATATATATATATATATATATATATATATATATAAGCCTATCAGCCACTCATCTAGATAATTCGTAATTTCAAAAGTGAAAAAGAACTTGAATCTTTTAAGTAATAATTTCTTTACATAATCGTAATTTTCGGCTTGTTCCTCCGGTTCGCGAGCAATAAATTGCACGATCTCTAGGGGTTACAAACCCAATAATTGCCCCACCCACTCTTTCTTTTCTATTGACACCCTTTTAGCCTGGCGTTCGAAGATCACTAGATATAAACTAATATCTGACTGCTTAGGATCAAAATCTGGGATCAATTTTTTTAAGTTTAAATTAGAGGTTACAGAACATGCATTTGTAGAATCGTTTGATTCATCGTTTACCCTAAATCCGGATTCTATTTTAAACCTTTCTAAATCAAATTTCAGCTGTAATTCATTCTCTTTTAATACCTGCTCCTTTACTAACTCTTCAAATCTCATTTTTTCAGCCCTTTCTAACGCCTCTTATCTTTTTTTTTCATCCCTTTCCAACTCCTCTAATCTTTTTCCGTTTGCAATGATAGTCTCATACAGATTTTTAACAAATTCCTCTTCATAACCTTCACTGTTAGTGATTGCAATTTTTATGCTAGGGACAGTCATATTTAAATTGGCATTTATTCCTAATTCCTCAGCAAGTTGCAACATGTCTTGCTCTTTCCCTTTACCAAGGAAAGCCCTTTTTTAAACAATATCAAATAAATGTCACGCTAAATTTTGCACTATTGTTACTATTCTCTATTAATACAATAACACTGGTCCCATGCATACACAGAAATACACAAAGAAAAACTTAACACTAAAAATAATCAAAATCATTCAAGAGACTTAAAACACAATAAATCTTAAGCTAAAATTGCACACAATGCTTGAAATACAATTACAATTCTCTAGAAACAAAATAACACTGTTCCCATGCAAGAAAAAACACTATTTATTTCAAAATTTGTAAAGAACACTTTAACCAAAATTCCTAATACAATATGCAGTTTGCAACTCAAAAATATAACAGTACTAACCCATTTGAAGTACTCAGCTTGCTGTCAGAAGCAAATTATGTTTAGTAATGGCACTAGTGGTTTTGAACTCTTCCGTGTGAACAATGGTCCTTTTGACCAATCTTGAATCTTTCACTCTTAACAATAAGTGTGGTCAGTTTGACCAGCCTTGAATTCACTCGTGGCACGGCTTCAAAGATGAATTCAATCGCAGCACGGCTTCCGAAAATCGCTTTTCCTTCGGACACTCTCGCCGTTAACACTATAGATCAGTTTGATCTTCTTTGAGCAGGACGCTCTTTTTCTCCGAAGCTGAATTCAATCGCAGCACGGTTTCCGAAAATCGCTTTCCCTTCGGACACTGGCCGTTAACACTATAGATCAGTTTGATCTTCTTTGAGCAGGACGCGCTCCTTCTCCTAAGCTGAATTGAATTGCAGCACGGCTTCCGAAGATGTCTTTTTCTCCCTGCGTTGCGGTCCGTCCGTAAAAACCCAAAATTTCCTCCTCTCACGGGTCCTGAATGCTAACTTTTTATCCCAAAGCGCTGCCACCAAACTCTAAGCTGTAACGTTTGAAAGAATAACAGTAGCGTATTCTTGGTTAATTAAAATATGGAATTTATTTACGTCACAACTATTGAAAATTATTTACTAAATGATACATTAAAGTTAAATTTAATTATAGATTGTTAGAGTCCAATATTTTGTGAGAGGAGGATTCGTTGGTCACCACTCTCGTGCAAGTTCAAAGCATCTCTCTTTTCATCTTCCGGTCGACGAGCTAGATTCCTCGGGGGGTCAAACAGGAGTTGTGTTGCACCTGCAAGATGCACGTGTGGGTGTCGGGTCCACAAAGAAAGCCGACTAGATGTTGATGTTTTCGAAAAGTGACGTTACAGTACCCAGATCAAATCCATCTTCCTCCGACAAGTATATCTTTTGTCACTTTCTTTCCAGGAAAATATTTTGCAGTGTTTTTTTTTTGTAAATGCTTTCGTGTTGACAGTTTTTTTTAAAGGAAATAAAGATGCTTTATTGCATAATTTTTTATATTGTTGTCAAAATCCAATTAATTCTATTTTATTCCGCTTAACTTTGCAAACATTGCACTAATGAATATAAAGTTATTTAGCGGAATTTAGGATCATGTAAACAACAGAATATTTCCAATCTCTATAATACATATAAATAAAAACCTTTTAATATTATTTAATTTTATTATAATAATAAAAAGTTTAAAAAATTACTAAAAAAAAAAAAAGAGTGCTCGGTGCCGAATTTTTTTAAGCTACCCCCCACACCGTAGGACCCGCAATAATAAACAAGGCTTTAGATACTTGAATTCGCATAAATTCCATAGAGAACATAAATCTATTTTGCATACATATTTGCAGTTTTTTCTTTATTTTTTTTTTTATTACAGGATGGAGAGCCCCTGAGTTCCGAGGAGCAAATTTGAAGACAACTGCTCTAGAGGTTTGAGAAATACTGAGAAATATTTCTTCTGCCTTTTGGCAGCACAGTATTTACAGAAACTACAAGTCTCTAAGTGTGAGAGATATTTCATTAGTGACACCATCTAGTGGCAGCTCCTTCTACCAAATTTTGGACGCTTTAATTTATTTAATCCGAAAATTGAAGAATTTAAAATGCAACTGATTGATTTCCAGTCTAGTTCAATAAGGATTCAAACATTTATTGAAACAAGGAAAAAGTTGGAATTGATTGAAACAGAAAGATTAACAAGCAATATAAGTAAAAATGCCAGAAACGAAATTTACTTAACCATGGAATTAGATTCCATACTGTTTGAATAAGCAGGCTCATGCTGTTTTAACCATATTTTCATCTACCTATGCCTGCGAGTCATTATTTTCAGAGATGAATAACATTTAAGTCTCGCTCAGCATGCATTTTGTGTGCGTTAAAAAAGTAGCATCTTACAATCCTACAACTTACATCTTAAAATATGTTATTTGTCATCTAATCTGCAACAAAAGAAGTCACACTAATGTTACTTTAATTTGAATTACACGTATAACTAAAACAGTTACTGCTATACAGTGCGAAATATATTTTTTCGTAGTGAATAAAGAGTACTAAGTTGTTAGCATTTAGTTTCATTATTTTTCCAAAAATCACAAGCCAAAATTATTTGACGTCCCGTCTATACCTCATTAAACATTTTTTAGGTAAAAAATGGCATGCGTATCCATAGAGGTTTGCTACTCCTGTCATATAACATGCATGCCTATGATTTTCGTTTCCAGAAAATCCATCGACTCCAGCTGAGATTGAGCCCACAAGCACCTCTACCATTAGCTACCTCTAAGCCACAGAGCAAACAGGTTGAGAAATATGAGTTCATATAAATTTGAGGAGGCTCTGAATTAGTTTAATGTGCATTTGTTTTCAACATGGGAACATAAAATACGGGAGGATTATTGAAAAATGTTATCTGGAGAAGTATTGGCAATGTGCTACCAAAATTTGTTTAAAAAAGCAGTTAAATTTATGGAATCCTTTAGTAGTATGGGAATATAGATAGGTTTTGGGGGGTATTGTGTAATTTTTAGTTTGCTTATGTTTTAAAAAGTTGAGGTACAACAGAAACGGTTTCGAATCTATAAAGGAACACTAAGCATGAAAATAATAAATTCATTAGTTGATAAGAAAATAAATTTTTCGTTTATCCATATTAGTTTCTCTTTAAACTTATTAAATTACGAGTTTTAAAGTCATATGATTATTTTGGCTGGGTATAAAATTCTAGACGTATCTTTTAAAGTTATGAATAAACATAGTTATTTTTAAATATTCTATCCGCAAAAAAAAGAAAGAGTTTGAATGGGTTTTATATATATGTCCAATTATATTCTTTGAGAATTCAAAATATAAGGAAAAATAAAAAACGAGACTTTTCTTTTTTTTTTACAAATTATTTTAAAATTTGATTTATTTTTAATGATGTTTAACTATCCAGTGTTTAAAGTAAAACAAAAACATTTTAATACGCTACAAATGTTTCTAAGTTTAAATGTAAATTGTCCGTAAATTCCATTAAAGGTTTTTTTTTTCGATGTTCATTTTCATATGCGTATTATGATACTTAGTAAATACTTTGTACTTTTATTATCTACATTACATAGTTCCTAGCATGAATTTGACATGGATATTTAAAAATAGCATTAAATAATAACGCATATTACAGCAGAAACTGTAACGATAATTTTCCGATAAAATTACTCCGAAGGTAAAATCACTTTCCGGAGTCAAATTACTTCTCGAAATAAAGTCGGTCTAATTACTACGACGGGGAATTCGAAACTCTAAACACGTTGTCACACAACTCGAAACTTCCATCAAGGTAATGAGAGTGATCAGATACAAAGTATATAAGAGCTACCAGCCAATCCTTACGTACATTACAATCAATCTACTTTACTCATTTTAAATATGTCTCGTATTGACGCATGGCCGAACTCTCGGCCTGCCCCTCATGTCCGAGCAATTATTATTCCTTTTTTAAAGCACCCCTTGATGGGGAAAGTAGCAAATTTACACCCTAGAGAGCATTTACCGTTGTGTAAATGGAGCCAATTATCGGTGCAATTTCGACTTTTTGGCGCTAAAAACGAAATCACGGTGGATGTCATTGATTTTTAAGTTGGACCGTATGCCTAGTACCTGAAACTGGTGTTAAATATTGCAAAGACCAATTACTGGTTTGACGATGAGCCTATTTGAAGAAAAGGTAGAAAAAGGATATAAATGGCATGGAATTATGGCGGTTAGTCTAAAGTGTAAAATGGACAAATTGGAAGAACGTGATTTAAAAGTAGCATGTTGTGAGTCAGACGTTGGTAATGGGTTGTATTTAACACACTGTAATTACTGAAATAAGCGTTGGAATATTTTTAAACACTAAGCGAATTTCATAATGTAATTGAAGAGTGGTGTTTAATATGTGAATTCTGGAGTTCAAGCACGCTTCAGTTTTTGTGAATAAATAAATCTAATTAAACAGATTTTAATGCACTTTTGGCTTTCTAATGGCTTTGATGGAACCTTGTAAAGCATGTATAATCAAAAAGCGCTAAAACATATTGGTTTTTAATGTCAGCAGAGAAGCCATTTTAAGCTGGAAAACGTTCAGGCTAATCAAAGAGTATTTGAAAGGTATTAAATGTATGTTGCTCATTATTAAAGGACATAATTGGAAAAAGTTTTGTATGATATTTAAGTGGGGTATTGTAAAATCTTAATTATTACTAAGAGAAATAACCGAAATACCTAGATATAATTTATTGTGCATATTAACTGATCCATAAATTACAATTGTTAGTGATGATTTGTTTAGTTTTAGGAAACCGTGGATTGAAGAGACCCACAGTATACTGATTGATTGATTTAATATTAACGTCGCACTGTTCAGCTACACGAGGGCTTTTGGCGACGGTCCACGTAATTTTGAACCATGGTCAAGTGACGTGGACGACACCTGAGCTGGCACCCCCCTCTCCTAACTACCACACCACACCAACGGGAGGACGTTTCAGCTCTCGACAGATTTAACGTGCATCGCTGCCCTACACGGCGGGTCTTTAGTGGTACTGGGATCGAACTCGTGACCAGGCAAGCCTCGATCCGATACCTATACCATTCGGCTACCGCGGCCACCACAGTATACAAAGATATGGACTCGCATTGAGATTAATTTTCTTCATTTTTTTGAAAGGTTACAACATCCAGAAAATCCACGATGAAATAGTGGTTACTTATGGTTATTTTGGAATAATTATTTATTTTTGGTTCGTTATATGAAATTGCTGTGAAGTGTAAGCGAAATTTTCAAACTGGTCTAAACATGGACAGACGATCTAACATCTCTCACGGCCGATTCTGCCACAATGATGAAAGAGAAGCATTTCATCCAATTCGACAGCCATCTAAATCCGGGGTGAGCAGACTTTTACAGGATATGGACAACTTCTGTTTCAAAGTGTTGCAGTCCACCCACTGTCAGTGGCGCACACGAGGAGGAAGAGGAGGTTCCACAGGTCCTGACTCTCCACCATAGCCTTCATCCCCCCCCCCGATTGATTGTAATCCCATGTATATAGTACGTAAAACTTATGATTAAGTTTTGTTGTTAATAATTTCTTTTATTTATTAATGCTAATTATTTATATAGTAATCTATTTTTTACCATTTTTTGTTCCAGACAATCGACAAAATCAAAAAAATATGTTTGGTTGCGTATTGGGGTATGATATGAGATTGGTAGACTTTCGACGCTCGACCTCTGCCCCAAACCCCTCGAAAACTTCTTGTGTGCACCGATTGCCAGGATCATAGGTGTGGTGAGGTAGAAAATGGTTCACAATATTTTAATAATAAATACGTAATTATTACTTAGTACTTACCTACAGAACTAAAATAGAGAAAAAACTAATACTTTAGCGAGTAAAACCGCGTTTAAAGCAAAACGCAAGATACAAACATAATAATTACAGCCATAAATATAATAATATCAATTGATGTATTTACTATCAAACAAAAATTCAAAATACATTTAAAAAAACCATTTTTAACTTGTTAGTTTTCGTTGTTGCAGTTAGTAGAAGACTTAGTCTGCATACTTCAGCCAATCTTGAATATTTCCGTATATAATTAATAAGTGCTAAAATCTTCAAGCGGTCACCCCAAAATGTCTTGGCGGTCCACATTCGATCGCGATCGATGCCCGCCTCGGATTTAAATGATCATGAGTTGGACTGATCCAAGAAACAGCGGAGTGTGAAAACTTATTCCAGTTCTGCATTATCAAAAGTATCAGCGCGCTTAATTCAACGATAATTGACTGTGTTCGGAAGCCAACACTCACAATCGGTCCTCTGAGGGATTTAATCCTTTAAAGAAAGATGAAGAGAAAGTTCATCTCCAGGTAACTATTAATGAGTTTTGTATCTGTCAGGAGGATTCAAAGAGATGAGCAACAAAAGGAAGCACAACGACTCACCTATTCCCCAAGATGTCTAAATTGCAAAAGATTTCAAGGAAGACCATACTGTCTGTCTTTTGGGACAGTCCTGTCATCATAACAGACGCCATGGAGAGGAGTCAGACTGTCCCTAGTTCCTATTGGTGCACATTTCTGAGCAAATTGTGTAATACTCTAATCAAGAAACAACTTACTAATTTTTACCAAAGACGTCCATCTTCTTGCCGATAATGTACCTGATAATTCATTTAGAGGGTGTGATTGAGGAATCAAAGTGACGGGAGTTTGAATTTTTGACGCACCCATCCTATTATCCCGATCTTTCCCCCATGCTATTTTTCATATTTCCGGAACTTTTAAAGCATGCTGTGGGGTTGGAGATTCAGCAACACAAATGACATCATTACAGAAGTGGACCAATGATTTTCAAAGCAATCTGCCGAGTTCTACAATGACGGCCTTTAAAAGGTCAAGAAGCACGTTAGAAAAATTGTATAGCTTTGGCTGGTGATTTTATATAGAAATATTAAGCATAACAAATAAAAATTAAGGTTCTATCTTATTTTCAGTTATAATTAAAAATTTATGATACCCTCTCCCTTTAATCTTTAAACATGACGGGTTTTAAGAAAAATCACAGTTACTCAGCATTATAAATCTAAGAGTTATTAGAATTTTAACATAAATGTACGATCAACTTCCGATACTTAATAACAATCGATATATAATGAAAACCTTTTAGGCACAGCGTGGAAAGTTTTGCTTTTTTTCTTTATTTACTCTATTTGCAGAATTCTTATTTTCAACACACACAAATACCCAACACAAATAAATTTATCGCCAAACATTATTATTTTTTTACATTACATTACGGAGTATTGAGCATCATGTTTAACAAATAAAGTACACCCTAAATCTCAGATCCATTTCCTTTTCTCTACTTGTGCTTATTGAATAGAAATTCTCCCAAGTTTATTAGGTATTCAAATTAAAGAGAAAGGTATTTAAAAGAAACGAGATATTTTTTTTCTTTCTTCTCTCTCTTCCCCAAAGTCTGCAGCCATATTCATCTGTGTAAATATCCTTCGCTTTAACTGCCGTTATAGTGGGGGGTATCCTTTCTCTCTATCCCAGAATGCATTTCTGCTTTAGCGGAAATTAATTTCAAGTTTCTCCCTACACCCGCTCCCCCCACCCCCTTTATTTTTTTACGTGCAACCTGCAGCATTTATTAAGAAGGTGGATAGAAGGAACGCGTTATGAAGGGAGAAGGTACGTGGTTTTAATTAGTCGGTGATGGTCCGGAAAATATATCACGGGCACTAAGGACGAAAAAAAAAAGGAAAAAAAATAAGAGTTTAGAGTCGCTTACCCCCTGCGTGTAGTAGGCAACAAAAAACCATGTAAGTTAGAAGGGAAAAAAATGTAAAGAACTTGTCAGGCATGAACGTAAAAAAGTAAAGAGTGGATGACGAGAAAAAAAAAATCACTCCCACCCCCTTCTTTTTTACCTCCCTCCATCCCCGAGAAAAAGTTCCTCGTTTCAGACCTGCGTTATAATCTGGTTTTTAGCGTTTAATTTTGGGTTCGCCTGTCTAGCCAGGCTGAGTATAATCTCAAGCTGCAAGCTTCTCTGTCATCTCGTAAGAATTTGTTTTAGAGCAGTATATGCCAAATATGCAGATTTCTGCCACCTCCTCGCTCCCACCCCCCGGAGCTAAGTGCAATCGCCTTCCTCTTACTACCATGCTCTTTTCGCTTTAATTTTAATGAGGTTTAGGTAAAGAGCGTTCCTTATTCTCGCTCTCTCTCTCTCTCTAGTTTCGAAGAATGTAATTCCCGAATTCTTTTTTCCCCTCCTTCCTCCAAGATTGCAAATTACAAAATGAGAGTGACGCAGTTAAATCGTTGATGAAAAAGTGTGGTTACTTAGTATTATGATTACGCGAAAATAAATGAACGCATGGATGAAAAAAACATTTTCTGGTTGTGTTGTTGGGAGAACCACTTAAAAATCTCATTTGTCTTTTCTTAATGAATGCAATTGCTTCCATTTTTCGTTTTAGCATTACACGAGATGTATTAGAATAGGCATAAAAGTTTCATTTTGTCGCGTATTTATGCTTCATATGATATTAAAAAAAGTCTTAATTTTAAGGCATTTTTTTATGGTGTCGCTTTGATTACAAAAGTTCTGTCGTTTAGGTTTAAGGAGGTTTTCAAATTAGAAAAGTTAAATTTGTAAATAGAGTTTAAAATAAAAATGTGATTTTTTCATAGTATAGCTTTAAATCGTGTTATTAAGATGTACAACAAACAAAAATAAATTTAAGAAACAAAAGTCGTTAATATAACTTTAATTTTTGTTTATTCAGACTTTTAATGCAGAGTAAATAATGTGAAATTATGCGGTTTAAATTTATATTTATATTCGTTTTAATATTGCTATAAATATTAAAGTGTGTACGTATAAAACAGTAATAAAAGAATGAGATATTTGTTTCATCTGTTTTACATTAAGTATTCAGATTACAAAGTTCTACCCTATCTTCAAGATGGATTTTAAAATATTTGAAGGTTTGTATATTTTTAACTGGAACGTATTATTATATGGATGCAATGAATATTTCTCTTCATTTTAAAATATCTTGATTTAAAGAAATATTGGACTTGGAATAATTTTGTATCCTAACAAATACCATAATAATCTATCCATATGTGAACCATTATGGTCCAATGATATTTTGTTATACATACATAAACTGATTATTACCCCCACCCTTCACTGGGTATTTTATGATGTATGGATATATACTGTTTATTAATTATTGATATATAATTCTTGACATCAAACGTTCTAATGTATGGGGAAAACATTTTTCGCCCTTCACCTCTGCCGTTGAGTAGGATGAGCGAGTGTCTGTGAATAATTTTTAATATACTTGTATTTTAAACACTGATAGTTGTGTCTGAACGGCGTTTTCCATCCCTCTTGAAGAACTATCTTGATCTTTGCGATTGATTGCATAAAATCCACAAACCCCTATCTACGTAAATATATATACAAATACTTATCATGAAGAAGTTATCTAAATGATACAAAATTATGATCGAACATATCTTGCGATATAATATTTAAATCATGAATAACTTTTGGTGTCTAATGACTGACTAGATAGGGATCTCATGCAATACAACGTGACATCAGGATGATGAATAAAATTGAGGACATTTCGATGTTAAGACATAACTTCCATCGAATGGCTTTCGTCGATCTACATGGATTGCACCAATGCCTCGAAGACAGATTTCAACAGTATGAAAATATGTCCTTACTTAAAAGACAGCTTGAAATTGGACTAAAAGAAGATAATCAAATCGCAGGATCGCTCGACATTTGGGACGAAGCTATACTACCATTCGACGATAGTGCTAGGAATGGGTGTACCATGGCCGTACAGAACCTCAAGGAGATAGCGGTAGAACAAACGACAGAAACAGCGACCGATCGATTTTTAATTACTAACTAAGTTGTGCCATAAGTTCTGATACAAAAATCTGAGATCCAGCAGACGATTTTAAATTTCGTTCGTAGGAGATTGTCTCTGCAAAAGATTTAAAAAAAATTCGGCTTTCACGCATGTTGTTCTAAATCAGTCAGAGCTTTAACGCAGTAGAAAGAACGCCAAACAGAAGCATGCAACACATATTTCTCTGCATCAAGAAAAAAAGAACCCTTCAAAAATTTTTAAGACTCTTAAGCCTTCAGACATCAAAAGGTTATTTTTTATCGAACAATTAAGAGATTTTATGAAAGAGTCTTGCCTGAGAATGCCTTACAGATGAATTTCCAAACAGTATGAGCAGATGTCACCATTTGAGTCGTATAGATGCTACAATTCGCCAATATTGGCAAGAATAGGTGAACAATGGTCATATAAAACGTCTCAAAGGTAACAATAGACAGATATCGACGACATTACCTAAAAGCAGAGTGGTCATCCAATTGGTGTTCTCAGCCTCCTTATCAACCAACCGATGAGTAACTATGAATGCAATGGCTATCGATAAGCGACTCATCAAATGAGAGCTGAGGTTGCCACTGCACCTTATTTGTCAAGTGCTTTCACAGTGGTGATGGGGAATTCGATTTGGAATCGCCTGGACTGTGGTACAGTAATAGGTCCCTATTCGGATTCAATCCTAATGACCAGTGAAGAGGTGTCTGAAGACGTCCAGGACATCAGTGGAATAGTCAAATGACTGTCATCCACCAACACCTTGACAATTAGGTGTTTTGGTATAGCGCAGTGGTTCTTAAACTTTCGATCGCTGCTTGGCCCTTTTATATATCAGCCTCATATCGCTGACCCTAAAAATTTTGAGCATCTCACCCTGATTCCCAGCACACGACTGAGCTATTTAAAGGTCCTTTAAAAGTCATAAGGCTGACTCTGCTATTTATACAGACTTCTTTAACACTTTTTTTAGTTTACGAAAATAATAAGTATCTAATTATACATGGATATAAAAATATTAAAAAATACTAGTTTCAAATAAATAGATAATGAAGGCGCAAAAAATAATTAGTACAGATGCAAATAAATAATTAATACAGACGTAACTCAATTAGGAAATCAAGGTGGATGCAAACGATATCGTATTGGTGCGCTATGTTAGTTTAGTTCGCAATCTTTGGACTCGTGTTTCTACTATATAATTTTTGAAAATATTACTTTTTAGTAATAACTGTGCATTTGCAAACAATGAAAAAACTGAATTGATATTCTTGATCGAAATACATGTTCTGATTACTGATAAATATTTTCATTGGAGATAATTCAGTGATCTAGCTTAGGAGGACACATTTTTCAATTTTTCCATGAGGTTTTTCAGAGTCTAAAAAAGAGGGAAATCATAATATTAGATGAGACTCCTAGAAAGGCACTGCGAATCTCCAGGGGGACTGTGGTCCACAGTTTAAGAACCTTTGGTATACATTATCATTTTATTTGATTCTCTTAACTGTCACCCGTAATGATCTTACAGCACGGTGATTGTTACATAGGGTTGTCCTTCTTTTAATATATATATATAGTCCTTTAGGACAATAAGGTAATACCCGGTCACCCAAGGCACGTTTTTTTACTGCTTGTTTTCGTGCTGCTTTTCTAAGACTTAATGGTGCAGAACCAGTGTGATATCCTGATCTCTCCCCAACAGAGCATATTTAGGCTTTGATGAGCAAGATCTCCGAAATGAGAAAGATCTGCAAGATAATACAGATCAAATTCGCCCTTGGTGCATATTTGACATGCAGTGCCGTAGGAGGATATCCAGCAGCTTTACAAGTCAATGTCCAATCGCTACAGTTTACATGAAGACCAGAAGTAAACCAACGCATTATATATTGCTCTTTTTCTTTTCCTTGCTCTTGTAACTGTGTGTATTTCCTGAATTTAATGTTCCATTCATATAATACTGTTAGCGTTTTGTTTTCAATATACAATGGCAAGGCATCTAATGATTTTCCTCTTCCCCTTCAGCTAACTATATATTTTATATATTATATAAATACAGTAAAACCTGTTTTTGTGCGGTAGATAGGGACTGCATAAAAAACGTACAAAAATATTTGAAAATATATTTCATTAATTCTTACATATAATAAACAACTTCGTCGAAATACCACAGAAAGAAGTCGCACCTAGAAAATACGCCACTTATTTACGAAATTTATGAGAAAGTACTTCCATAACAAAATAAATAATTAAATTACACATAGAGACATTTTAAAAACATTTAATTTTCTCATTGTATACATGAAGAAGTTTTAAAATACACATACATAATTCTCTGCCACTTATCGTATTCCAAAGTGCGCATCTTCCCGTGATGAATTAGTTCAAAACCGCTTTTGTCACTTGAAGATACAATTTCAATTGATTTATTTTTTTGTCACTATAAAGTCAGGGATAAGTTTTTGTGACGAAGGTCGGTTGGTCAGTAACTTGTAAATGTCACAATAACCAGATAGATATGCATGATCAAAGCTCTTTTTGAAATTTCATACTCCTTTCGGAATTGGTATCTATTTTAAGAAAATGCTTTTCCGATTTCTTAGAAAGTTGAATCCTTGGATATATTTTATCCGCTCTAAAAAATCAGCGTCTTCATAACCTATCAAATTATTGATATATAATTACGCCTGTCGTTGAAAGTTTCGTCTTCAATCAAGCGCGGGCTGTTGGCGCGTTGGGAGAAAGCAACTGAACGTTCATTGTCGGGATACTGTTAATAAAAAATGAACACGGCGTCTTAAAGTATATATATGTACAATACAGTGGCGTAACGTGCACCCTCCCAACTCTCTAGGTGGGGACAGGACTCTAGGGGGCTGAAGGCCTGTCTTACGCCAAGTACGTATTTACCCTGGTGATAAAATATTAAAGACAAAACCTGACTTTTCAGGGGGCAAAATTCTCTGTTCGTCACTGGTACATTGATAGAAAACATTGCAGTGGAGCCAAAGTCGTTGAAATTCATATTCCTTTTTAAAAGAAGATCGCACAAAAATAAAATCACTCAAAACAAATCGCACAAAAATAAAATCATATAAAAAGAACCGCACAAAAACAAGTTCTATTGAATATATACTGTTGAATTTACGTTGAAAAGGAATAAAAATCTAGTATTTTTTTTTATTTAAAAGAAAACTATACTTTCTATTTGAGATTATTTTCATAATTATTATATATATATAACTCTTAAAATCTTTATGTGATGATACACTTCCGAAAATGCTGTGTAATATGATAAATACATAACACTACATTTCTTGATGGAATGTCAGAAAAGAATTGCCTTCATCTTTAGGATACAGATTATTAGAGAAACATTTATATTAATTAACACATGCATATTTCGTTTAATAAACTTAAAATTCAAGCCTATAAACACATAGCTTCATATAACGTCCCGTAATGATTCTTTTTTATAGTATGGACGTATATTATTTTGAAATGTTTTCATCTTTCTTACACATTCTTTAATTCACCCTAACGATATCTTTGTTCTTTTTTTATGTGAAGATCGCCCCTGGGTTAGTTCCTTCCTCGCCACTGTATACGTGAGAGCGTGTCAAACTGAACCCCGAGAAAAAATACATAGGGAAAAAAGTTCCAATGAAGAAAAGAGGAAGATGAAGAGAGAAAGAATATAAAGAAAAAAAAAGAGAAAGGAAACTGCCGAGCAGGAAAAAATATGAGAGGTGGTAAAAAAAAAAAAGAAAAGAAAAGTTTTAAAAGTGACGGCCGAGAAATTTGAATAAAAGTGTCCAAGATCTATTAGAGACAAGCTCCTTTAATTAATATTGCTGAAAAGGTAGCTTCAGACGGTAAGGGTAGTGGAGCGAAAAATCTGTGAGGTGGGGGAGCAGAGCATGGATGGGGATGATAGGAGGGTGGTTTGGGGTTGCCGAAAGGCATGGAGACAAAACGTGGACGGAGAATTTAATAAATCGCCATTAAGAGTGAAATAAAGATCGCCAAGCAAATTACTTAGGAGATAGTAGTAATAAATCAGAAAATGAAAAGGACTTGAGTTTTCAAAACGGAAAGATATATATATATTTTTCTGAAAGATGTTTTTTTCCCCGGAAGAGCTCTAATAATTGATAAAATGTCATCACTACCTTTCTTTTCCTCTATGTATGTGAGTTTTTAAAAAATAGTTAGACAAAGGAAAAGTATTGATTTAGATTGAAAAAGGAAAAGTTTTTTTCTTAAAGTGAATAAATATTGTACTAACAACTCGATTTAGATTGTTTTTTGTTTAAAATTTCATCGTTACGATTTTATATATTTAAATAACGTATTCAGTGCGCATCAGTATTAATTTATTTCAACTTAATTAATTAATATACTCTTGAAAATAAATATTAATTTAAATAATTTTTGTACATTTATAATCAAATTATTTAACATATTTATTCGAATCTAATCAGGACTCCCCCAATTTTAATGTTTTTGAAAATCGGACGCGGCTTTGAATCTAAGACGCGTAAATTCATTAGATGGAAGAATCGAACATGGTACAGCATGTTCATTGCAATATAACAATTCGTGTATGTACTTTAAAGTTTCTAATACTGGTAAAGCAAATGAATTATTCTCTTCTTATTAGTTCTTATAATTCTTTTCAAAATTTCGTTAATATAGAACATCGATAAATCTTTCTACGCTATTTTTTTATTTGTTCACAAAATCATGCCGATAATTTAAGGTGTAGCTTAGATTCGAATAGATACGGAATATATAAAACGTATAGAAAAGAAATTTCAAAAGTTAAGTGTTTTATTCGAGTGGTTGATAAATTAATATTCAATATCTTTAGTTGTGTTATAAGTCACCAAGTAAAAAAAATCTTAACTACTTGTATATTTTTAGACAAAATAAAATGCCCCGACATTTTATGATATTAAAACAAGAGTTACTTTGATTGACTGCCTCGTAAAACTGAACATTTATTACCATTTAAAAAACGACTAAACAACAAAAAAAAAAAATCATTCATATAATTTTAAAATGCATCACACACACACACCACAAATAATGATATAAATCAATAACCACAAAAAATATTACCCATATAAATTAATTGCAAATTAAAAGGACTTCACCACTTTTTCATAAACTCAATTTTAAAAAATACGTTTTAACAGGGATAAATTTCACTTAGAATTCGAAGAATATTCAAGTAAAACTCATAAAAAAGTTTTAAGCAATTTCTGATCATTTCGTTGATATGCAGTGAAATACGCTTAACACGAAAACGATTAAGATGAAATATCGGTTAACACGAAATATCACACCGGTACCGAAAACTTACGCATTTTTCATGTATTTTTCTCTTAACACGAAATGAAAATCGCTTATCACGAATTGATTGAATATTAACGTCGCACTGTTCAGCTACAAGAGGGCTTTTGGCGACAGATCACGTAATTTTGAACCATGGTCAAGTGACGTGGACGACACCTGAGCTGGCACCCCCTCTCCTAACTACCACACCACACCAACGGGAGGACGTTTCAGCTCTCGACAGATTTAGCGTGCATCGCTGCCCTACACGGCGGGTCTTTAGTGGTACTGGGCTCGAACTCGTGACATGGCAAGCTACGATCCGATACCTATACCACTTGGCTATCGCGGCCACCGCTTATCACGAAAGGATTTCCCTTTTGAAAATGGACAAAATGCGGTAAACCCCAGCAGAAGTTTGAGAAAGTTGCTGTATTATTGTACTTTTCTACTCTATCATCGGAAGAATTTGGTGCAGTAAATAATGATAATGTGTGCTCAGCCCCAGTTATAACAGACAAAGACATTTTGGAGTTTGTTCCAAGCTCAAAAAAATATCATTGATGCATATTCCGATGACGAAAATAAAAGGAAAATTACGCAATTTCTGTTCTCACATCATCCGAAAGGAGAAAGATCATGAAAAGTATGCCCAGTTATTTAGACGCATAATTTAATGGTGAAATGAATAACAAAATGGATGACATCATACAATTTGATGCTAAAAAAGGCAATGCAAAGAAGAATTCAGATTATTTTCAGAAAACTCAATACATGATTTGTTTTTCAAAAAACTTGGAAGTTTTTTATTAAATTTCATTAAATTCCTGTGATTTTTTTTCTTTTCCACATTAATATTTATTAAGTATATGCATATATAAACATCTACGTAAATAAAATGTTCTCTTATAAATTTAATTTTGATGAATATATGTTCCTTTTTTGCAATATCCTTTAATATGAAAAATATTTCAATCCCCCTCAGTTTCGTGTTAAGCGATTTTCAAAGTAATTCAGAAAAGAATGAGAACATAATTAAATTATCATTAATTTTATGATATGTGTGAGATTGTCATGTTCATACTGAGATCTGTTTCTGTGCCGAGTGTGTGTTTTCTTGTTATATTTTTGGTTAAAGGATTTTTCCTCGTAAAATTTTTGCGTTCAACAGCAGACTTGGCGAAAATGATTTGCTGAAGTCGCCAGCATAATCTAATCTAATAGATATCGTCAGGCTCCTTATTTCTGTACGTAATATGGAAAATCATTTCTTATGCAAGAGATCGTATAAACATATTTCTTTAAAAAAAAACTAATATAATAAGAAAAGGGTAATAGAAAATCACTTGAAAATAACATTCCTTCAATGTGAGAAAATAGATATCATCATGAGTCCAATTTGAAAATTTACAATTTGACGCTTCCGATTAGTAATAATTAGTAATTTACATATACAGGATGATTCACTACGAGATCGACAAACTTACAGGTTGTGTAGGGGGTACAGACTCGGAATCACATAGGGATGTAGATTCACGTAAATGCCGTAGTTGTGAGCTATAGTGCAAAGAAGCAGAGAAAAATAGCAGAAACAACAAAGCATTAAAGAGACGTAAACATTAACATTACAGCATCATGAATGCAGAGCATCTTTTTATAGGCCCAAACTAGATAAAGTGTTCCAAAACCGCAGTGAGATAAGTAAACTATACTGGCATGCCAGAACTTTCATGAACTCTTCATAAAGACTACATCCCTCATGTTCCCTTATTAAAAAATTTTAACGAGTCCTGGTAGGGTGTGGTAGCTCTTTATCCTCATCCATTTAGAAGGTTCCTGATTTTACCTGAACCAACCCCAATTGGCGTTAGAGATAAATATACCTGTTTTTGAACTATTAGACATACACACTTGAAACTTAGCAGGTGCGTTCCTTTCATAAAGCAGAGATACGCTACATAAGGGTTTTTACAAAAATTGACTTGCAGGGGGTGTTATGAGAGCTTAAGGGGCGTTAGAGATAAATCCTCTTTTTGAACTATTAAACCCCTACAGACTTGAAATCTTGTAGACACGTTCCTTTCATGGAGTAGAGATGAGGGTTTGCAAAAATTGACCCCCCAAGGAGCGTTGCCAGAGCTTTATAGGTAAACATTCCAGTTTTTTTAACTATTAGACCTAGACTTGAAATCTTGTAGGCATGTTCCTTTCATTTAATAGATATTCGCTACAAAAGGGGCTTGTGAAAATTAACCACAAAGGGACATTGCGAGGTCATAAGTGGCGTTATAAATATTCCTGTTTTTGAACTATTACACCTACACACTTGAAGTTTGATAGGGATGTTTCTTTCAAGGAGTAGAGATTCGCTAAGAACAGATTTAGTAAGAATTAACCCCCAAGGAGAGTTGCGAGAGTTTAAGGGGAGTTATAGATAGGTAATAAGTGCATACCTTATAAAAAGATATTTCACATTTTTCTATACATTGTTTTGTACCCCGGATTTTACTTTCCTTACAATTCAGCTATTATATCAAGAATAATATTTTTTATTTTTAAAAAATTAACTCGTGCGAAGAATGGAAACTTCAGCTAGTAAATAAATAATTCTTTTTGAATTCTTCTATATTAGCTTATGGAGTCTTAAAGAAAGAGATTGACCCCATTGCATTTGTGAAACTCCACTTATTCGGTCCGAAGCTCAAAATTGCTCATTGCATAATAGGCTCTATTTTTAATTTTTGCTTCAATGTTTTTCTACTTCCATTTCCATATTCATTTCTTGTTTTGTTGAATTTTTTATTTCATTAATTATTTTTCTTATATTTTCGATTGTTTGTGTGTCTTGTATTATATATATATATATATATATATATATATATATATATATATATATATATATATATATATATATATATATATATATATATATACATGCATAAGTTTTAGCATTTAAAGGCTCAAATGTTGTCATTAGGCAAAAATTAGCATTCAAATCATTTAAAAACAAAAATTGTGTCATGATATTCTCTTGAAATTTTATCACGAACCAGAAAATGATACACAATTAATTAATTTCTATGAAAAAGCATGTGTGATAAGAATAATAATTACTCAACTAAATTTAACATAACATTTTTTTTCACCTTTAATGACCTTCTTATGTGAAAAAAAGTATAATTGTTAAATCGCAAGAAGAGAAATACATACTACTATGATTATACGAATCGCTAATTTGACTCAAGGGGATTTAAAAAAAGGACATTGTAAGCTCAAAAGTGAAATTCATCCAAACCTTTTTTTTCACTTTGATGCAAGAAACATAATTTTCCTGGTATCAAAAATCCCAAAAGAAACAATATTTCTCAGAGTAATGGATGTGAGCCATTTTTTTTCTTGGAAAAAAAATGTTATAGCGTGCTGAGACTGACGCCCATGACGGCCAAAAATATGAGAAATGAGCGATCAGTTTGGTCCAAACGATATGAGAGCCAAGAGAAGGCCTTTAATTAGAAACTAAAACATTAGCCTTACCCAGAATCCCGTTCATGATAAAGTATTTCTATGGGGAAAATGGCAACGGATAAGAGACGGAAAAAAAAACAAAGAATTCTGTCCAGTATGTGGGAAACAACAGCAGGCGCTTAAAAGACTTTATTAATTAATAACTTACTTCGTATCAGGAAGGGAAAAAATGTAAGGGGGTAGGGATTTTTTTTTC
Organism: Trichonephila clavipes; assembly: GCA_019973935.1. Lineage (NCBI taxonomy): Eukaryota > Metazoa > Arthropoda > Arachnida > Araneae > Nephilidae > Trichonephila > Trichonephila clavipes. Next base: position 602,236 of record BMAU01019573.1, read on the forward strand.
TCATTTTTTCCCCGATTTTTCTTCTGCCTAGGGAGGTTTTTTTTTCAATATTTCGTTGCATAAGCCGAGTGTATTGTCAAAACTTTTGGTAAAGGTAGGGAGGACAGAGAGGAGTTTTTCAAAAGATTTAACAAATATACTCCTAAACAAAGGGACTTTTTTTTGTCCCCTTTAGAGCATTTTTTTAAAAAAAAAATGTTTTTGTTCGAAATTTTTGCAAGGGTGGTTCAAACAAAAACGAGCTAATGAATAATTTTTCTTTGAGGCAATCGCTTAATCTTATCGTTAACGGGGGCGTTTGTGTTTGAAGTGCGTACACCAAAATTTTTTCACTTAGTCTCTTAAAACATTTTTTTCCCTCGCTGCCTTCAATATTGTTTTTTTTCGGACGCTCAAAGGTAATACGCGTAAACAAAGATAAGCTTCGAAAAATTTGAATTTTGGTCCAGAGATTGGAAAAGCATTGTTTTACCGTTCAACTTCGCCATAATTGCGTCTTTAGACGTGAAGAGATTATCTGGGGCGTCTCTGCTAGCTTTAGAAAAATCTGTTAAAATAATAGACTACCTTGATGAAACTCCCATGAGGCAGTGACAGCGAGTGGTTTAAAATTAAGGGATGGGCCTTAATTTTAATTAATTTTTTTCACACTTTTCCCCAAACAAGTTTTAACACTTGTGTCTTGAGCAACGGATCCATTATATTCTTTTTTCATATTATATAGAATACGTTCCAAAATTTTATACATACATTTTTTTTTAAAAAAAAGTGTTTTTTTAAGTGATAAGAAATGAGAGGAAATTTTTTTATAGTATATCGTTTCATAGGGGGGAAGTCAAGATTTGCATGATAGTTAATTGTTTTTTTACAGTTTTACAATATATTTACAAAATAATATCCTATTTTTCAATTCATCTATTATTAGTTCACTCTCTCTCTCTCTCTCTATATATATATCTTGTTCAAATTTTCAATCGTTAATAAAATGCTTTTTATTCGTCCACTTAAGTTAAAAGACATTTTTTAAAATTTGTAATGGATAACACTTGATGCTAATACAGTTTTTTCAAATATTAATTTATTAATTAAACTAAACTAATTAATTATCGTTTAGGAAATATTTTCCCCCGGTCGATATTATTCCTCTAGATGGCAGCACCATTGGATAAAACAGCTTTTGTTAAATTTGTGAGGAAAATTTAACTTAACCTAAATAATCATATACTGGTTAAACGACAACATTCCTTTTACACTGGTTTTAAGATAAATTCTTACCTATTATATTCACTTTTTATTAAAAAATGTGTAATTACTAATTTAATGTGATTAAAAAGTTTTTAATATTAATTTAAAAAGTATTTTTCCACTTAATATTGTGATTCTGTCATATATATATATATATATATATATATATATATATATATATATACACTCAGGAACATTGAAAATAGCGACCCAAGAAGGAAGCTAAGTACACAATCGCGAAACTTTGCAAATAAGTACAGCATAATGTGATATGCAAATGATCCAAGTTTTGTGCCAATATGCATGCTCATACACGCCGAGGTGGCGCTACAATCAGGAAGAGGGTGCTATATAAGCCAGTGCAAATTCGAAGATTCATAAAAGTGACGATTACCCGCCGATTGTAGGAAGACTTAGGTAAGCGAAACATGCCAGGTAAACGTGCTAGAAGACATTTCTCACAGTTAAGCGAGTTTGAGAGAGGCTTGATCATCGGGGTGAAAACTGAAGGCTGGTCGACGCGCCGTGTTGCTGGCCATGTGGTTCGTTCGAAGTGTGCCGTTAGAAATTGTTGGGAGCAGTGGACACGAGTAGGTACCCACGTGCAGAAAACCGGGTCTGGAGCGACCAGGAAGACCACGAGGAGAGAGGATCGAAGGATCGTGCGGCAAGTACTTGTGGACCCTCACAGTGACTCGTTCAACGATACGAGCAGACGTAGGCGTAGCAATTGTTCCATAAACAATTTCCAGACACCTTGCTGAAGCAAATCTTAAATCCAAGCGCCCTTTCCGTGCACTCCCTTGAACACCGGGACATCGGCAACTGCGTCCACAGTGGGGCCAAGCCAGATCACTGTGGAATGCCACAGATTGGCAAAAGGTAGTGTTTAGTGATGAATCCCGGTTTGTTTTGGGGACAGATGATAACCGTGTACGGGTGTGGAGGCGCCCTGGTGAGCGGTACAATTCCCCCTACAATGTTCTACGCTACACTGCCCGCACAGCTGGTGTAATGGTCTGGAGGGCCATAGTCTATGATAGCCGGTCCACTTTAATTGTCATGCGTGAAAACGTTACAGGCTAACGTTACGTTGATGATATTTTTCGACCCCATGTAGGACCTTTCTTAAATGGTCTCCCAGGCACAATTTTCCATCAAGATAATGCTCGTCCGCATGCAGCAAGAGTTGCTCAAGACTTCCCACGTCTTTTTCAGACTCTTCCATTGCCGGCCCACTCCCCTGATTTGTCCCCTGTAGAGCACGTGTGGGATCAGCTAAAACGATAGATGCCATCGTGTCTCTCTGTACATGATTTAGAGTAGGCTGTTCAAGATTTGTGGCCCATCTGCCTCAGGACAACATAAGGTGTCTAATCAACTCAATGCCAGACCGTGTGGTGGCATGTATTGCAGCTGGAGGTGTGTGTGTGTGGTCCAACCCGCTATTGAAGTTGCCCAGTATTTGTGTTGTTGCACACCCTGTATTCGTTTAATTGTCTTGTTTTTGAGATCAAGTGAATCTCTCATCTGTGTCATTATCTGTATTAAATTTCATTTCAATCCGATGCTTTCTTCTTGGGTCGCTATTTTCATTGTTCCTGAGTGTGTATATATATATATATATATATATATATATATATATATATATATATATATATATATACATATTTATATAAATTACAATTATTGAAACAAAATAACTAAAATAAAAAATTTCTTTGTTGACCTAAGTAGGAATTGACTTAATTTTTTTTTATATATTACTTGCTGAATGTATGGCTCGCATAGTTAATCGCACGTGTATTACATATGTAAATTTCTCAATAAAAAGATGCATTATAGTTATTTTTAAGGCAAGGAAAAATACTTTTGTGTTGACATGATCCTTGTGCCGAAATATTGACCACGCGAGGGAGCTGGTGTGCGCACATCTGTATTAAAATTGTAAAGATCGTTAGTGTGTGTGTTACTTGTATCGTAGAATGTAAGCCGCATCGCGGCAATTCGTATCTAATTAAACATTACTATTCCTAAATTATCTCATGGAACTACTTCTTGTGGACTGTCTAACTAATTCGCCCGGATACACACTCCTTTCGTTTCGAAATAATTATGGACATTGCTTCGTTTATAATTCGTTACAATCCTTTGAGAGGATTTGTTTATCAAACATTAATTATTCATTTTTATCAAGATAACAAAAGCAACGACATTGATGAAAGTACTTTCGGAATAATTTAAATTTGAGTGAGGATAAATAAGCTTTAAATTAAGTTTTGAAATTGTATTGGGCATGGGTGAAATTCCTCTTTTTTAATGTAATATACTTTCGAAATGGCATACAGTTTAGTGCAATTAAAAAACATCAACCGTTGTAATTGACATTCAAAAAAAATTTATTCTTTAAAAATGTTTTCCCCAAATATTCACTTCATTATAATTATTATTTCGGGTTATATTCCCGGGCTGGGCAAGGTCGACTCAGCCTTTCAACCTTTCAGTGGGTCGATGAATGAGTACCAAGCTTGCTTGAGTCCAAGTGATAAATGAGTTCAAGTGGGGACTAAAACACTGAGGGTTTCGCTTCAGACTGACCACCTGATCGGGATATCTGCTCATGTACCTCAGCGCCCAATGGTCACGTATACTGAGATGGGTGCAGTAAAAACCCTGGCCCTAATGGGCTGTTGCGTTAGTTTTATGATTATTACTATAAAATACAAACACTGGCCGATGAATTAAAACCTTTGAGATTTGCATTTGACTGCGTGCTAGCGATGAAGTATGAATTTTTTTTTGTGACGTGGGTTACTCGTGGTGAGAATACTAGTATAAGTAAGGTGTAAGAGTGCTTGTCACGATGAGTGAAATAAAATGGCAAAAAAAAACCTGGCAGGATTTTTTTTCATTAAAAAAAAATGTTGGTGGCCGTTTAGCAGGGGCCTCGATTTTACAGACAGGAAATATCCCTGGGTTCTCAAAAGCAGCCATATCAAAGGTTTTCAAAAGATGGAATCCGAACCCACAGTCTTTCTCTAGAAGACGTAACTGCGGTTTGAACACGGTTTTCCAAAGAGCGTGACGAATTGTACGGCAGAACAGGGACTCTAATGTACTTCTTACACAAATCGTCAAATAAGGCTAATCCCAACATATTTCATCTCGAACCAAGAGTAGAAAATTGTAGAGGATAGGAATGCATAATCAGATACATGTGAGAAAACCACTCACTTTTGCCCCGAAATGCAAAAATTCGTTTTCAGTGGTGATCTTAAGATTGAAATGTAATGAAGTTGAATGAATCAGTCTACACCAGCGTTTCTCAAACTATGGGGCACGCCCCCTAGGAGGGCATGATAACTCAACGAGGGGGAGGGGCGCGAGAGTACTGAAAAGACGAAAACAAAAGATTTTTAAAAAGTATTAATTTACTGAAAGTAAACAAATAAAATACGTTCTCTGACATAATAAAAAATAAAATGCACATTCATACTGATCGAATACACTTATAAATGTATCAGTACTACACAATGCATTTTATAATTAATTTAACAATACTACGTTAAGAGAACAAGTTTAATAAATACCAGTGAACTCATGGCCTTTTTATATATAAAAGTATACACAAGAAGTTAATACTTATCTTACGATTCGCTCTTTAATGCCACCGTCTTACACGCAGGTGTGCGTATGTACTGTACTGGAGGGGAGAGAGGAAAGGAATAAATAAGGAAATCCTTTAAAATAACTATCTACATATAAATCCTTCTCAAACACTGTGAAAGGTTTTTTTATTACATCCCAGAACCTTCGGAATAATTTTATGGATGACAGTGCACAGAAGAAATTGTACTTCGGAAAGACGTGTGTATATATACGTTCGGGGCAAATAACGCTAGGCTGAACAAGACGCTTATATACGCCGATGGCACTTAAGAGGTTCAAGTCGTATTATAGCTTTAGCGTCAAAGTATAGTATTGTTGAATTCAATACATTGTTATTGTATAGAGAGGAGCCGCGATGAAAATTATGATTGTGAATATTGGGTAGTAAATATTGAAACTTTTTTTTAGAATCACTGGTGTACTTTATTTTACACTGATGTTAAACATCGAATTTGGCGAGAAAAACCCGAAAACATTATTTCATCTTGCTTCACTCGCAGTCAGCTAGTCTGGTGCCATGAGATGGAGCATATTCTGCAGGCATAGAAGTGATGTCCTGGTGTTCCTCGAGTGTAAACTAATAGCTATAAGATACCTAGATATACCGACAGATCAAGTGGACCCTGTAATGTTACATTTTCAGCCTGATTGTGATGGATATTTCATACACGATAATATAGCTATATATAGTGCCAGAAGTGTTCAAAATTGGTTCGTTGAACACCAGTTTGGCTTCCAACTCCTGGCCACCGCTTAGCCCGGATTTTAAACCCTCAGAAAATGTGTGAAATCAGGTGGACAAACACACCCACCGAGCACTCTTCTCTTTCATCTAATTTGTGAGAATCCCCCTGGATTCCACCTTGGACACCGAGATTGATTTGAGACAAAGAACGACCAGAAGACATTTTTACAATAACAAATTGTATTTATTCACTTGAATCCATTATGAACCTTCTAACTACAAAGATTAATCGATATGTCTACGTCAATATGATTGAACCTTACTATTAAATTAAATCACGAAATATGATACTAATCAACTATTAACTCAATATCGAACGGGGTTATCGGAAAAAGAGGATCGAGAGATACATGCAATTCGAATTACTAATGTTCATTAAATTACCACTAACTTTATTATATATTTACTCTTATAAGCCGAAAATCTAGATTTAAATCTCACCTTCTTTTTACCAATTGTAGATCACTGCCAAATGATCAACGAGCCGCTAATCGCACAATCAACTAGAATCGCCTTAGAACACTTTCAACCTATCTCTTGGCATCTGTTAACTTAAAACACTCTCTTTAAATACTTTAACTAGTTTGCATATCCCTGTTTCTTCTTTTAGAGCTGATTGGAAATATACGCGAATTTATAATCCCCAAAGACGCCTAAGAATATTAGTGATAAAGTGCCGTAAAGATTCGTCACAAGTTTACAATATCTAAAAAGCTGCATAGCCAATGCAAGGTATTCTCTCGACGTAAATATATTCTAGAAACATATAAACTCAAAGTGCAAACGAATCAGAGTAGTTTTCTGTTTAAAATGAAGTCTAATAAAATATTGATCTTGGGTTTCTAACTCATTGGCCAGTGAGTGTATATTGATTTATATATGTTAGGACATAATGTTTAAATATAATAAGAGGAAAAAAGAACTGTAACTAGAAGGGTATAGCTTTTTGGATTAAGAATATTAATACTAGAAAGCCATTGTAGAAAAGGGCTTTGAAAATTGGGCCAATAGTATACAAGTCGAGTTCAATACACAGAAGGGTAAACTACTTGTTTATTAGTACTGGAATACGAAACAACACGAAAGCTATTAGTGGCGAATCTCGCATTCTTGAATTACGGCCAAGTGACGATTCAACATGAACTAAACGTCTAGAAATATGTGATTGCATTTATTATGTGACTCTGTCATTATATGTACACAATACAAAAATGGTTGCGATAACCAAGTCGTTATGGTAGTGAACTCGTGGCCGATGTTACTTTTGTCGAATCACGAGTTTGGGTTCTGGTGCACTCAAAACCCGTAATGTAGAAGGACAGAAGCATGTTAAAGTAGTCGAGGCTTAAAGTCCTCACGTTGCGATGGTGTGGAAATTGGGAGAGTGAGGTACGAGCTCAGGTGTAATTACTTGATCGAGGTTCAAAATTACAAGTTCCGTCGCCAATGAGCTTCGTATTGCTTTGAAGCGTGGTGTTAATAAGTCAATCACAATACGAATATGCTTGCAATGGTGGCTGTTTTATCATTTTTTATCACCTAAATTAGGGGTGGGCAACCTATGGCAAGCTTGCCATTTGTGGCACGCGGTACAGTTCTCACCGGCACTCAGCACTTCTTTACAAATTTGTCAATATTTGAGTGGATGCAAGTTGATAAACTTATAATGGACGTTAATTGACACACATCTTCAGAATTATGGACATTTACGGAATTATGAAAAATTCTGAAACATACCTCCAAAGATAAATTTACATTTACAGTAAGGCATCATTTATCCGAATCAATTGGGACCGGACACCATTCGGATACGCGATTGTTCGGATAACCGAAAACCGATTGCTATCCCTGTAGTATATGAAACCGGACACTATACGAATATTGAAAATCATCACATACGGGAAACATGCCAGAAGAAAAGCAAAATAGGTGCAAAATGTCGCAATTTTACCTTTATTGTGAAAAATAATCACTTATTTTTCGCTGTACCATTATACACCTTCGTTTTTTCGCTGCAAGGTCTCTAATTCACACGAGCAGCAGTAGTTGAGTAGGACAGTACTCTGATTGTTCGTACCCCTCCAAAGCTGTCTCTAACGCAGAAAACACGTCAGCATTTGATGGACCCTTGCTACTTTCGTTGTTTTCCGTTCTTCATCAAAACTGGTCCGGATATTTGACGCTCCGGATAATAAACGTTCAGATAAATGACATTCTACTGTGTTTTATAAATTATTCAATGTCGTCGCTGGAGCGATTTACTGTTTGAAGAGAGAAAATTGCATGTACTCTGCTTTCCGCTTTTGGTTCTACATATCTAAGCAAAAAAAAACTTTCCTAATATGAAAAATATTTTGAATCCGCAAAGAAATTGTTAAACAACTGAATGCTCAGAATTGTGTACCATTCAGTCACAAATTTTATTCCTAATTTTGTGATATGAAAATAGAGAGCACTAGGTTCTCATTAAAATTTCTATATTTACGTTGTCATTTAACTTTAATGAAGGCAAATACTTATATTTGATACATGTGTGTGTTGTCTATTTTCTATTTTATTATTTTATATATATATATATATATATATATATATATATATATATATATATATATATATATATATATATTTAAAAATACATAATATATGTACAATTTTAATTTTTTTTAAGAAATAGTTATTTGTTATATATAGGCTGTTTATATTTTTATGTTAAAAATATCTTTAAATGATGAAAAAATATATAGCTGTAAATATTTATACTATATTGACCTCTATTCTCTAACTCTACATGCATTATCGTGGGAATCGAATTTTTCAAAATGTGTCAATGCATGGCACGCTAAATTTTATTAGTAGATTCGTTTGGCACACCAGAGCAAAGCGGTTGTCGAACCCTGATCTAAATTAATATAACTTAATGCTTTAATGATTTATTTTTCTTATACAAAAACACTTCAACTTTAAAACTAAATCTTCTTAGGAGTAGAGTTCCTATTCAGGTGCCGTCTTCGTCACTTGAGCGTGGTATAAAATTACGATGTCTGTCGCTAAAAGCTGCTTGTGTGGTTTGAAATGCGACATTAAATGCAAACAATCAATCAATCTATCCTGAAAGCCTTTAGGAAAATGATAGAAATCAAAGACCCTTTCATACCACATTACCCTATACTCAACCTCATTTCCTTTTTCATTAAAAAAAGAAAAGAAAAACTCAGGAAGTTAACACAACAATCAATACACCGAATCTTTTACAACACCACAACTTTCATCGGATGAATCATTTCATCAACGGATACAATCAGATGATATAAGCACTTTTATCCCCCTCTCTTTCCCTCCACCCCAGACACGCATTCGAAAAAAAAATCCCCAACCCCTTTCTGATCCACCGTCTTGCAGGTAGCAATTAACGTCCGTGACTTTGGGTCAGGGGCACACGATTCCGAGAAAAGCGAGCGGCCAGCGTTGCTTATCGGAACGAAAAACCAACATAATTAAAGGGTGACCAGCGCTTAGCCCCGCCCCCGACTCAAGAAAGCGGCATGCGAGACTCTCATTAGCTCACTAATTAGCGAAGGCTTTGGGCGACGCCTCCTACGGGGCGGATTAAGAGGCGACGTTTGGCGCTTAAAGATCATAAATTGCCCTCGCAAACACCTTATTAAGAAACAAATGCGCCAAACTTTAAGAGTTTTAAGCTTTAAGGCCTTATTAGGCCCTGCGTAATCATTAAGTCTCTTTTATTTACATATAAAATCGATAAACAGAAGTGTGAAGTGGAGGCGATTCGAGAAGTCTGAATTTAATTTCAGAGTATACACCTAGTGCAATCTACCCAAAGGTGAAGATCAGTTTTTAAACTGGTATTTTTTAACAGCCTCGTAGTTTCAAAAAGAGCATAACACGGAATTTTAAAAAAATTATACCACCGATAATTTTGCGCATATGATAATGAACTTCGAGAAAATTTTTGTAAAAATACGGAAGATCTACATTAACAAATAATAAACAGATTCCAGGCTGAAAAACTGCTACTGAGTTGGATTACAACAAAGTGTTACAAATGTTTTTAAAAGACAGACACACAATCGTGCAAGAAAAAATTCTTAGGATCATAAAAAAATGCCTAGGGTAATAGACTTAATGGAATGAATGGCCATTCTAATAATTATTCTGGATTCAGACGCCGCATCTGAATCTCAGGACTTGTTTTAGCTATTACGGTTATGTTAACTATTAAAATGATTGAAATTATTATTGATGGATAGAAGAGGTCTGGATGATATTGGTTTGAACAAATTGCTGTCCCAACCTGTATTTTAAGATAATCATGTATGATAAAGGCTGCAGTAGATTAAGCCAGTGTTTCTTAAATTGTGGCTCACGGACTTCTGAGGGGTCCTCAGCGTCTTTCTAGTCCCTCATTTAAGGTTTAGATTTTCCTTTTTTACAGACTCTAAAAGGCCTCTTGGAAAAATTGAAATGTGTGCCATACTAGATGATCACTAAATTATCTACGATGAAAAAATTCTACTAGAATATATATTTTGATCAAGAATAGTCGGGTGGGGTGTACGAACTCTTAGGGGTTCGCAACGTCACGCAGATACATGATTGGGGAGGGGCGTGGCAATCGAAAGCTTAAGAACCACTGAATTAAGCGAAACCTTGAAAAAGAATAATTTTTATGTACATTCCATATTGATTCTTTCTGTCTGCATAAATCGAAATAAGCGAATAAATTGTTTACAATAGTTAGATGCTTCATCCTAAGTGGATCTTGGATAGGTTACCTTCTGTACAATTAATTTGCTTCCTTTTTTTTAATTCTTTTAAAAATAGGCAGACAAGATATTCAAATAAAATATTTAGATTGCAACACATTATTATTATTATTATTACTGATTATTAAAATTTATGCCAATGTACAAATAAATTAAAATTTCCCTATATAACTATTTTTAATTGGATAAGCTCCATAGGCAAATATTATTTAATTGCTTTTCTAATTATAAACACATTTATTTTCATATGGGGGATAAGTAACGATTACCACATATACTTGTGGATTATGTATGTTCCAATTTTGTCAAATATCTTAACGTGGATTAATGAAAAATGCACCATTTTAAATGGACTAATTGATTGCTTAGTAAAGTTGCACCTTGAAGCTACACGAGGGTTATTGGCAACGAACCTCACAAATTTGAATCTCACTCAAGTGAAGAGTAGGACATTAGAGCAGGCACCCGATTCTCTAAAGTACCACACCACGTCAACGCAAAGGCCTTTGAGCCTCGACAAATCCATTATAATGGAACTAGAACTCTCTATTATGCGGATAGGGAGGTTTATGGATGAGATATTACAATCAGAAGTTGTGTTCATTACTTAGATATTAAGCACAGAAATAAAAACTGGCATACAGTGGGCTCAATTCATGACGGTCACATGATTAAGATAAAGACGTGTTCTAAATTGAATCCCTAACATGCATTAAACTAATTGTACTTGTTGTTCTATTAGTAAAACTTACAATTAGATAAAACTACAAAATACACATAATTGGATAAAACTTTTTAAATGTTATAAGAAAATTTCTTCAAAAAGGTTTTTAAAATCAATTAAAAAAATTATTTTTATGCATGCACTTATAAATAGAATGCATTTTGTACTCGTGTACTTTTTAAGGGAAATTTTCTGAAAAGAGCAAAAGTTGGCAACAACGAAGTGTACGAATTGATTAGCAGAAAACACAAGATAGCTTTTATCGTGTGATTACGACGTCCCATTAATTTTTGAACTGATTGGCTAGAATCAGTGGTTACGATTATCATGTGACTATGACGTCACATACATTTAACTCATTTAATGGGTTTGCATAAAAATAATGGTAATTTTATATTTTTTGATAGTATTAAAACGACTTAATTGAAATTATATTATTAAACAAATAATAAATGCATGATATCTACTAAAAATAATATTTTTTTTAATTGCAAAATCTTTCAATTCATTAAAAGATCTAAAGAAACAGTTCCATCTAATTAAATATTCTCATTAAAACTTCGTTATTCCAGCTTTTCACTAAACACACACACACAACGGTTGTGCTTCAGTCCTACCGTATAGTTTTTAACCCTTTTGTACGCTTTGGGAAAATTACTTCCCATCTACATGATCTTACAAAATACGCCCGTGGGAAGCGCAAAACCCTTTATAATATAGTCGGGAAGACAAATTCCCATACTAATTTTTTATTTTTTAACTGATCTTGCCATCATAAATAGTTTCATACTGTGGCAAGTGAACAAAAGAAAAACAGAAGTTTAGACCATCTAACATTCCGTATAGCATTAGCTTCTCATCTAATAGACTGATATTCCTCAAGAAAAAAGAAAGGACGTCCTGCTGACTTCCAAGCAAAGAAGTGTGTAGTTCTGGATGATGTGAGCTTAGCTAGTGTGGGAAATCATATGCCAAAGATGGCTTACAACTATAGACGATGTAGGAAATGTTGCAAAAGGGACAAGAAAGGAGGACCCAATACATGTGTGCAAAATGTAATGTTGCTTCTCATCTTTTTATGAAAAATAATCAACATTGAATTTAGTTTTCTTCTTTATGACGTAAATGGTTCCTTAGGAAGTATTGTTCCCACCCTTAAAGTTTAAATTAAGCACAAAATTTGACAAAATAAAATATATTTACTTAAATACTATTGTTTAATTATTAAGGTATTCGACTACTTGCGACAACTTTTTTAAAAAAATGGAGATATAAAGATTTTTTTGAGATTTTTAGGTTTTTTTAGTACATTTTAAGAAAAAAGGCTAAAATTAAGAAGAGAAAAATAAATTATTACTACTAAAATGGGAAAAAATGGGTAAAAATTGACAAAAAGTAATATAAACGGAGTCCGCTCTGTGCAAATAGTAAATGAATTCTCAATCTTTAAATTTTGAGGTATTATGTTACTATTACTTTTTGAAATGACATCCAGGATAAGAGATATTTTAATTTTTACAAAAACTAGAGCACACTATCTTAGTTATTATATGAAATTGCTTAAAAAAACAGTGATTATATTCACATAAACAACTGTAAATTTTGTAATAAAACAGTGATTGATAAATTTGAAAGTTAAAACACTGCTATTGTTATACAGAACATACACACAAAATTTGAGCAAATTATTTTAAAGACTTTTTGAGCAATCGCTGCCCTCGCATTTGAGCTTTTCGGGAAAAAAACACATTTCGAGTAAAACGCATTTTAAAGTTTTGTATCGTATATAAAGTTATGACATTTGATAGTTTTTCTTGTAGTAGATAGTGGATCTTGTAGTTTTTGTTTGTTCTAGTGAATGGAAAATAAAAAAAGAACCTTGTATTTTTATAAAACTAATAAGATGGCCTATAAAATAAAGTCATTAAAAATTTTGTCAATTTTTTTTTAAAAATCATGATGCTAGGGATACTTTAACAGTTAGTCGGATAGCTTAATAAAACATAATAAACTGCGAAAAATTCAAAAGAGAAATAAATGGCCCACGAAAGGGTTAAAAGTTGTTGTATTTTGTAATCCATCCCCATATTTTAATTAAATTCGGTATATATTTGCTAATGTAAATTTTGATTTCCAGAAATAGATAAGGATAAAAATTCAACTCGCTTTGCAGCTAAAATGTCTCTGAATTATACCCAGCGCGGGAAGAAGGTTCGGATGTCGCAAACCTTCAATTAGAGCAACTTTGACAGATCACTTTAAGCTCGTGTTTTTAAGAGAGTACTGATTAAAAACTCTTAATAGTCGCAGAAGAGATGTACACCGGAGGAGAGACATGGAAATGAAAGACATGTTTTTCGACGTGTGCGTCTGTGGAAGCTGGTTATTAGCTCTTAAATAATTCCAGATAAATTTAAAAGGTTTTTTTATTCTTCTTGATGCTGATTCTTAAATAGCGTGCGATGGTTACTTATTATTATACATTTAAGCTTTGGGCGTCAAATCGCGGGATTTCGTTTTCTTAAAAGGTCATCATTAGCATTTTTAGATGTTCACTGAAAAAAAGAGAAAAATATATTTAAGTTATTACGATGGGAATATAAGAATAATAAATTGAGTTTTGATGTATGAAAAACAAAATAAATATTTGAAGGATACATAGCAAATGCATACCTTTTTTTACTTTTCGTTTTCGGGGTATTTAAGCTATTGATGCCGGACATCTTAATTCAAGTCACGTAAGTGAGTGTTTATTAATGTCTCACGACAAAGCAACACTAGGGCTTTGGCGACGGACCTCGTCATTTTGAAATTTGGTCAAGTGATGAGGATAACACCTGAGCCGGCACCCTAACCTTCTCCGAACTGTCACACTACATCTGTGACGACTTTATCCACAATCCTTCTACTAATAGTCCTCTTGCGGAATTTATGGTCTTAAAAAATTATTCTATTAAGCTTCATACCGAAAAAGAAAACGTGAGCATGCATATTAAGTCTAGTATATAAAGTCTAAGCTTTCAGGTTAGAAGGAGAGAGATAGGGTAGACTGCTAGTGGAGTAGTGATTAATCAATTAGAAGTGAGGCGCAGATATTTAGTAATTGATAATTGTTATATATAAGTTGACGATCTGTCAATTAAGATTTAATCTATATTAGGTAGTTTTAAAAGTCAGAGCTATTGAATTGACGTTAGTGTTCTAAGTAATTAAAATCTTCTCGTTAATTGTCTTCATATGTAATAATTGGGCGAATCTCTTAACTTTGTTTGAATGAGTTCGTTTTGTGGTTAGTACTGTGAGTAAATTATTTTGAAAATGGCTAATCATCCTTCCATTTTTCAAACATCTTTTGGCGCAGAGGCAAGACCTTCACACATCAGTGCTCTTCAAACTGTGTTCCAAGGAACCATGGGGTTCCACGACGCATACCCAATAGTTCCACGAGTCACAGTAAAAAAAATCGAAAAGAAACTCATAAACGTGTATGCAAAATGGATTCACGTTCTGTATGGAGTTTGTATGATCACAGGAATTTAAATCTCATCCCTGTATGTAAGAAACTGAAAATTTTATTTACACATAATAACTTTATATTAAGCAATCGTTTAAAACCATTAAGTATAATAAAGAAAGCCAGCCAGTCCGGTGGATATGACCCTCGGCTTGTAACCGAATGGGTACAGGTTCGAATCCCGAGTAAGGTTTGGTTGTATCTTCGGGAAAAGAAGTCGGACTTTCGCCTGTAATGGATTCCCGTCTCAAATAGAAAGCAGCACGCCCCTTCTGTTATATGCTGGGATCATTATTTGTTACAAAAATGTCTATATTCTTCTGTTTGTGTTGTATTGTATGTTTCTGTTCTTCCACTCGTATTTCATATGTATCCCAGTATAGAAACACACGGCAACATCAAAAGTAGAATAAAATAAAATAATATTAAAACGTTTTTATCTTTATATGTACTACCTACTATAGATTGTAATTTTTTAAATTTTTTTACTATCCCCGGTTCCACGAGATAATTTTATACTAGTTAGTTCAATCAATAGCAAAACTGAATAGTTTTCTAATAAAAAATGCAACCTTTTCATTTGCGGAAAAAACCTACAATAAAGGAGAAGGAACATCTTATCGACATATCAACAGGTTCAATGTTAAAAATCTAAATCTAAGCAAAAATAGCTTTTAAGTTTTAGGTTGAAAATTCATGTAAAATACACACTATTTCTCATACAACTGTAAACATTTCAATACAATTCAGAACAATGTGTATAAGTGAAAAATATTTATCAACGTGAGTGGCTACAAAAACAAAATGCAGAAGCATATAAAATTCAGAATATGTGTAATGCGATTACAGTTAATCTCAATAGACCTGATAAAGAAATCAAGCACATATCCCAGTTATTATGTGCTTGATTTCTTCACATAGATAAGAAAAGTTTATTTCCGAGGGGAATAACTTGTATCAAATACTAAATAATGCGCATCCACCAAGGAATTTATTTCTTCTATTCAGAGCCGTTTAAAGGCTAAGCACTTTCAATCTAATATTAAACTTACCCAATTTCTAACTGGGTATGAAAACTTTAAAGTCTATTTGAAACGCTTCAATTTGTCGCCTACTGACCAGTGTTCTTGCTCCAGTGACACGGTCCAGAATGTCAAGCATCTGATACTTGTTTGTACTAAATTCTCTTCCGAAAGACGCACACTCGTGAATTGCCTACAAAAGAACACTATAGCGTGGCCTCCTCCTTTCTCTGCCTTTGTTCAAAGCAAATAATCTTTTACATCGTAGCATTTTTTTCCTGTATTATTTAGATTGCAAATTTTGTGTGTTTGCTAACACATTTATTGTACGTGAATACACACACACACACACACATATATATATACATATATATGTGTGTGTGAATGTGTGTGTATATATGTATATATGTTTCTACATGTTTACCTATGTGTGTACGTATGCTTTATGTATTTGCATTTTGAAAATTTTATTGTGATCATGTTTTCTAATCTTCCCCATTGTATAATTTTAATTATTGATTGTCTCCGTTTCATGTGAGCAATCTTGTATTTTTTTCTGTATTTATTGTATTTGTGTCCATTTTTTTCCCTTTTGATTCCCAATTCTGCCTATATCCTTCTACATGTAACTTTCTGTCACTATTGATTGAGTATTGATTTATACGTATGTAAGCCTTGTGTTATACTTGTCGGCACACAAAAAGTCTACCTAGTCTCAAAAAAAAACATCACAGTTATTAAACATAATGCATGGGATCACAGTTTAATAGATTAAAATTGTTCAATAATAATTATAATATTTTTTTAAATTGCCTTTACATATAAAGTACGTATAACACACGTTTATTTACTTTAAATATTATTTTAAAATGTATTTCTTTAAATTTGTGTGTGGAATATGTTTCTACGAAAATACTTCCCCAATTTCTTAAGGTTTCCCGAAAATACTTTATCGTTCTAGAGGTTCTGGGAATTGAAAAAGTTCGAAGATCATTGCACTACATCTACGGGAGAACTTTGAGCTACGACAGATTAAACACGCATCAGCCCCAATGCATCTACACGGTGGGTTTTCAGTGGCATTAGGTCTCGAACTCAAAACACGTCGACCACAAGCTCGTGACCCTGATCCCTCGGCTACCACAGCCTCAATTTTGAGTCACGATATAGGGAGAAACATCCTAACTTCCATATGGGAGAACATTCTCTTAGATTCGGAGATCAAGGTAGCTTTAGTACAAAGCAACTTTACCTTTTTAAAAGACAATCTTTTGTGACGGAGCTTTACGGAGTTTTTCGACTAATCCTATTGGAAAATCTTTGGGTCCATCAATTGAGTTATTTCACAGCCATCCCTCTCAAGAAAAAACCTTGTTATGCAGATTAGTTAGTAGATATATAGTGGAGGTTTAGTAATCGAAAAAGAAGGAGAAAAGGAAGCTGAGGCGGTTATGGTAAGGTTTGAACTTAGACACGTAATTGTAGAACGGGCTCTTGCTATTCAAATAAATTAAGGAAATTAGGGGGGACTCATAGGATACCTTTACTTAAAGTTAAGCGGTTAGGATTTCAGGAACTTATTCACATAAGATTTTGAGCTACAATATATCACTCTTGATTTTTCCCGCTATAGTAAGATATATTGTATTTGAATATTATATTTGTTATAAATAAATTGGATTTCCTATGGCTAGCTTGGGTCCTCAATCTTTAACCCTTACAGATTTAGGTCGAGTAGATGAAATGATGGTTTCCCCTGGTTGGAGGCTATCACACTTTGATGATAACACTGTAAACAGTTGAGTTTTAACAAGGCTCTCTTAGTCCTTATGCGTGAGTTAGATTCATTCTAATGAGCACAAAATAAGATTAAATTCAAATTATTCAATAATTTATATACTTTAACTGACTTGCCTAGTTATTTCATGAAAAACCTAGTTATTCTATGAAATAACGAATTTCACACAATTCTCGGGGTTTTTTTTCACTTTTTCTAACACTATAATTTAATGACTGTTCATAAATATTGAACAGTTATAATAAGTACATGATGTGTATCTGAATGCTCAATTAAAATAAAATACTCTTACACTATAATTTCATTTAACATAATATCTCGTAAGTATTAATTACACTTGTTGAGAGTAGGATTACTCTACTATTATACCAAAGAAGGAATTTATTTCCTCTCTTGTTCAGACAAATTTCCTCCTTCTCCTGATTGTTTCGAGTCTCGATCTAATTCAGATGTTTCTCCGTCGCTATCCATCATATATTCATAAGAAATATTTCATGAACTGTCAAAGTTGCTAAGAAATATTAAGTAATCCCTGCATTATTCGTGCGGTGTTTATAGCAAAGTATATAAAAAATTGAACAACCACAGAAATAAATGCCTAACCCCGCCAAAAAAAACTCGACATGTTAATCTAAAATTATTTTCCACCGTTGCACGTGATTCCTCGTAGCAGATGATGGAGGGTGTTCCTGAACATGGTCCGCGCTCAAGTGATTCATCATAAGAAACAAATTTTTTTACGGATCATTTCAGCGTCGTGCGTTCCGTTACCACACCTTTTCGAAATGACACCTGTATTTTACAATATATTTGTGTGTGCTTCTATAGTCTTCATTTAACATAGAAAATCCGTGAAATTATATTCAATGTAACCAATACTTTGAACAAGTAATATAAACAAAATTTTTAAGTCAATTCCTTCTTAGGTCAACAAAGAAATTTTTTATTTTAGTTAATTAAATTTAATTACTGAATTAATATTTGAAAAAACTGTATTTACATCAAGTGTCATCCATTGCAAGTTTAAGAAAGTTTTTTTGAACCAAAAAAATTATCAGAAAAAATTACTTGCGCCATCTATTGGTTCTAGTTCTAACTTCATCAGAAATAACGCAGAATAAATTAAAAATTAAAAAATAAAATTTAATTAATCAATTAACATTTGAAAAAACTATTGACATCAAGTGTCAACCACTACAGGTTTAAAAAATGTATTTGAACATCAGTAGATTGATAAAAAGTATTTTATTAACGATTGAAAATTTGAACAAGATATATACATATAAATAAATATATATATAGGGAGAGAGAGTGAACTAATAGTAGGAATTGAAAAAGAGAATACAAAATGTTAGAATCCAGAGAATCGATTAAAATTTTCTTTACACTCGATATATATAGAGGGAGTATTTGTACATTGATTGTACTAACTACATTGCACATTACTTATATAGAACACATATATTTTTAAAACTCACTAAAGGATTAGAAAAAATTTTTCGATGGATTTTCGATTTCTATTTTAAACCCCATGGAATAGTTTAATTCCTCGATTAATTAATTCTTGAGTAATTTCTAAAATGACAAGAAGAAAATTTTGGGGGCACAATATTTCAAAAATTGCTTATAAATTAAGTTCGAAAACTCAAGTCATTGTTCTTCTCTTTATTTGAACTAGAGAAACATTAAAACAACTTCAATTAAATTAAAAATAATTTTCTTTAAATCTTTATTTTTAGTTAGTATTAGAAATAAATATAAATTATTGATTGATCTTTTATTAATGGGGAACATGGAAGTAAAAAGTGAGCTACAAGGGAAGCACCTCTTAATTTTGAACCATAGTCAAGGGAAAAAAGTAAAACCCAAGTTGACATCACACTCCAAAATGCTTCACATCACTTCAAGTGAGTATTGTGAGGTTGACGGTTTTAATTTGCATTAGTTTATCCTTTTGCTTAGAGGTAGCGAGGCCGCCTCGTAATCTTAAGGTTGCGGGTTCGATCCTGGAAGGAGTCGGAAGTTGATATCACACTCCAAATGTGGCTGGAGTCCCAAGTTGACATAGCACTCCAAAAGGTTTCACGTCACTTCAAGTGAGTATTGTGAGGCTGACAGTTTTAATTTGCATTAGTTTATCCTTTTGCTTAGAGGTAGCGAGACCGCCTCGTAAGCTTAAGGTTGCTGGTTCGATCCTGGTTGGAGTCGGAAGAATTTCTGGATGAGAAAACCGTAGGCACGCATATCATATGACTATGTGGCATGTAAAAAACTCCTGGAGTATCAAATTGGCTCTGGTACTCTCAGAAAAATTAAATCACAGCAATATTTAGCATCTGACGCGCGCGGGAGCTTCAATTGAATTAATTCAAGCGTCAAAAAATTGGTAGCGAAAGCCGGCACTAGATGGTGGCAACAATGAAATGGTTCTCTCATTGGGGACTTGCCGAGTCTGCAAAGGCTAAGTTGCCAATATGCAGCCCGTTTGAAAAGAAAGTCTATCCACACAACGATTTTTTCAGTACTCGAAACTCACTACTCTATAGAAATAACGCTGGCCACGAGTTCGTGACCGTGACTACTGTTAGCTAATGAGCTCCATCAACGTTTAAGATTTGATTTGATTTAATTTAATTTTAATTTACGTCTTCATGGTAAGCAATACGATAGCTTTCGGCAAAGGACCTTGTAGTTTTGGTCCACAGTCAAATCAAATGACATTCTCCAAACTATCACACCACGCCAACGTGAGGACTTTGAGCCTCAACAAATTTAATGTGCATCATCCCCCTCTACACTGTGGGTCTTCAGTGGTACATTTCCAACCTGTAACTCGGGTTGCTGGCCACGAGTTTACGGTCAAGACCACTCACAACTACCACGGCCGCAAAAGAAAAAATTAAAGGAATATTTTGGATTTAGACGGAAGTCAATAAAAAACTTGTACCTATTTTAATTCATTCCTTATTTAAACTTTAAAAAATATCTACTAATCTACTATATATACATAAGTAATTGAAGCTAGATAAATTTCTTCCGAAATTTATTAAAGATAAATGTTACTATTCTCCAGCTGTGATGAGTTAATTTGAGGGGGAAACCCTACGTTATTTGCAATATTTAAATAAAACATTCGGAGGAGTTTTATGGAGTTAAACGACAGTGCCGGTTTATCCATTCGGCACTAGAGGCGGGAGCCCAAAGAGCCGCCTGGAAGAGCCGAGATAATCTGACTTAACCAAATTTTCTGGTAATAAATTCCGATCCACTAGTGACTAGGGGCCTGTAGATGTTTTGAGTCCAGGGCCTGGAATGAGCTTAAATCAGCAAAAGGTATAGACGTGTCGTAAAATAATTTTTACTTGCGATTATTGGGAAAATAATAAAACTTCTATATAATTACTAACAACTCAAAACTCTTTATTCACTTAGAAAAAGTACATTTTACACTGTATATTTGTAATATTTTAGTTCTATGAGTAATTCAAATTAAAGTAAAATTAGTATGACTTCTGTTGTTGCAGATTAGATGGCAAATAACTTACAATAGGATTCTAAGAATTGGAATCATCTGTCAAACGATTTCTAAGCGAGGCTTTAATATTATTCACTTCTCAAAATAATTACTCGTTGGCATATGTAGATGAAAATATGGTTATAATAGCATAAGTCAACCTCTTCAAACAGTTAAATGTGTCTGAAATCGAATTCCATGTTTCTAAACTTTCACATTACTGTGGCACTTTTTTTCTATATCAATTCCAACTTTTTCCTTGTTTCAATTAATTTTTGAATCCATGTTGAACTACATTGAAAATCAATCGGTTGCATTTCAAATTCTTCAATTTCCAACCAGTCGAAGTGGGACAAGTTTAGTTTATTAAATGAAGTCGCATCAGGGTACATAATAAACTTGAGCGTTTCCGATAATTATTTGAACTGAGAACATTTCGCTGAAAATTCCTTGATTGAAGAATCAGTTACGGAAATAAACTCTTCTGTAACTTTTTCTTCGTTGGATTTCTCATGTATATCTAAATCTTTGATATATTTTTTTCAAGTTAGAGAAATACTTGTGTGGTTTCTTGTAATAATATCGTTTATGAAAACATGAAGTTTAGTGTCAAAAGCACGAATGAGATCATCTTATGAGGTTTACTTCATAGTGAGCTTTGTTATTTTTGTAAACCATTAAAACCATTATATACCGATATAAATGTAAACCCTTTTTGATCGGTGGCGTGCCCAAAATATTGTGCCACTGGTTCACCATACCTGTTATACACCAGCTGTTTATGGCTCTACCTTTATTGAGAACAAAATTCTACAAAGGAGCAGTACGCAAAAAAATCAGATAATACTTTTTTTTATTTAAAAGCATCAGTTAGTAGCATGCTCCTCTATAAACAAGTGATTACATGGAGTAAGTGCTCGTTAAATCGGTGGGTCCGTAGTCTTGTCGGCTTAGTAACGAACGCAGGGACTGGAGAATATTTCCCTCCCCTTCAGTTTCCATGCAGAAATTGTGGAGGTGGAGATAGGTGGTGTCGCCATCTATCGTCTTTTCGGGGGAATTTCGCCGAGCTAAATCGTACTGTCACCTCTATGGTGCTCAAGGCCAACAACAGGCGTACCTCTAGCCCCATGCCACGATGAATTTCGTGGGCCTCGATCTGACTACGTCAGACAGGTGGCATTAGAAACAACAACAACAACGATAAACAAGTGAGAAATAACAAAATTACATTTATATACATTTACTTTAAAGGTCAGTGTGTGTGTGGTGAAAATGATTAAAAATCTTCTACTTTAGGAAACAAATCTTTAAGAATGAACAATGAACGAAGAATAAACGGGCTTGTGATAATTAGGGGCTTTTACAAAATCCCGAAATTTTATCTCTCTTCTCAAAAGCAACACTGCGTTCAGCGAAAACGAAATACAAACAATACCTTTTTTTCCCACTCAAACAACAGTTTACCAAAAAACTTCTATTTTGATGTGTTAAGAAAGGAACACGTATTTAAGACCAAAGAAAAACAATCCCAATGAAAAGGACTTCTTTTCAAAGGATCCACGAGATCCGGTTGTGGTCACACCCGCGTCGAGAGGTGCGTTCCTCCGAGACGTACCAGGGGTGTGGTGTCATTTGTTGCTAATTAAGTTGCCAATCGAAGCGTTATTCAGCCGTAGGGCAGTACCACGAATACAAATCGAAGATTTAAACCCGTCCCGGCCGGGTAATGAAGTGGTCAATGATTCCGCAGGGGGCGGAGTGCTCAGTCTTTCACACTTGCTGCGGTCATTTATTTTTTGCTCCGTTTGTTTGATTGTGTATCTCCGAGTAATTTATTTATTGAAACTCTTCCGTTGGTGTCATTAGGCAGGTGGTATTTAATAATGCAAATTACAGGGCAACTCAAATGCGTTTTAATCAAAATAATAATAGTGTTTTTGAGGATGGAGTTATCGAACCTGGGATTGGATGCGTTAATTATCGTTTGGGGCATTAGTCATGCTGTTTACAATTAAATAGCCGGATTTTAGTGCAAAGGTGTGAAATTGCTGTAACCTTTATAGTTTTGAGCTCCCGGATAAAATTTTAATGGAATTTTGCTGTAATAATTATGTATGTTTTTAAATACATTAATTTTTATTTGTTGTCGGGGTCATCTTTCGCAAAGGTAAGCCCTGGGCCCCTACACAAATGTAGGCTCCACCTATGACCCTTAAAAGTAGACAGTACACAGCATACGTTGTCAAATACTCGTACAAACAATAACCCGAAACAAATAAATGTGCATGACTTACAATCACACAAACCGTCTCGACCAACAGCCGCCTTTTGACTAATTGAATAATGATGGTGTATGGTTGTAAGTTAAGTTCTGTACATGGAAGATGGTCATCACATATAGCCAGTTGACATATCCGAAATTTCCAGTTTTTCGGAGATTCCAACCGGAAATAACATTTGACCTTAGAAATTATTCGAATCGTGATCTTATTAAGGCGGAGACGAGGACAAAACAAGACCCCATTGGAGCCGAGGCTTTGGTCACAGAAGGCTCACGCCTTAAGACGTCCTTGTTTGTTGTTACTTATCCCATCCGATCGATGCCCTCGAAATTCATCCTGGCAAGGGGTGCGAGCTAGATTATGTCGGCCATTTGTCCCCCTCCCTACAGCTTTTGTGCATCACGCACGGCACAGCATTGCCGCCGTTCCAAGCCAATTCTGAGGGAGATCACCCTGGAGTGGTTCGAGAATCTTCCTCCCTTCTCCTACCACCAACCTCTCGGGAGAGACTTTCGGATCACTGAATATTTAGAGTACCTCCATGCTGCACGGGTACAATACAAACATCTATACCTTCTGCGAGATACAAATCCGGGCTTTTCGACCCAGCAGTGAGCGACCCTAGATACTATCCCGTCCGGGAGGAAAAACGTTTAATACGTTTTCTCCAGGGCTTCTAACCGTTATTCTTTTGGTTCTGGTTCACTAGACTTTTTACGTCTCCTGATCAAGTTGCCAGAGACACGTATTATTACACAAGCATCACAATCCCGTTCTTTCTTAGGGCACCGCCCTGGGTATTTCCTGCTGAGCAGCTGTTTTGTCTATCTAAATGGTCTATACAAACATCCGAGAATAATCACATGCTGCGATGCAAAAAATACTAAGAGTGATATTTTTCTTAAAATATCTGGTTCGGGGATGGCGAATCTTTGTGCCATTTTTTCTAAATAAGTGCTTAATGAGGCATACACGTGCCGACAAATAAATTGGACTTGTGATTATTTGGAAAGTTATACAACTAAGTTCTAACAACGCAAAACTCTTTATTTACTACGAAAAAATACCTTTTGCACTGTACAGTTAGTTGCAAAAAAATGTTTTACTTATACGTGTAATTCAAATTATATAGTAATATTAGTGTGGTGACTTCTAATGTTACACATAGGATGACAAATTACTTATGTTAGGTTTGTAAGATGCTACTTTTAGGTAAACGCAAGTTACCTAATTGAAGTTATGTGTCAAACGGTTTCCAAGCAATTAATTAGTTTTGCTGTGGTTCACTTTTTTGACAAGAGAATTCATGATTTGTTTTAAAATGCCGTTTTACAGACTACATATCACTATTCCAGAACATAAAACACACACCGCTCTCTCGCTTTTACTAATGTCATCTCGGTCTACCAAATTTGAAATTCTCTGCTACACTTACTATATTGCACTTTTTGTTCTTTTGCTGAACTTACCATGTTAAATAACAGTTAAAAAACGTAAATATAACACAAATAAACTTTGAAATACAGTTGTGTCAACGAAATTGATCATGCTATGCGTAGACAAATTTCACATCTTAAGCAATTTTAGCCCATGACGTAACTAAGGCAAGGCAATAACAAGCGAGGATGCCCCCGCCACCCCGCTACCGATTACTCGAGATTTTGTTCGTAATACTTCATAGAGAACTTTGTTATTTTGAAATAAAATGCAAACCATTTTGATCGCTGACGTGCCCAAAATATTGTGTCACGTGCCATTGATGGCACGTGAGCCACTGGTTCGTCATATCTGATCCGGTTCATTTAATTGAATTAAATCTGCCTTATATAAGTAGTTTCATGAGAAACTGAAACAGAACAGTACTACCGAACATTAAAACATGTAATCGAGAAGGAATGCATATGTAATTATCATAATTATATGATTGACGCTAAATTAGAAAATATTGATATGTTGGCTACAAAAGCAAAAGGACTGAAGATATATCGATTGATTGATTGATTGAATATTAACGTCGCACTGTTCAGCTGCACGAGGGCTTTTGGCGACGGACCATGTAATTTTGAACCATGGTCAAGTGACGTGGACGACAACTGAGCTGGCACCCCCCTCTCCTAACTACCACACCACACCAACGGGAGGACGTTTCAGCTCTCGACAGATTTAACGTGCATCGCTTCCCTACACGGCGGGTCTTTAGTGGTAGAAGATATATCGAATCGGAATAAACTGATATTTTTTTCGGATCAGTTATGGTTTTCGGTTTAGTTCCGGTTCAAAGCCCGCGTTGGTGTGGTGTGGTAGTTAGGAGAGGTGGTGCCAGCTCAGATGTCGTTCACGTCACTTGACCGTGGTTCAAAATTACGTGGTCCGTCGCCAAAAGCCCTTGTATAGCTGAACAGTGCGACGTTAATATTCAATAAATCAATCTGGCAGAATTAGAGTTCAGCTCCACCTCACGCAAGTCTCAAGAAACACGAGACATAAAAACACTATCTTCAGATTACTTTAACAGCTAAGCTATCATGACCCTAAATTAGAGAATTTATATTTAAATTAATTTACATGCATAAACTATTTAATATCCTTATGGTTAATGATTCATAGAATAGTGTCTCGTTATATAAAACATGGATAACTTTATACAATTTAGTTACTCTTTCTTAACTTAATTACCAAACACGGAAAAATTTCGAAGGCCTTCTACACTTTTGCTTATAATAAATTAGTAACTAAATACCGACAAACCCACTTATATTCTTTTTCTGAACCATTACTCTACACATCCATCTCCTGCCATTAGCTCCTTTTACTTCAAATGTATATGCCATTTCTACACTCAATGCAAGAAGAATGATTGAGTACAAATGCAAAAATGAAAAGAAACACAGCTACCACAATTTCCTTCACCTTTTGTGACAATGATCGAATAGTAAACAAGCAAGTTTTGAGATATCTATCTAACCCGACAATAAAAAGAAGTGATCCTTAAGTTTCAACAATGGCATTTCTCTTATATGTTATCAGGCTCAAGAAGATATTCTCCGGGTTTTTTTACCCCACTCCCCCTTTTAGTGTCTTCCATTAATACTAAATCGTGAAATCCATCATTGCGTCCCACACCTTAGAGTGAATTACATCCCGACTTGTCGAGTCGATGATGTGTAATGAATAACATCAATGTGTATGGATAAAGGAAAAGCAGCATCCGAATTCCAGCACAGGGTGTCGAATCGATGAAAACGATGAAGGACGATGATCGATGTTAATCGTTATCGGGCACCGACCCAAGAGAACGACAAATTAGTCAAAGTCTTCATCAAGAAGGAGGCGTCTACTTTACAAGAGGGAAAGGGGACGTCTTGCTGGTATTATCGGAGATCTGATTTCGAGAGCTTGAATTACTCCAGAGGGCTACTAATCGGAGAGTCGTTTGAAAAATTTCATTTGGATGTAAAAAGAGAAATTTAGAACTCTTATTCTGGAGTTTGAAGAGAACGATTTAAGACAAAGAAAAAAAGGAAACAGAGACAGGGAAATTAGTTGGACTGAATTAGAGAGCTCCGTTTCTTTCAACTTAAAGAGCATTAGATAATTTGCCGAAGAGATTCGATGCGTGTAACCTATTATGCATGTAAGTCAGTGCTTCTCGAACTTTTAATGTCTGCTACCCAATTTCCAATCATTTTTATCGCACCAGCCTCCATTCAATAACAATGTATTGAATTTAATAATAATGTGTTTCGACGCTAAAACTTCAATACGACTTTAATTATATACCGTACAGTTTATCAAAATAAGTATTAAATTTTGTATATGACAAGCCCATAGCGCCAGTAGTAATTATGAAACTTGTTCATAATTAAGTATTGATGAGTTAATAACCAAATACTTTATGAGGTACTGATATATTTATAAGTGTATTATATCAGTGTAAATATGTATTTAATTTTTATTATGTCAGGATGTATTTTGTTTTGCTTCTTTACAGTAAATTAATAATTTTTTTAACAATCTTTTATTTTTGACTTCGATAAGCTCGCGCCCCCCTGGTTCTATTTTTACGCTCCTAGGAGGGGGGGGAAACACCCCACAGTTTGAGAAACGCTGATATATGTATAAGTATGTAGAATCTCAGTCTTCTAAAAAGGACAAATAAATATTGCAATTTTACTTCATTAGTAAGAAACAGTAACAATAAATAATGAATATCCCTCATTAGAATTGCAAAAGATAAAGATGAATTCAACCTTTTACATATTAAAAGAAGAAAGCCAGGATTACCCGCATATGTGACTTTTTGCAAGATTACCTGTATGTAATGGGAATGGCAGGTTCTAACTCCAACTCACTTTGTGACCATACCCATGAGTGAGGATCACCTCAATATATGTCTTGCTGTTCGTAACTAAGTTTCCTTAAATGTTATTGACTTATCCTTTGATAACTTTTTTTAATCGTTCTGTATTGTTTTGGGCTGCACATTGACTTAAGACCGAAAGGTCAGGGATAGGCATAGGAGAAAAAAAACATTCAAATAATCTGCAAAATACTTTTTGTTCTCTTACAACTCACTTAAAATTTCAACATGCGATTGTAAAACGATCATAAAAAAATTAAATTCCATGCTAGAATTTTCTATTAATACCCTTAATTTAAATAAAGATATTTAATTATATTTATTTTGTTAAATTATGGCATACCAG
The DNA here is from genome assembly GCA_019973935.1 of Trichonephila clavipes. NCBI lineage: Eukaryota > Metazoa > Arthropoda > Arachnida > Araneae > Nephilidae > Trichonephila > Trichonephila clavipes. The sequence continues at coordinate 630,242 of BMAU01019573.1, forward strand.
GAAAATACAGTGGGCAAATGAGTGTTTATTAACATTGCACTGCAAGGCATTACGAAGGCTTCTGGCGAATGGACCTCATAGTTTTGAACATCGGCCAAGTGACGAGGACGGCACCGGAGTTGGTACCCTTCAAACTACCACACCATGTCAACGGAAGGAATTTATGTTCGTGACCATAACCACTAGGGTATCGCGGTCTAGGGTGTTATAAGCGATTAAGATCTAAGCTGAGAAAACCAACATCTAATTTTACGAACTCTCCGCACTTGTTATTAAAGAACTTTAGTTTCCAGGCAAAATTGAATGTCTTTATTTTACATTAGAAAAGACTAAGATTTGAAGCTTTTATGCTCTGTAGCAGCAAGTAGATGCAGGAGTCGAGTAGTCATGTTTTCGAATTCGCAGCCAATGTTCTTACTCTGTTGAGTAATGAGTTCGAATCCTAGTGGTGATCAAGAATCGCATTATAAAGAATCTGATCTACTATAGATCCATCGAGATCCAAAATCCGCACATTGGCGTGTTATTTAAGTTAGAAGAGTGAGCAGCTACTCATATGTGGCATTGGTTGCTTGAATATGACTGAAAATTGCGATGCAAAAAAACTACCTGATTCGAAATTGCAATAAATCAACCTACAGGATAAAGAAAATTTCTCTATTGACTAGGTTATAAAGGGTGTTTTTTTAGAGGTATAGAACTTTAAATTGCAATAAAACAACGATGTATTATTCGATTGACATGAATTTTTTTTATTCGAAAGATAATCTTGTGGTATTACATTTTAGATATGACTTCTGGCATAGGACTACCACGGCTGGCTCGGATGTAGTCCAATCTGGACGTCCAATTTTCGATGACTTCATAAGCGAATTTTGTTTAGCGATGAAGTGCACTTCTGGTTGAATGGCTACGTCAACAAACAAAACTGCTGCATTTGGAGTGAAGCTAATCCACAAGTGTATGTCGAAACACCGTTACATCCAGAAAAACTGACTGTTTGGTGCGCTTTATGGGCTGGTGGAATCCTTCTTCAAAAACGATGAAGGCCACAACGTTACAGTCAATGGTGATCGGTATAGAGTCATGATTATTAACTTTTTCATTCCTGAATTGAACAATCATGATGTCCAAGAGCTGGGGTTCCAACAAGACGGCGCAACATGTCACACAGCTCGTGCCACAATCGATTTACTGAAAAACAAGTTTGGTGACCGCCTAATTTCACGTTTTGGACCTGTGAATTGACCTCCAAGATCTTGTGATTTAACACCGCTAGACTATTTTCTGTGGGGCTATGTAAAGTCATTGGTCTATGCGGATAAGCCACAAACGCTTGACCATTTGGAAGACAACATTCGCCGTGTTATTGCCGATATACGGCCACAAATGTTGGAAAAAGTCATTGAAAATTGGACGTCCAGATTGGACTATATCCGAGCCAGCCGTGGCAGTCCTATGCCAGAAATCATATTTAAAATGTAATGCTACAATATTATCTTTCGAATAAAAAAAATTCATGTCAATCGAATAATACATCGTTGTTTTATTGCAATTTAAAGTTCTATACCTCTAAAAAAACACCCTTTATAGTCAGTAATAAATTTAAATCTCAGTTTACAGTCAACTCATATCATCAATAGAGAATTAATTAAAAATTCTTCGCAAAAGTTAATATGATTTTAAGGTATCCGACCGTATTCGAAACCATGACTTCGCAAAAGCGTGCAAACGAATATTTCTTTTAATATTTAGTGTCACTTAGATTAAAATATAGGCATAAAATTGTGTTAAGAATATTATTATAATAAAACAAATTTTAAATGTAACATTTTAGCAAAAAATAAAAAATGAATTACCTATTTTCAAAACATTCTCCTTTTATGAAGAATGCTTCTATAATATTAATATTTCGCTTATATATAGCTAATGAGTGATTGAGTGAATATTAACGTCGCACTGCTCAGCTACACGAGGGCTTTTAGTGACGGATCGCGTAATTTTGAACCATGGCCTAGTGACGATGACGACACCTGAGCTGGCATCCCCTCTCCTAACTACCACACAACACCAACGGGAGGACGTTCGAGCTCTCGAAAAATTTAACGCGCATCGCTTCCCTACACGGCTCTTTAGTGGTACTAGGCTCGAACTCGTGACATGCCAGCCATGATCCTTGCCATGATACATGCCACCTTGACCACTAGGCTACCACGACCACAATATATAGACTTCTCCAGAGAGCCTGAACTAGGATTTTTGAATTTAGATTTTCTGATTTATGATCAATTGAAATAATTACCGGTGTTTTTTGTTAAAATGTCTCCACTCTGATATACTAAAATAAGGATAAATGCAGTTCTAAGTTATATAGTTCAAAAATTCCAGTTTAGGCTCTGTAAAGAGGCCTGAGCTATATATAGGCAAAATATTATTATTATAGAAGCATGATCCATAAAAGGAGAATATTTTGAAAGTATGTAATCCTATGTTCATTTTTTGCCAAAATGTTGCCGAAAGTCGCGATTCCGAACGTAATCGGATACCTTAAAATAACACAAAAATTCTTTATTTTATTAAAAATGAGTCTAGACTACATATGTTTATTCACTGTCGTATATAAAAACTGTTCAAAATTATAAATATTACTGTTAACGTGAGTGCAAATAAATATATTTGTGTAATTCTTACCAAGTCATTTTTCCCATTTCAAGAGTTTATTAGCTTGAATCTGAAAAATAAAAATTAAATATTTTTTGATTCTACAAATAATAAATACTGATTAATATATAAATATTAAAAACAGACATTTTTTGTAATTTTTGACAAAGACAAATTTAGATTGGAAATTCATAGAACTAAAATCTTTTATTGGAAAAAAGAATAAAAACAAACAAAAAAAAATTTAATACTATTTGCATTAATTACAGTTTATTATTAAAAAGTAGGGGCAGTTATTTTAAAATTTTGTCCGGTTTTAATGATACATTTTTGTAACAATCAATAATGTATAATAATAAATTATATTCGGTTTATAGGGAAGAAATCCTAAATAAATAAAACTGATTATACATACCAGACAAACATTGAGATGATTCATTTTGTGTGAATTTTTTTTTAAAATCGTTAATGAGATCTTTATCAGGTAATACTTATGATGAAAATGTATTAATAGCTTTCTATAAGTAAGATGAATCGAGAGAATAATTATATTAATAAAATAATTAAATAAGATAATTGAGTCTGCTTTGGCAGTAATCTCCAACCCCCAGGCCAGTACCGTTTCATGAATCAGATGAGACTAGGCTACCCAAGGCACATTAAACTATTTCCATTTTATTTACTGTGGTGTATTTCTCTCGGGTTTGTGTGACCTTCCATGGAAATCACTTAAAATTGCGTGTTAAATCACCTAATTTAATTCTTACTATTAGCTCACTCTCTCTATATATTTATCTTGTTCAACTTTTCAATCGTTAATGAAATACTTTCTATTCAGCCAATCAAGTTCAAATAAATTTTTTTAAACTTGTAGTGGATGACACTTGAGTTAATACAGTTTTTTTAAATATTAATTCATTAATTAAATTAAATTAACTACCGGTTTTCGACTCCAACTTAGATTTGTCTCCATTGTTGTAACAATGTAACTGTTAAAACACTGGCAAAAGTTGACGTCGAAAACCGGTTTTTCTGCCCTACTAGCCAAACCGGGTATGTATTGTTACAACAATGCAGACAAATAGGGCTCTATTTTCAATTCCTACTATTAGTTCACTCTCTCCCTATATATATATCTTGTTCAAATTTCCAATCGTTAATAAAATACTTTCTATTCATCAATTCAAAGTAGGAATTGACTTTAAAAAAATCTTTATATTACTTGTACTTTATTCTGAAGGTATATTTGTAAGTAGAATTAAATTAAAATTTTTAAATCAAAACAATAAAATGTAAACTATTAACAACCCATCCTCCGCGGGCCGCAGTAACACTATCAAACGTTTACCTTTCCGCGGTGATAAAAAGGTTAGGGTGCACTGTGCTTTGTCATTATTCACTGCCAACTCTTCAAATTTTGCAATTACAATATCAGAAACCTCACGTTAGATTTTACCTTTATGCACATATTTTAGTATGTTTTGCATACTGTAAGTATGAGGTACAAAATTTACAATCATAAATTGATTAGTTATTTGAAATTGCAACTCACGGGGATTCACAAATTGTCAATGAGAAGTATAGAATTTACAATGATTTACTATTGCACAATGCAAATGGATGACGTAAAAAACTATTTCAACACTCTGCATTATTAGAACAGGACATGACATCACTTTACTTGTACACCTTCCCCTAATACAACTTTCTTTAACACGAGAAGAATGCTAACTTTTTTTTTTCATTTTTCCAAGAAAGCCACATTTTTAAGAGATTCCCACCTCATTAGCGATACATTATCCCAGTATGTTGTTTCATCGCGGAATGTATCAGACAAGAATCGATAAAAAAAACTCGCGGAAAAAACCTATCGTAACCTTCGATGAGAACTCTTGTTTCCGTGTAAAAATAAACAGAAGGGAAAAACGGTGGCAAATAATTACTTTAAAACTTTCATCCATCAGCTGAAGAAGGTTTATGTGAGGGAAAAGGAATTTTTCAACGCTTTTTTGTTCTTGAAATCCTAATAATAATAAAAAATATATACCAGCACGAGGGGAGTTGAGGTGTAGGTATCCTTCGCCCGTTGTTAGTTTTCAATCTATCATGGCGGCCATTATCTTGTCAAAAGAAAAGTAGAAGTTGCAGTGGGTAGATAATGCACTGATTAATTACGGCTTCCTCTGTGTGTCTGTGTATGAGCCAGGAATTTTTCGCTAAATCGAAATTAATCTTTGTTCGCTTCTTAATTTATTTGTGGTTGAGATATCGTTCCGCGTTGTGGTCGGCCGCCATTTTTTTCTTCCTTTTTCTCCTTCTTCATCTCACTTCGCACTATCGTGTTGACGTTGCGGAGGTTGAATCTCCAGTAATTTTCTTCCTGGCAGAGAAGAATTGCTCTGAGACATTAGCGAATTTCGGGAGAGAGAGAGAAAAAAAATGTAACGTATGAGTTGTTCAGTCCCTCTTAGGAAAGAAGAATGTGTCAGTCTCACGTGTCGGCACTGGGCCATCCCAGAAATGAAATCTTAATTTATGATGCCCAAAGAAAGAAGACGTTGTATATTCTCTTTCCACTTTATTTCTTTTTTCCCCGTATCCTCTAGAATATTTAATGTCATTCACATATTGTCTTAAAGACCAGTTTCCGAGCTTTTAATTTACCATACTTGTCAAAACTTTTCGAATTCGGGTTCAGCGACTGCTTCATTGCTCATTATTTATATTTGACTATATGAAACAAAACAAAAGAAAACGATCTGTGTGTTTAATACCATCATATTAGAAATTGATCGCACTTAATTATGTGGCCGTGGTAGCTAATGGTCATGGTCACGAACTCGTGGCCAGTGCCACTAAAGACGCGCAGTGTGGAGGGGTCAATGCATATTAAAACTGCCGAGACTCAAAGTCCTCCTGTTGGCCTGACGTAGAATTTCAGAGAGGGGGGCAAGCTGAGATGTCGCCCTCTTCACTTAACCATGGTTCAAAATGGTGGGGTAAAACTGGGGGAGCTCAGATGGTCTATAAATATCGATTCATTTAACGAGGACTAACCCCTCTACGTGGAGGGCCTTCGTCAAAACCAGGACACGAATGAGTGAGTGAATATTAAAATCATGCTAATCAGCTACTCGAAGACTTTCGGGGAAGGACCCGTAATTTTGAACCATGGCTGAGTGGAGGACCCCCTCTCCTAACATCCACACCACACTAACGGAAGAACGTTTCAGCCTCGACAGATTTAACGTTCATCGATCCCTCTGCACGGTGGGTCTTCGGGGGTACTAAGCTCGAACGCATTACGCGCTTGCTGTGGGTCCGCTACCTTGACCACAAGGGTACCATGGCCACACCAGAACACGAACCTACTGTAGACAACACTGGTCACGAGTTCGCACCCTAGACTATTCGGATACCGCGGTCATTCAACACACATCGAAGATAAACTGTAAGTGCTAGAAAAAGTATAAACAGATAATTCAAAGTGTTAATTAATATTTTTGAAAGATTTTGACCAGTACAAAATCTATTGCGTAAGAGAATTTTAAATAATTAACGTGAAAGTATCCTTTGTTTTAATCAATACGTATATCTATTTTTAAAGTACCATATTTTGTTTTTGTATCAGTTGAGTATATCTTCTTATTTGCCTTTTTTTCAACAACTTTTTTCTCTTACTTTTTTAGCCTCTCTTACGAGAATTAGACATACTGAAAGACAATAACGTGATATGCATAGTCATTAAATAAAAAAAGGTATGTTTTTGCAACCGTATATGTTTTTGAAAGTAACAAACAAGAATGTTATAAATACATAAAAAGGACGAGTTAAATACTCATGATTAGTATGATTGTATACTCATTATTATTCACCCTAATGAACGTTTGAGACAAATATGTATAAAATTTGATAGCATAAAAGTTATTTTTAAACTTTCAAATTAGTCAGTTTACATGCATTCGTATTTCTTTACATTTCAATGCATTTTTATAAAATCCATTCATTTTATTTTTTGTTATCTGGTTGCTATGCAACGCCTTCATCTTGACGTCATCCATGATCATTAACTAAAAAAACAATTAGGTATTTTTCTAAAAAATTATTTTTATACCATCAGCATTTTTTACGACTCCCGTTTCACAAAAATGCTCTAAATGATCAAATAATGTTTTTATAGCTTTCTCTTCCAACTACCTTAACGACAAAAGATTTCAAATTGAAATGGAATACCTTAATTGAATGGTTTCGTTTTATAAACGCAAATACGCTCTGGAATAAAATGACGACTCAGTAATTGTTCGGAGAAAAACATCATTTGCATTCCAAACTCATCCTGGATGCCCGATTTTAATCGGCGTATCAGGATGCAATCAGCCTGATTATTATTGCAAAATGAATGGTGCAATAGCCGCTATTATCTTACCTGTTTCCTATCATTTCCATAAGTAAATTCAAAATTTTCAATTAAGATTAGAAAGATCAATCAAATCAACTAAATGGCCATTTTGGAGAGAGAACACACAAGATATTAGTGCAGCATTTAAAAGGAGTTATTAAATTTGGGAGCGAAAAAAATTGGCGAATTTTTTTTTTTTTTTTTGTAAATTGAGTCAACTGCAACAGAAATATTTTTTTCTTTCTTTTTGTAATATCGATAGTGATGTGGTTTTTAGAAGACACATTTCAAATGAAATCGTTTTGGAGAATCTTAATTGTGCTAAATTAAAAAAGATGAAAGTATCTTTTAGAAAAGATAATCACTGCGCATAGATACTGAAATATCTTTTCAATTCGAGGAATTAAATTGGTTTTTAAAATGATTGCCTAGAATCATCATTTTTTAATCAACTAGAATCGTTACTTTCTCCCGAATGTTATTTGATTTAAAAAAAGGGCTAACTTAATAGGACGCTTCGTAACTGAAATATTTTCCCTTTTAAATAAGAAATTCCCCATGAATAACAACGAAGTTTTTTTTCCTTATCAGAAATCCGTGAATACTTCTTTTGAAAACATACAAATAAAGATTTAAAAGTACAGTTCTGGTGGCTTCTTTGAAATAGTAATTTGTCCATCGAAATTTTTATTTCATTTAAAACGATTATGATTAGTTTTGATATAACGATTTCCTTATTTGATTTTCTTACAGAAAAAATTAATATTCATCGGTATTAAGTTCGAAGATGTATTCGAGGGGAAGTTATTTTAAAATAATGCTTTAAATAAACTCAATAATAATAAGTGAATATTAATTTCACACTGTTTAACTACACGAGGGCTTTTGGCGAAGGACCATGTAATTTTGAACCATTGTCAAGTGACGTGGACGACACCTGAGCTAGCTCCCCCTCTCCTAACTACAACACCACATCATTAGGTGGACATTTGAGCTTTTGACATATTTAACGGGTATCGCTGCCCTACACGGCGGGTCTTTAGTGGTACTGGGCTCGAACTCGTGACAAGGCCAGCCACAATCCGATATCTTAACCACTCAGCTACCGTGGCCTCTTAAATAAACTCAAATAGACTTTGAACACCCTCTGAAAAGTCATAAAATTTTTATTAATGTTTATTACTATCACGAAACACAATTTTTACGTTATATTTTTAAATAAATAAGGAGTTTATATTATACTGTAAGCACTCCCATTGGACAAACTAAGAACTAAATATTTTGTTCAAATTTTACCAATTTTTTTTAATAATATCGAGAGGAACAGTAAAAATATAAGCCTCATCCTGAAGTAAACAGATCAGTCACAGTCATGAATTTAGGAAAGCGTTTTTTTTTCATCGAGTCAAGGTGTCACGAAAGACCCCTCCCGTCTAGAGATTGATACACGCTAAACCTACCGAGATTCAAAGTTTTCCGTGTAGTAGAAGTTGACGTGGTGTGTGGAAGTTTGGAGAGCAAGGTGCGGTAAGAGAAGAAAGGTTTTCATCGAATGAAAAAGTAAAATAATTTCTGCCCACTTGGCTTCGTACACTACCATTTTATTTTTATCACATAGAATTTTTTTTGAAAAAACTTCCAATACGTTGGTGAAATATAGAACATTAAGCAAGGTGCACAAAAAATAATATTGATGTATTTTTGTCAGTAATATTTCATAAGAGACGGGTTTTTTTTTAAAAAAAAATCGTTTATGTTTTACTTTTCTTTCTTTCTTTTTATTGTAGTGTTAAAAAAAAACTAATGTTTATTTTTTTTTGAAATTTTTGTAATAAGTTAGATAATAATATATTAGAAAAATATTTGTATATACTAACTGAAATAATATCATTAAAAAGAGTTGAGGTTAACTTATGGAATAGGAAGGAAGAGAAAATACACAGTAAAAAATTTTTTCAGTTAAAATAATAGGTATTTCAAAAATTCAATAGTAGAGAGAGAAAAAAGTTATCTATTTACTTTAGGACTATGTAAGAAACATATCAAAATTATTTTGTAAAATGTCATTGTTAAAAATAAGAAGCAACAAAATGTGGTATAACAAATTCCATAAATACACTCATGTCCATAAATTAAGGCTAATGAAGTTCAGGCAAAGAAAGAGACAGAAGCAAAACAAATTTAACTTAACTGTAAAGTCTATTTAATAAATAAAAGGCAAAGAGCAAAAAAAAATGCTAAATGTTTGACATAATTAATAAAAATTGCAATTTTTACTCCCTGGAGCAAATTTCAAAAAAGAACCTATTTACAAAAAAAACAGTATAACATGGTTAGTATGATGGTTAATACGGAGTATGTCTCCCGGACGATGCAATACAGACCTTACAACGCCTAGGCATGCTGAGTATCAAATTGTCAATCTGATCTTGGGAAATATTACACCACTCATCAAGCAATGCCCTCCGAAGTTCCGGTAGACAGGTAGGAGGGAGTTGACGGGCTGCTATTCGTCGGCGAAGCATATCCACACATGCTCTATTGGATTCAAGCGCGGTGAGTATGCTGGCCATTCCATACGGGTGATATCCTCCGATTGAAGGTATTCGTCTACGATGTTTGCACGGTGAGGACGGGCGTTGTCATCAATCGTTGTCGTTGTCTAAAATTCAGCACCCATGGCGCCCCGAAGCAAACGTACATGTTGTACCAGAATGACATCCCGATAGATGTGGCCTGTCATCGTTACACTCTGAACATGCAGGTCAGTTCTCGAACCAAGAATAATTCCTCCCCAAACGTACCTGCACCACCGTAACGGTGTCATTCAATGGGGTTCTCCAGGTGATAACGGGTACTTGGCGCTCTCCATATTAAAGTCCGGTGAGAATCAGACTGCAAACTAAACCTGGACTCGCCGGAAAACATCACATAAGACCACTGTTGTGGTGTTCACAATGCATGCTTTCTACTCCAGGTTAATCGCAGTCGACAGTGAGTTGCGGTAAGTGGAACACATCTGACAGGCCTACAAGCATATAGACCAATGTGCCCTAAGCGTCTGTACACGGTTGCCTTGAAACTGTTGTACCGGTAGCTGAAGAGAGCTGACAAGACTGGTCTGAGGCTGTGCTCCGTCTGTTTCTTTTGGCAGTAACTGGGAAATATACCGGTCCTCATTCGGCGTTCTAACTCGAGGGGTGACCTTTGCTGTAACATCTACTTACATTAACATCATCTTGGAATCGTTGCCAAAGCCTGGAGATGACACCCTGGGCGATTCCACAAGTTCCTCGGATACTTCCAGCAGGGTACGTACACATTCCAGTCATCCAATAATTCTACCACTTAAAAATCATCCAAATGCTTCCTTTGTGCCATAACTATGCGGTTATTGCACTGAAAGGCTTTTAAAGCGCTTGTGAAGAATTTTACCTCTTTGCCACCATTCCTTATATACCCCCTCTCTTACACTCTCGTAATTGTGACGTACTATCCGCGTCTCATCTGGTGGTTTCCTACAATTTGCATATTCTTTTTCAAGATGTGTGTGATAATTCTACAGGTGAAATTTTTATTTTAGAGTTCAATTTCTGTGTGATTCTGAATTATTCTTAATTTTCGGACATGAGTGTACATGTGTATATAAGATACACATATATCCTCTCTCTCTCTCTCTTATATATATATATAAATCTTAATTTAAAATAATAGTTTATTACTATAAATTTACGTATTTCCTGGTTATAGTTACCTCCATATTCTAATATTAGATAAAATTACTTATTATCATTTAATTCATATATACTCTAGTGTCAATAAAGTTATGGTATATATATAATTTAACTCTCTATTAAATTTTTATTTCTATTATTTTTATACTTTTGTTAAGTGCTACATTTCAGCCATTCACATACTTGGAATCTGCATTAGGGTCTAGAATCTGTCAATAACTTATTTATTGCACTCAGATTTAGTGCGGGCTCTGCATTTTTAAGTGCAATTTTTAGGTAAGTTACCTCTATTTTGTAATGGATTTAGATATTACAATCCATTACCTTCAACAGGTTTTTGCTCAGTATTATTTACATAAAGGGGGAAGGTTGGCTGGCCAAAACACATGTTCAACCCCACTTTTATATAAATTATTTTATATATTACCTGCCTTAAGTCAGCAATGTTTATAGTACTGCAGCATATACATATACATTATGTATATATATATATATATATATATTAGTCTAATTCTCTACGAACAAGAACTATAAATATCGGTTCATTGTTTATTTATGGAGATTATGGATTTATGGAATCTTCATAAATAAACAATGAACTGATATTTATAGTTAAATTTAATATCTTAAATTTTTCAGAAATTACATTTTCAAATAAAAAATTCTTATTTTTTCAAAAATTTACTCTACAAAATTTCTTGTTTGAATTAATACTTTCAAGTGTGGAGGCAAGGTAACAAACATGGTGATGAAAAACAGAGCCTGCAACAACATCTTCATAAAAACTGGAAGACATTCATCGATCTTCATACAAACTCACTAATGATTATTTATTAAACAAAAGTACCAGTGATGAAATTCCAATGTTTTTATTCGAAACAACTTTGTTTGCTGGATGACTCCTATTATGAATACGCATTCCTTTGTTATTAGGCTCGCAACGGACGAGTATCATTGATTACAGAGTCTCAAGATATCTCATTTGTCTGAGGGGGCGTTGCAGAACTTCAGTATTAAAATGGGACGATTACCAGGGGGTAGAGCTGAGAAGGTTGGACGTGGACTTGTAATCACGTCTCCAGCAGGAAGTGAAATGGATAATAATAGTACGAAAAAGTTAATAATCTTTTCATTAGGAAGTAATACGAATTGCTTACTGAATGTGAGAGATCAAAAGAATCGATTTTTTTTCTTTCAAGAGATTTTTTCACGCCTTTTTTTGAATGAGAGACAATAAGAAATGTGTTGAAAATTAACTTTCTTTAAGGTTCTTTTAATGAAAGATACGCTTTATTTTTAGCATTTCTCTTTTGAAAGGTATATTATAATAAATTGTCTTTATTATGTGAATGGCTTTTAAAATGTAATTTTTATCAACGTTTATTAGATATCTTATTTTGTTTGGAAAAGAACAGTAGAAAATTATAAATAAATTTGCGATAATTTTGTTTAGAAGCTACTGACTTGAAATTGGTTTCATTCTTTTTTATGTTTCTGTAAAGTGATTCGAATAACCCCGGTGAAAGTATTTTCAGTTTAAATGATTTTCTTCTTTGTAATTTTTGATGTAATTTGTTTGGGATATTTATGATATAAGACATATTTTAGTTTTGAATTTATTAAAACTTCACCTCTTCTTTATAAGCATATACTTGAAATTTAGTTCTAAAAACTAATTTTCATGTGTAACTGATATATGATCAAATGAAAATCTTTCGTAAAAATGATACCGTCATATCAGAACTAAACAAAAGAAATATTAATCTAAAAAGTTTCCCACTGACTTAAATTTAAAATTTGGTTCGGATAAATTATATTTAATTGTATCTGGAATTATATTTAAGAAATAGAAGGCTTCTAGAACTATGAATTTTTAAATAAACACATTGACCATTCAATAACTAGTCCACTATTAAATTATTTAAATGAAATCATTTTTAAAATTTTCAAAGCACTTAATTAAAATAGAAAACCCCAGGAAATATTAGAAATATTTTTCATTACTCGTCAAAGTACTTTGAGAAAATATTAAAAAGGGAAAAATTTCCCAAAAATTTTAATTAGAATTCATTATAATGATAATTATTGAAAGTATTCGATACTTTCTAAAATAAACATTTATCGATCAATTTTACAATATATTGGAAATAATTCAGTCCATTTAGGGCCCAGCTGTAAGAACATAACTTAATTAGGGATTATTGATAGCTAAAAGAGCAAAAAATGAATATTTGTAATTAATTAAAGAAAAACAACATATATATTCCAGTAACTTCCATTTTCTGAGTTTCCAATTTACTTCTTAAGATATTGATATTAAATTATAAAATTATTTTCAAGTGTTTTTACTAGATTAAAGGCACGAATAAAAATGTCTTCATTCTTTTAATTAAATAAAAAAATATAATCTTGTTTTCAAATATTTTGCAGTTGTTCTTCTTTCTACAACTAATTTTCTCAGATTGGGATTGTAAGTAATTTCTTTGTATTATAAATCATTTTTTTCTTCATTGCGTAACTTATTTTTTTTAATGTGAATTCAGATTTATCACTTTTAAGGATATTTAAAATGTACGGTTTTAAAATAAAAAAAGTGAGAAATATATATATTATAATTTTAAATTTAAAATCTGAAAAATAATTTAAATCAAAGCAATATAATCATCTTAATAAGACAAATTTATTAGTATAATTACCACATTATTTAAAATTATCTTATTTCCATATATCTTAAAATGACCTCATGATTAAAAGCTAACCAAATTATCATATTATCAAAAAATTTAATGTTATCTTATTTTTATTTTTATAGCTATTTTAGTTATCAAAAAATATCTGATTATCAAAAACTCTTTATTATTAAGCTATCAAAAATTATTTTATTATTTAATCAATTTATAATTTAATTATAATTAAACTTTTACTTCTAATCGTACATAAGTAGATACATTGAATGTTTAGCAGTGTCACACTATTGTTTGTACTACTGATACTATTGTTTGTAGAATTGTACACTTTCGTTTGTACTATTGTACACTATTGTTTGTACTATTGTACACTACTTATTGTTTATTAGTGCAACACAAAGGCAATTGGCAACAGATCTCACAATTTTGAACCACAGAAGTAACAATAACGACACTTGAGCTAGTCTCTCTTCTCCGGAACTAACACACCACGCCAAAGGGTGGTCTTATAACTCGAAAGTTTTACCGTGTATCAGCCTTCTACACGCTGCATCGTCAGTGGCACAAGGACTTGAACTCATGACATGTCAACCACGAGTTCATGACCATAACCTCTAGGAAACTGTGGACCAGGGGCGAAATCTGTAGCCTAATCTTCAGATTTCCACACCACTTCAACTTGAGGATTTTGAGCTTTGACAGATTTTACGTGCACTAGAAAAGCACGGAGATCTTTTCCAGTTATAAATTCTCCAATAATAATTTTAATTATAATTAATTACTTTAAATCACTTATATTTTACTTACAGTTCGTTAAAAATCACAATTCGTTTTTCAAAAGTACTTTTATTCACCTTTTCAAAACATTTGATTAAAATTGAAGAATAGAGAAACTGTCTCTTTATTAACACATCGGCCACCGCTAAAGTTAAAGTAAAATTTCTCATTACTCTAGCTAATATGTGCTGAAGTCCGGTGGATCTTCTGTAAACAAATTTCGTGAATTTTTAATATCGAAACTACTTTTTTGTCACCCGCTTTAACTTTCGAAGCTCCGGATTACACAAAAAACTAATTAAATTTGTCTTACGCTCTCGTTTAATATTAAAACCCTAGAAATCTGTCAGGTACATCTTTACTTCATGCTCCCGGCGTTTTTTTATGAACTTCCCCCTCCTTGCAAGCTCAGAGTTTAATTTCTTTGTTAATTCGCTTAATTTTAAAGAACCGTGTCTCTTCGGTAAAGTAATATCTTTATATTTACCAAAGAAGTAAAGATACGAAGAGAGAAACGAGAAAAAATGCTACAGTTTTTGATGTAATTGTTTAAAAAATGAGGGTTTTTAATTTCCTTTTTTTAAGATATATTTTTACTTCCTTTTGATATTTTTTTTATAAAAATAAATAAAAAAACATGTTTTATGTGAAGAAATAAAATTATAAAAACCAAATAATATGAAAAGAAATGTATGAGTTATTAGTAAAGTTTAGAACATCAAATATTTAACAAAAGTTTAAAAAAATTATATAAACAGTTAATGAATACCGTATAGTTATTATCGCACTTATTAATATCTGATAATTATTGAAAGAATTAGTATTAATTTATTAGTCAAATTTCTTTAAGTTACATGTTCATGAAAGTTTAAACATTATTTTTAAAGAGATTCAGGAGATTTATCTATGTAAATTTCTCTCGTACTAAATGAAGTAAAATTATTTTTATTATTATTTTCCCCCTTTTGCTCCTCAGAAACACATCTTATTTTTACATTATTTGCTAAAATTGCGACTCTTAATGCATTTTTCTCAATATTTTGTTTATTTTTTTAAGTTTCTATTTAAGTCCTCCATCGTAAGCATAAACATCTAAAACTTTTTTAACTGGTTAAAAGTCAAAGAAAATGTTTTAAAAAATGTTAAAAGAAAAATAATCAGTAATTAGTAATTATCAATTTCGGGAACGCGTGCAGAAATTTATCCAACAAAAATTTTCAAAAGGAAAATATAAAATGAAAAAATGCCATAGAGCGATATAAAAGTATCATTTTAATTTTTCCTAAAAACTGTCAGTAAGAAAGAAAAATATTAGTACTGTTTCGTCCAAGTTACAATAAAACAGGTTGGTTAAAATAAGTCACAACAACAAACAACAGCACACAAAACTGGATATCTTAAAACTTGAAATTTCTAATCCCTTCATTAAGCTATTTACAGTCTTCGTAAACACAGCGTGAACCGAGTTCCATTTCCTCAATATATCCTCCTTAGCCATGATGTCAAGTTTAATTATTATTTTAATGACCGCGATCAACCTGTTTTCGTATCACGTTCTTGATCACCAAAATGTGTCGTCCAATTTATAATAAAACAGATTAATTAAAAAAATTAACAACCACACAAAACTGGACATCCTAAATCTTTTTTTTTATTTCACACTGTTGTCATTCACATAAAACCATAAATCTTTTCCGTTACGAAATCGCATCAATACAAGTTGAGTTTTTCATTTATTATTATAAACTTCTCAAAGCTTTGAATTTATATATATATTAAATTATACATCTTGGGGTTGATATGGATATTTGTTAAATTCGCGACAAGTGTATAAGGGTTGAAAATCCTTTGAAAACAACTGTGGAAATTTCTACACACATTAAGACCAAAAAATGTCTTTACTAAAAATATTAAAACTATTAAAAGAACTATTTTCTTAAATCCTTTTGAGAATTTTTTGACACTTATACAACAAATTAATCTTTATAAGTTTTACATGAAATGTAAGTCTTAACAAACCAAAGAAATATTTTTAAAAACTCATTTTTATATTTCACATAATTAAAACTGAAATAATTTTTACAACATTTTCCCTTAAACTATTAATTAAACTTTCGTATCTTATTTTAAAGCTTAAAGAGACGTTAAATGTCTTTAGTTCAATACAATAAAAATAAAAACAAAAAAAAATTTTTTTATAGAATTTATTAATCATTAATATAATTCGTAATGATTATAACTTAGAAAAACGCTAAGAATTCCCACACTAACAAAAACGTTAAGTTATTTGATATTTATTCTCCAAGAAATTTAGAAAAAAAATATTTAATTTTTTAGTTCAATAATGACGCAGAATAAAAAAGAAAGTTTCTCTAAGAAATTTTGCAATTGATTTTTGCCAATCGTAATGATGAGTTTCAAAGAAGTTTATTTGGAATTATTAAATATTCGTGTGCTTTAAGAAATATCGAGTTATTTTAAAAAAAAGATGCATTCTTAAAAATTTAAAAGAGTAATGAGTTTTTTTAGCCTTGTAATGAAGAAGAATGAAAAAGAAAGATTTTCTAGAAATTTCGCAACAAATTTTAGGAATCATTATCATGTGTTGCATAGATAGCTATTGAAAAATATTAAAATAATCATATAATGACAAATATCTATTTTAAGATATGCAAACTCGTTCTGGGTGTTATTTTAAAAATAACATGATAATACACTATAAATATTTTTTTAGTAACCAATAGCAATAAATGTTAATACTTAACCAAAAATACACACACAGTAATATTTAAAACAAATTATCTAGATTTTACAAAATTCACAACTATAAGTGTCATTTCAGTCAGTTTTTAAAAAATTCTTTAAAGCAATTAGAGAAAAAAGTAATGAACACTTATATCAATAAAAGTATTCCTAAAATATCTAGCACATTTATCTAGAGAATGTGCTAACGTTTTGAAGTTTTATTAAAATTTAAAATTTTGAAGCTGATGAAATAAATATTATAAGAAATGTGACATATTTTTTATGAACCTATTATTGAAATAGCATACAGCAAAAGAATCATTTATACAGTAAGAATTATTTGAGCACATTCTCTAAAAAATAATATAAATATCAGTCTTTTTGTTATGCAAGAAATCTCCTGTTGCAACATCAATAAAGCGATGGAATGAAATGTTTAAAGAAACAGGCAGAGTTAAGGATCTTCCTAGAAGTGACAGGCCTAGAATGAGTGAAGCCACTGTTGAATACGTCCTGCAATCGTTTCAATGGAGTCCTACTTAATCAACTTGTGAAGTATTATATGAACTTCAAGCATCTCAAATAAGTATAAGTACTAAAATCCTTGGGTTGCATGCTAATAAAGTGCAAAAAATGTTAAAGAAGACTTTGAGGGAACAGGAATACCACTTAGACTTTCTCCGAGCTACGAAGGAGGCCAACATTGAAATTTACTGAGGTAAATGGTTTCATAAAAAATCATTATAATACAGCAATACCTCTACTTACGATACCCGAACTAACGTGAATTCGGAGTTACGCGATTTTCAAATCTCGTCGATTCATCTTTTCCCCCCATCACTAAAACTCAGTCGAAATCAGTGTCAGAGCCTGATGAATTTATAATTTGATTGGAGAAGTTGTCGATCTTGCCAGGCAAATAAATTTAGAAAGCGATAGTGATGAGTCAAGAGCTACCGGATTCTCACAAACAGGATGATGATCTCATAGAAATGCATGAAATCGAAGAACTTGAGTCTTTTGACCCAGCTGAATCAGAAGATCGAATGTTGGTTGGTTTTGACAGAAGGCTTGTGAGGTATTCGCCCGTGGGTGATACCTTAACCTAAGTTATCTTTGTGACCTAGAGGTGTGGGAGTGAATGAAGAACCAGGCGTTGCCATGATCTTAAAATGTCTTTATTAAGACCTTAAATTAAACACTAACAATGATAATATTTATATTAGAACTTAGCGGATCAGAGGTGAGAAAACACACAATACGTATTACCAAATAAGCACGATCTTAACCACTATATTTAACTTTCCCTTCTATTCTTAATCTCTGTTTATATCACAGTTACTAATAGATACTAGAATTATCCTACCTTAATATCTTGTTTAACCGCAATCCTCTCGGATCCTAAATATCTTTTATTTATCTCGCGTGGAATTGTCTCCACCTTGACTTGATCGTTCTGTCACGAATAGCTTCACACTCAACGACGGCTTTCTTCTCTTCCTTCAGTTCACGCGCTTAAACTCAGACTAGCATAATCACTTCCCAATAGGTGATACGCTTACGTTAAACGTCTGCTATTTAAAAGGTTTCTAATTTGAATATTCAAGTTTCGCATCTGAATTTGGTTGGAGAGAATTTGCCTCTTTCGGCCCCAAAGAACACAAGAGGAGTTTTTAGTAGAAAACGCGATGAGCCCGTCACAGGCTTTAGTGTTATTGAAAAGGGTTACATATCTCAGAAATTACATACTTCAACGAAGAAAGTATTTTTTCAACAAAACAAGGAATAAAAAATTTATTTGTATACTACAATAAAATTTTGGGGAAGGAAAAAAAAAATCTTAGCCGCTAGACTACTTGTTAGATTTTACTAAACCTTCTATATGAAAATAACTTTCGTTTGCGGTTTTATATCTGTGCTATGTAAGATTTTATTAAACATTTATTTCCTAAATTATTATTTTCTTTTGTAAAAGGCTTTAACTAAAAATAATTTATATATATTTATATGCGAAATTACACCCCGACTTACGCGAATTCGACTGACGTGGTTATCACTCAGTCATACCTATCCCGTAAGTTCGGGGTATTACTGTACATAGGGAAAAACATTTGTCTAATTATAATAGTTTGAGTACAATAAATATTTATAATCAGCGCAAGTCTTTTAGTTCACCCTATATTTGATACCCTTACGTATATATATTCTATTTGTATCATTTTTTTCTTTCCTTATCTTTTTAATTTCACCGATGATACATATATTCAATATATTTTCACTCCCTTTCTCTATTAAGAAACATTTCCTTTCCTATCGAAGAAAGCGCTGAAACCCCCTTCCATGATTGAGATCTTAATTTTTTTTCACAACCCAGCGGGAACTTTTTTCCCTCTCTACTTCCCCCAAACAAAAAGAAGTGTTATTGAATAAAACAAAAGGAACACTGACACGGAAGCTTAGATCTATCATTCACTCGACGTCATTTTTCTTTATTTTCTCTTCTCTTCGCCCCTTTTCTTCTTCTCTTCTTTATAGACGCATGAATTGTTAATTTTCTCCTCTTTAGCGGCTCTCCCGAGGAAAAAATTTCTCATCGGAAGGACAGCTTAAAACCGACCGAAATTGAAAATGTCACCTGGTGTTGGCGTGAAAGTGCTGCTCCCGCTGATGAGTATAAACAAAATGCGAGCACAATGCTGAGTGAGATAGTGATTTTTTATCCTTAATTTTGAGTCTTCAAGACGCTGTTTTGATGGGTAGTCTCGCGGTGTCTCGTGAGAAGAGGGAAAAAATTAGATTGTGAATGAAGAGAGTTGAGTGGAGTGGTTTTCGAAACTGTGGATCTTTTTTTATTATTTTGTGGTTAATTCTGATGGAACCAATTATTTTAATGAAAAAATGGTTCAGGTGGATTAGTTTTTGGCAGTTTTTTTCTCTTGGTCTAATAAGTTTGATAAAAATAACTATTGTGGGATTTTGGGGGTTACAGAATAATTATTTGTGTGGAACACCAATTGATTAAAAAAGTTTTTATTATTATTATTATTTTATTTTTCTTAAAAATGCAAATTTAGAAATTACTTCATAAAACTGTGAATGAAATTTTCAAATTCAGATTCCTGTTAACTTTTAGACAACTTTTTATATGAAATATCGAAAATATGTGTTCTTTTTTTTCTTATATAGCTTAGATACTCGTAATCAAATATTTTCACGTTTTCTTTCATACTTTTATACTTTGGTTCTTAAAATTGTTTACTAAAAGCTAACGTGAAAAAGTTTTGTGAAACATAAACTTAGAAAATGTATTAAAAGTATTCTGGGAGTTTTAATTGGTATCCGATATGTATGTAAAAGACTTCACTGGGATTAAGACATTTTACTGGTGGAATCTATTGATTAATTGCAGTCGTTGAAGGCTTCTTGGTATTTTAAAATCCACAATTAAAACACACACAGCCCAAAGACAAGCGTACATTAAAACGATTCACTAAATCATTTTTTGTTCTCTCTAGAAATTTAAGCTTATATAGAATTTTCAACTGGAGGCTTTTAGAAACATATAATTTCTGGTAAAGACTTTTGTGATTTGTCAAAATACGTTTTGGTGGGCACAACACAAATATGAATAAAATTCTCCCGAGAGAAAATTTAAGCAAAATAATGCATTTATATACATCACAAGTTACAATAAATTTAAATACAGAACGGACGATCCCCTTTGCATGTGTTGTTTTTAGTAATTCTTTTAATGTATATTTATTAAAATATTGTTATTATAAAAGTTACCCAAATTGTGTGTTGAAAATAATCATTGCTTCTCTAAAGATAAAAAATATGGTACTTTTAATTCCTAATAACAGAAAATTACCATTAACGTATGTGTATTCTTCATCGAAATAAAATAAAATATGCTAAATATCCCCCCCACACAATTATGTAAAAAAGTACTTGTAATTGACTTCATATAGGGAATATTTTAAATCTAAGCAGATTCAAAGGGATTACTCGTTATTCTCCTCAAACTGATTCACATAGATGAGACATCAGAAATGTTAAGAAAAGAGGAAAAAGGGATAGGGAAATTAGAAAAATGCAATTAGCATTTTTTGAATTATTAAAATCCTTTGGGAAATTTACAGTGTAAAAAGATTAGGAAGTATTCTAAGATATATTAAAAATATATTGTATACATTTAATGTTTTCTATTCTTTTCATGGATTCTTTTTAGAAACGAAAAAAAAAGTAAAGACGAAAAGGTTCTAAAACAACTACATTAAAGCATTATATTTAAAGTAATCAACAGCATTTACATCTACAATTCAAATGAAAACTAAATTCAGCAAATAATTTGAATTTCTTTATCTACACCACATGTATATAGATAACTTACAGTGGGATTCTCACATGTATTCCCCTTACTTCTGTGGTTAATTTGTGACAATGTTTAATTGGAGAAACTTGTCTTATGAAGGAATCTTCATACACGCAAATAAATAATGCTATTTAAACAGATTTGAAAGGACAATTAGAGAAAGATTACTCGAGAATACCATCAAGTGTCAGAAGATGTCAATAAATCAATTAGTCTCTGATAAGTTGTGAAATTTTAAAAATCTCACAGGGAGATTGGCTTAGGAAAAGATCCTGAATAAACTATTTGAAGACAATTGTGCATCCTTTAAACTTTTAATATGAAAGGAGTTTCATTTATACATTTCGCAAGGCTTCAGTTAGTTTGTGACGGGTCTTTACCGCGTTTTTTCTATTAATTCTCTTGGAGAATCTTTGGGGCCAGCATCGAGTTAATTCACGGCCAATCCTCTCAAGAAGAGACCGTGATATTCAGATTAGTTAATAGATATATAGTGAAGGTTTTGTAATCGAGAGAGAGAAGGAGAAAGGAAGCTGAGATGCTGAACGCCGTGAGCTGATGGTAAGATATTTAACTTCGAATGGTAATTATAGAACATGCTTTAGTGTGTTAAAGAAATTAAGGAAGATAAAGATTCATAGGGTAACTTTTCTTAAAGATAAGTGATTAGGATTCCAGGCGCTTATTTACTTAGAATTTAGGAATACGTTATATCACTCCTGATTACCTTCCTATAGTTAGACTTGTGTTGTTCAATTTATTGGAATAATGATAAATTGGATTTATTAGGGACAACTTGGGTGATCAATCATTTCCTTCACAAATCTAGGTCGCGTAGATGAAGAGATGGTACTCCCAGGCAAGGGGGAGGGATCACAAGTTAAACCTCTCCATACGTATAAATATTTTTGGTATTTAGACCAAGAATAAAGTATAAATTAAAACTTTCATTTTGTCTGCGTTTACTTTTGGTCCAATTTTGTCTGTGAGTTCTAATTCACCACAAACGATGAAGTACTTACTACGCCCTTTGTAATGGAAGAAATGTTTAGTAAATACAATTATGACAAGAGTAACTATGTGTAGCGAGCCTCCGCTTGCATTGGTGTGAGGGTTCACAGACTGGAGAACCATCTCTAAAAATGAACAAGATCTTTTCAATTTAATTACTACAAACTTTTGTTAAAGTTAATGGGGAATTAATCAGCTTTAGTCTATTTGAACTAATTATGATTAAATATATTTATCATTTAATGCAAATATTCGGCTCGATTCCTTGAACTTGAACCACAAAATTCTTAATCCTTTTTCTGCATACTTTAACAATTCAAACATAAATTATGATTAAATCTACATCAACATGACAAATTGCTATCTTCCTCCCCGAATTCAATTAACAACTTTATATAGTAATTCTACTTTGCATAAATCAAGGTTCCTTTACAAATAGAGGCTCTCAAATCAAACAATTTACTGAAACTATTTTCTCCATGAAGTTGTTACAGGCTCATCGCGTTTTCTGGGTTCTTTGGGGCCGAAAAAGGCAAATTCTTTCCAACCAAATCCAGAAGCGAAACGTGAACATGCAAATTAAAAACCTTTTAAATAGCAGAAGTTTAACGTAAGTGGATGACCAATTGGGAAGTGATTATGCTAGTCTGGTTTAAGCGCGTGAACTGAAGGAAGAGAAGAAAGCCGTCGTTGAGTGTGAAGCTATCCGTGACAGAACGATCAATTCAAGGTGGATGCAATTCCACGCGAGATAAATAAAAGATATTGAGGATCCGAGAGGATTGTGATTAAACAAGAAATTAAGGTAAGATAATTCTGGTATCCATTACTAACTTTGATATAAACAGAGATTAGGAATAGAAGGGAAAGTTAAATATAGTGGTTAAGATCGTGCTTATTTGGTAATACGTATTGTGTGTTTTCTCACTTCATATCCCCTAAGTAATAATATAAATATTAGCATTGTTAGTGTTTAAGTTAAGATCTTAATAGACATTTTAAGATCATGACAACGCCTGGTTCTTCATTCAATCCCTCACCTTTAGATCTTAACTTAGGAGTGAGTTATTACCCATGGGGGAATACTTCACAAGGATAGGTAGAAAAACGCGAAAGGTTAAAAGGCAAATTTTGTCAAAAGTCTGTATCATCTGAATATAATCGTTCCATCCCTGTATAAAACCCATGTCAGAAAGAAAATTATTCCTACAAAGTTTAAGCCTCTATTAAAATATAAAGAAAAACAAGTGTTTATCTTTATTAGGTGACATATCGTATACACATGCTTTCTTGAGAAATCAATTCTAAAAGAATAATACTTGTATTCGTAGTTCTGTATTTAATTTAAACATCAAATATATGTTATAAATGCATGCGTAAGGTAGTGTAAGTGATGTTTCATGAATAAATTCTTCATCTTTGTTTAAATTATTCATACATAATGTTTAAGAAAGGAAAATTCTTGATATATTGACCAGGGGACTGTTTTTTAAATATATTTTTCAGTTTTCATACGTAGTTTGAAGAAAACAACTACAACTTCATTTGGCAGAGAGCTCATTTTAATACAAATAATCCAACCCTCCTAATCCCCAGCAGCAGAATAAATATCCATAATCCAGCTTCACATTTGCAATCAGGAGAGCTTTTGATGACTCAGAACGATATCGAAATTCCAGCAACGATACCCAAAATCAAAATGGCACGGGCACCGAAAATGAGTTGTCTTTATTTGTACTCCACAATATTTCCAAGTGGTGATGTTCCGAGCAAAATTCCAAACGACATTCAGGGAAACAAGACATCACCATCAAGAGTTGAGAGGGAACACTTTACACAGAGCGAAGGGAGCGTACCAGCGATAACCGCCCTGACTTAAACCTAATGATTCGACATTATCGACGAGCTGGGGATATGCCCTTGCCTGTACACGACAGCTCGTTCTAAGTGGTCCATTCAACCAAATAGCTAACGCAATCTCTTTCTTCCATGCTAACCTCTTTTTTTTCACTTGCCATTTTAATGTGTTTTGAAGAAGAAATCTCGAGGGGTTGGGATGCTAAGACCCGGATGTTATGGGGATGACTGGGAGTGTAAACGTAGGCTCAGACGATTTTAAGGGAGGATTTTTAGGAGATTTTGTCTCTGGTTTCTGTAGAAGAGGGAGGGGGTGTATCGCCTCGGTAGTTTATTTACAGGTGTATGTATTCGACTGCTTTAAGAGGTGATTTTAGTTTTAAAGAACCTATGACGCTTTCTCCAAGCCGTGGTGGGATTAAGTGTTTGCTTATGATGATCGTAGACATGAATCCTTTTTTTTTCAATGAAGTTTTTAAAGTGAAAATAATCAACATTTTTTTCGTGTGTATGTTTGTATTGCTTTGGGGTGTGGTTGTACTTATCTTAGAAGTTTTTTAGAGTTCTATATTACCGTAATAATACTTTTGATGGTATAGTTCATTAAACACTTCATTTTTTTAATGGATTAGGTATTTTGTTGGAAATTATAATCTTTTCGCTGAGAAATGAAAACAATCAATTCAGCCTTCAGCAATATTTCACATTACTAATAAAAACAGTACACATAACAAGGAATATAATTATTTTTATAGATAATTTAAAATATATACTTAAAACGTTTTTCCATTTCAATAATATAACTATTCTTAAAAGTAATTTTAAAGTAAATGTTATAATTTATGTCTAAATTAAACTCTAAACAACCAATAAATAAGGTTAAAAATATGTTTATTTAATTTTTAGTTTTGAAAAAGTTCAATTTTACACAACTTATTGCGTTTAAGAAATAAATTCCAAAAAAAAAAAACAAATTGCATTTAGAATTTGCAGTTTAAGTTTGAAGTTTTTATTAATATGCTATATTTTTTATTTCTTGTTGATAACAGTCTATTAAATATCCCTTATATATTTTTAAGGTTTATATTGGCACTGCAACTAAATTTAGATTATCTATTTTTATATAAACTAATAAAGTACTACATTTTGACTAATTATAGCTTCTAGTTGTAGAACTATTAAGAAAAAATAGTTCCACAATAATTTAATTATTTATCAACGAGCATAATTAGTTTTTGTAATCACATATTTTAATCACATAATTATATTAATTATTAATGTGAAAATAATTATATATTATAATTAATTCTGAATGAAAACAAATATCATTTTTCTACTGAAAAATACAAAGGCATAGAGAACATAAATGTTTCAAATTCTGTTATTAAACTAAAAATAATTACTATGCAATTAAAATACTTCTGTAAATCTGTGTAACATTGAGTTAACTCACATAACATTATAATCAACGATTTAATGAAATTATTAATGTTATATTAACAAATTTATCGAAACCTTTTGTATAAAAGGAAAGCAGATGAAAAAATAAAGATTTAGAAAGACATAATAAATTAGATTTCAGAATATAAATTACGATAATTTAAGTTAAAAAATTAAACATTAGATCTGATTTATGTACGTGCTCTAATTTTAATTAAATCTAGAAATCTAAATGTAACCGAGAAAAATAGATTCTATGTACAAAAAGCAACTCTCGTTTCTCCCCTAATAATACAAATATTAAAACAAATTAAAAAGTTACCAACAATAAGTTACGTAAATGTTGCTCTGTGCCAGCAAGTATCGAATTTATATGA
Source organism: Trichonephila clavipes (assembly GCA_019973935.1). Lineage (NCBI taxonomy): Eukaryota > Metazoa > Arthropoda > Arachnida > Araneae > Nephilidae > Trichonephila > Trichonephila clavipes. The sequence continues at coordinate 656,305 of BMAU01019573.1, forward strand.
CTGTTATAACTTATTTTATATAGCTCTTTGAAAGTTTCAAATAAGAAACATTATACAAAAAAAAGAAAAAGAAATATATCTTCAACCAAATCTTTAATATTATCTTTCCCATTTCTTAGAAAAGGAAGAAGCTAAGAAAAGTTATCAAAAAGAGAAAAAAATAATAATAGAAGAGGAAAAAAACCAATTCGGGTAAACGTCAAAATTTTACTATAGAAATTTACTATGCTCGCCTTACTCACAATTTATTTCATTTTATTCACTATTTCGGAGAAGGAACTTACATCGACCCTTTAGGTATTAAAACATCTACGTCCTCTGTAGAAATAGACCAAACTAGAATAGAACGGGCATGGGGCTTTATCGTTTTATAAGGTATAATTTTGCCATATTACGGCCGTAAATTTCAAACTTATTTCCAAAGGTTAAATTATAGGAGCTAGAAAGTTTGACTAGCTACCTTTTAAGAAATGGGTCCCTCGTAATAAAAAAGGAATTTTTTTTCTTCTTTTACTGGCTTTCTACTAAATATCCCATGTAGAAAGAAGGAGCATTTTTTTTTCTAGATATTGGATCATTTTTCGACATATAGTTGAAATTTATCCAAAAATGGAAAGTCATATTCGTTCTTAGATAAGCGAGGTCAAACTCAATACTGTTACGTTTTTATAGGTTTCTCCGCCTTTGAAAATATGTATTTAATATTTTCAACTCGTACTTCCCTTCTCGGTAAGGAAATTGTTACAACAGGATGGATTATCCGGAGTTTTGAGATCAAATTTAAGTCTATTGCTAAGATATGGCCTTAAATTAAAGGGAAAAAACGAAACATACGTAACGAAATGCGATAAAAATTATTTCTATTCAAAATTTAGATAATTCACAAGATACATCAGAGTAATTGAAGTTTTAAAAAATATTTAAGTCTGCTCTCATAATAGGTAATTTTTCTGAACACCAGCATATTGTTACATTTTAACAGTACAAGATGCGACAAAAAATTACAAAAAAAAAAAAAAAAAAAAAAAAATTGCATGAACAAAAAACGATAATACATAAAACAATATTACCCTCCAACATTTAGGGGATGTAATTTTTCTAAAAAATAACTTAAATTGTAAATATTCAAGTTTAAAACTTTCAAAAAAGTGGAATTATGGCTATGAACATATATATATAATTGTATTTTAAATATATTTTATCATATTTTTAATAATTGTATACATAACTAATATAATTGCAATGAGAATACGAAATAGTTTCAGGAGGGAGAGATCTTATTGACAATGTGAGTGTGATAAAGAGAGGATTCAGATTTTTGTAAAACTGATAGAAAATCGGGAGAAAACTATATACTAAGATACCTTAAAATAATATCAAAATAAAAATTAACAAAATTGAAAGTTATTTCATTAACAGCACTTAATATTATGTATAACTTCAAATGAAGTGAAATATCGGTTAGCAGTTGAAAACCAATGTCTCTTTCTATCAATGTATAATATATTTATAGATCCATATGGTTCTTAATTTAAATATGGTAAGTATATTAAATTACATTTGAGATGTATGCGAGACGTATAACCTTCCTTTCCGTTTGGGCCAGAGGGTGGTGAAACTTTGGGGATCAACGCGTTATTTTTTTCAAAAGAAGTGTTTAATGAGACATAGACGTACTTTGAAATAATTTTTACTTGCGATTTTTTTTATTGGGGAAATAATAAAACTAAATATTAACAACACAAATTCTTTATTTGCTACGAAAAAATACTTTTTGCACGGTATAGTTGTAAATGTTTTAGTTATACGTGTAATTCAAATTAAAGTAAACATTCATGTGACCTGTTTTTGCAAATTGGATGGCAAATAACTTATATTATTAACTTATTTTGCTGTGGTTCCCTTTTTAAACAGGGGATTTGTGATTTGTATCAAAATGCCATTTTACAGATTATGCACTGCATACCACTATTGCAGAACATAAAACTAACACCACTTTGTCGCCTTTACTAATAATGCCATATTTCTGTAGATTCACCAAATTTAAAATTCTCTGTTACACTTACTATCACGTACTTTTTGTTCTTTGGCTGAACTAGCCATATTAATTAACAGTTAAAAATCGTACAAATAACACAAATAGACTTTAAAATACACTGCTGACCACCGTAAATGCAACACCCTGACGGAAGCATGCAAATAACATGACATTAACAACATGCATTAGCGGAAGTGAGATATGTGTGTGTGTGTGTGTGCAAATGATTAGAATTTCAGCACAGACACACATCACGTGTGCCTGTGGCGTTACCTCAAAGCGCTATTTAAGGCTTGGAGATTTCGACGATTTCAAGTTCGGCAATTGTGTTTTTCTTTTGGTTTTTTCAATAAACTATCAGTGTTGTCTCGTAGAAAATAGCGATCAGTTTTTGATCAAGTATCCGAGTTCGACAGAGGAAGTATAGTGGCCTACCGAGATATATATATTGTGCATTATCTTTCAGGAAAATCGGTTTGTGTTGGAGGAAACCAAACAACTGTATTGCGGATATGGTACCGTTGGATGCAAGAGGGTAAGATGGACCGACGTGGTCGATGACATCCACCTCAGTGCACCACTTCACGTGAGGACAGGCAAATTGTGCCCATGGCAGTGACGGAACGCTGAGTCACATCACGAACCATAGCACAGCACATTGAGTCTGTAACTCATCATTCAGTGTCTACGCGTACCATTCGACGTCGTTTACAGCAGAGTGGTCTGACCGCAAGACGCCCATTGCTTACGCATGCTAGACGCAGAACGACAGATGTCTTCGCCGCCAATGGTGTGATGAAGGAAGGATGTAGCGGCAGAATGGAATGAAGTTGTTTTTACCGACGAGTCACGCATCTGTCTGCAACACCACGATGGTCGGATTCGAGTCTGAAGACACCGGGGAGAGAGGATGCTGAACATCTGCGTTATGCACCGCCACACTGGTCCTGCACCGGGTATTATGGTATGGGACGGTATTGGATATCACTCTCGCACTCCTCTAGTATGCATTGTAGGTACTTTAAACAGCCAGCGCTGCATCTCTGAGGTGTTGGAGCCAGTTGTCAGGGCTTCAGGGCTTGGTAACAGCGATATTTGAACAGGATAATGCGTGACCACACGTGATACGCATTGTCTAAAGGTTCTTCGTCAATCACCAGATTGAATTGCTTCCCTGGCTGGCTCGCTCTCCGGATCTTTCGCCGATAGGAAACATGTGGTACATGGTTGCTCAACGATTGACCCAGATTACACTCCCAGCTGCCACACCAGATCAACTTTGGCAACGTGTGGAAGCTACTTGGTCTGCTGTATCCCAAGAACACATCCAAAGTCTCTTTGAATCAATGCCGAGGCGTGTGGCAGCGGTGATCTACAACAATGGGGGCTACTGATTCTGGCAGAAACCACAATTAATAGAAGTCTATAAATTTAATCATTTGATACTTGGTCAACATGTTATCTACAAAATAAATTTTGTTGTGCTGTCTCTTGTCTTTCTTGGTGTTACATTTACAGGGGCCAGCAGTGTACATTTGTGTCAATGAAGACGTTGACGAATTTCGCATCATAAGCAATTGTATTCCACGATGTAACTAAGACAAGACAATAAGAAACGAGTGTGTTCCCCGCGACCAATCACTTGCGTTTGTTCGTAATACTTCATAGAGAACTTTGTTATTTTGAAATAAAATGCAAACCATTTTGATCACTGGCGTACCCAAAATATTGTGTCATGTGCCATCAACGGTACGCGTGCCACTGGCTCGCCATCCCTGGTTTAGATCTTTATATTCTCCCTCTTTATTGTAAAATTTTACCTCATGCATTTGATGGTTTAAAATAAAACAATTAAAACTAGATAGATAAAACGAATAAAAATTGTAACCGAATAAATGAATGCTTCTTTTATTCGATTACAATTGAAATAAAACGAAAAGTTTTTAAAAATCATTCTGTAATGGATGTGAGTTATTTAAAATAAATCTTTTAAGAAATACAGGAAAAAGTAAAGAATTTGTGTTTATGAAACATTCAAAGTAAACGGCAGCATACAAGGTTTTTTTTAAAAAAAATTGAAAAAATTCTAATTTGTTTATGTTTATTTATTGCTTATTCATGCCACACTCTATAGCAACACGACGGCTATGGGCTCAATTCATGTGACGTCATGGTCACATGATAGTGAAAGCCATGTGATATTCTAGCCAATCAATTCAGAAACTCATGCGACGCCATAGTCACACGATAAAAACTATCTAGTGTTTCCAGCTAATCAATTCACTCGCTCCGGTGTTGCCAAGTTTTGCTCTTTGCAAAAACTTTCTCTTAAAAAGTACATATGTATACAAAATGCATGTTATTTAATAGTATAAACAAAAAATAGGATTTTTTTTTATTTAAAAAATCTTTTTGAAGAATTTTTTTTCCTAACATTTAAACATCTTTACCCAAATATGAAATTTGAAATTTTATCTGAGTTTTACAAATAGAACAACAAGTACAATTAGTTTAATGTTTGTTTTGAATTCAATGGAAAACATGTGTGTTTTTATCATATGACTTTATGAACTGAGCCCATTAGTAGCGGACCTTGCAATTTTCAGCCACGGTCATGTGATGACGACATCAAAGACGACACGACATTCTCCCCACTTTCACAATACGCCAACCTTCGGGCTTTGAGCCTCAATATATTAAACGCACATCCGCCTTTATACACGACGGATCTTCCACAGCACTTGGATTTTCCCCCCATTATTTTACACAAACAATATGGTCACGAGTTCATGATGTTGACCCTCGGATAACACTGCCACTTAAACTCCTTTCTATTGAATTAATTTAGTCTTTCTCTTCAGTGATTCAAACCTCCAAAAGCCCTAAAAAACTAATAAAAATCATGTTTACTTCATATTTTTTTTAAAAAAAAATCTGTATATATTTTATTTGTTCCTCCAAATTTTTAATTTAAGTTCCGAGAATGAATATGAGCGAAAAGCCTGATATAGAAAACGGTTTATAATTGCAAACAAAGACGAAGAAAAAACGTCGAGATTATGTTAAAAAGAAAATTAGTAATTATATTTTGAAAAATTTTGTCCTTGGAAAAGTTAATTCCATTCAAATAATTCTGGCTTTTGTTAAAAATATAAGAAAATAATAAACCTTTAAGTTTTTTTTGTGTGTCTTATAATTATTTCTTTTTAATCTTTTATTTTCATTTACATTTCATGTTGAAGTTAGATAAAGAGCTATTAAATTAAATGAACATAGTTACCATATTTACTCACAAAAAGATTTTAAAAAAAACGCATGACATATCTTCAAAATTTGCAAATTCATCATAATATTTTTAAGTTAAATAAAAATTTAAATAACTTTAAAGCAGTGTTTCTCAATCTTTGGGATGCCCCCTGGGGGAGACGAGTATATCGAAGAGTCCAAAACAAAGGATTATTTTTAAAAAATTACTAATTTACAAAAAGGAAGCAAAATGTATTCTGACATAATTAAAAATAAAATATAGATTTACGCTGATATAATACACTTTTAAATGTGTATCAATACTGCCACAACAATGTTCTTCATAATCAATTTAACAGTACTTTAAGTTAAGAACAAGTTAATTAATTACCAGTGGACTCAATGGACATGACATAAAATTATACACAAATTTTAATACTTATCTCGATAATTTGTACGGTTTATAATTAAAATCGTTTTGCAGCTCTACGTCAAAGTGCATTCTTATTGAACTCAATACATTGTTATTGCATGGGGGGTGAGGGGCGATGAAAATCATGAATGAAAATTCAGTCATAAGTATAGAAAGTTTGAGAGAGAAGCACTACTTTTAACCGAAGAAATTCAGTACTTTTAATTTAAACTATGGTTGCATTGTAATTTGTTAAATATATTTATCATCGGAATTTTTTTTTCTACTTTAAAAACTCTCCAAAAGATAAATTTGATAAAAATTCTGATCCATGGATAATAATATACCAAGAAAAGTCCCCATTAAATTGTACTTTTAATTTACATAAAAATATTATTCTATCAAATAGTATACACACAAAATGAATCATTTCTGTGAGTTTCTACCATCCCAACTATTACAACATCCGAAGCATCCGGTAACAAACAGCTATTTCCAGGAGAAACCCGGAGGATCGTAAGAGGATGGAGAGAGAGTAAATCGGCTTTTATACACAGAGATAGTTCCCGATTTATCCAATTGAGTAACGGATTGTTTAGCTGTGCTTCCGATGCCCTAATCACAGCTCCAAGTGTTGTAACCGCAGTTACGAGATTCCGGATTCTCTAGGGGGACTTGTTGTGGGAAAATCACTCTTAATCCTCTCGACGATGGACAATGGTCAAATGGAGTGGACTTTCACCGAAAGGGTAGAGGAATACTGGACTTTATTAAGTGGATAATGGGTAAAATTTGATTATGATTTATTTCATTGTTGATTTTTGAAAGGTAGAAATTTAATACTTCTTGTTTTCAAGAGTTCATTGTTTGATATAAAGAAAGCATCTCCAATAAGTTATCTGATTAATATTTGCAAAACGTAAGTACACGGAAAAATTATTAAGTGATTATACTAAACAAACAAGTAATATAAAAAAATCTTAAGTCAATTCCTACTTAGATCAACAAAGAAATATTTTATTTTAGTTACTTTTTATTAAAAAGTACAATTAATATAAATATGTATGTAGGACAGAATCACAGCATTAAGTGGTTATTAATTTTTATTCATTATCATTAAAGTATCGTATTGTCATCCAAAACAATCGTTTATATTAAATTTCAGTTCAACTGAATGCTTTAAAACGAGAGAAAAAAAACCTTTTCAAGTTTTGAGTCGCCAAAAATGATTCCAACGTGGCTGTATTTGTAATTATTTAAATAATTTTTAATCAATCAATTTTTATTAATTATAATTAAATTATTGTATTGTAATCCCAAATAAAATCATGTATATAAAATTTCAGCTGAATTGAGCACTTTTAAAATGTATTTCATTAACGATTGAAAATTCCACGAAGATAAATAAATATATATAGAGAGAATACGAGCTAATAGTAGGAATTGAATAATGAATGCATAGTTTTCAAAAAAAATTTCAATGTAATAATTTAAATTTTAATGACATTTTTTTCATTATTTTAAAACGGCCACTCTAGCCAAGTGTTCATGGTCATGAGCTTGGTCCCAACTGTCATGAGTTTGATCCCTTGTGCCACTGAAGACACACCATGTAGAAGGAATAATGCACGTTATATCTGTGATGGATCAAACACCTCCCATTGGCTTGATGTAAATGCTTCGAAGGTGAGGTACCGGCTCAGATGTCATCTTCATCACTTGACTATAGTTCACAATTATGAGGTTCGTCGCGAATAGCCCTCGCATTGCTTTGTCGTGCAACGTTAATATATAAACACTCACTCACTCATTTAATCATTATTTTATGACATTTTCCTTGATATTAAAAACATAATAACAATTAATAATAAAGTATGGGTTTAAATACTTTTTTGGATTGTATCACGTAGAGAATTCAACTGTTCATTGATGTCACATTTATTTAATCTACATGTGTGCCATTGGCAACCTCGTACTTTTGAACCATTATTAAGTGATACTTGAGACGGTACCCAACTCTCTCTAAATTTATGCACTTTTGAGCCTCACAGGTTTATTGGCCTCCATCCTTCTACATGGCAATTTTTCAGTGGTTCCAGGACTTGAATCCGCGACACAACAAAGCAGGTCATTAGCTTGTGATCGGGTGAATCGGATACCACAGACACTTAATACGTCGGGAAGAAATTATTTACGGTGAAATTTTAGCGAACTCCTCCGTTCGTGTTAGTGTGAGAATCATCCAAAATTTGGACTTCTGAAAAACACTTACAGCAAAATTTATTCCAACTAGTTCCAAATATATTATCGTTGAAAATACACTCATGGACAAAACAATTAGCGCACTAAAAAGGAGTCGCCAAAATGAAACGAAACTTTACATAAATAATAATGACTACTTTGATATAAGTAAATGCTTAGAAAATTAAAGAAAATGAATCATTTATTTCAAAGAAAAAGGCAAAGGAACGGAGGATTCAACACCCTGTTGAATCTCACCTAGCGCGAATGTACGATGCGATACGATCAGGCATTGAGACATACAAGTTTTGTATGATGTCTTGAGACATTTCGTTCCATATTTGATGTTACCTTGCATCTAGTTCGTTCATACTCGTGGGATGCCCAACACGCCGTACCAAAGGATCCCAGATATGCTCGATTGGAGACAAATATGGGGATCGGGCAGGCCAAGGAAGGGTAGTAACTGTTTGGAGATAGTTTTGTGACACCCTTTCCGTTTGAGGCCGAGCATTGTCTTGTTGACAGGGCTCCTGAGAGCAGTTGCATGAGTGGCAACACATGTGGTTGCAAGATGTCATGGACATACCACTGGGCTGTCATGGTGCCACGGATCAATACTAGGGGTGACCGTGTATTGTAGGCAATGGCACCCCATACCATCAAACAAGCTGTGGGAGCGGTGTGTCGCTGTAAAGCAAAGGCAGGATTGAGGCGTTCATCACGGGGTCTCCACACACGAACACGATTGTCATCACTGCTGAGATTGAATCTGGATTCGTCGTTAAAGACGACCTGGATCCATTCCGCTGCTGTCCAGTTTCCTCGTGCGCAGCACCTCTCCAAACGGAAGCGTCGATGGGTGGGCGTCAAGGGTAGTACACGTAATGGGCGCCACGATCCCAAATGTCCTTCAGCCAAGCGCCATCGTATGGTTCGAGAAGACACATGGGCTCCTAGTGAAGATGCCACCTGTGCCTGGAAGGCGGCAGATAAAGCAGTCGACTGTGTGCGTGCATTTCTTACGATGTGGCCGTATTCTCGATGACTGGTCTGTCGAAGGCGTCCTGAGCCTGGTCTTCGTGTAAATGAAATCTTTCGGATGCAATGTTCCCAGCACCTCCTCACAACACAAACAGAGCGGCCTAATTGATAAGCTACTCTCCTAGCTGACCACCCAGCTTCCATCATGCCGATGATTCTCCCCCTCTCAAACTGTGACCGCTGCTCATATTGTCTTCGAAAACAGCGTATTGGCGTGGCTACCTCAACTCTTCCTTTGTAAACGATTCAGCATACTCAAACAAGCTTTGGTTACCTGTTTTATACTCCACGGAGAACGACGTTAAACGCCCTCTTCCGGCTATACGTAATAAGGAATCACGCTGCATTTCTAATCATTTGCATATCTCGCGAACATGTACCTTCATGCCAAATTTCGTTACGATCCCGGAATTATTTCTTGGTGCGCTAATTTTTTGTCTACGAGTGTAGCTATTGGTTTCTAGTTAGCCCTAATTTGTTAAATTAATAATATTTTTTAAAAAATTTTAATGGGCTGCCGATTGGAGTTTTTCTATTGCAGACCTAGTACATCCCTCAAAAGCAGGCATCTCTTTTTAGTGCTGCGCCATATAGGCGGATACCAATCGCCGCCGGTAGTTTTGGCACCTAGTTTCCTCCCTAAATGGAGACACCTGAGCTCTGACGATGCAAACCAGTACTAAGATTTAATTTTGCCTAGAACATCCAAGCCAAACAGACACTCTAGGAATCTTTTACATGCCGTATAATCATACGACATGACCGCTGTCGATTTTCTGCATCATGAAAATCCACCGACTTGGACCGGGTCGAACCCGCAACCTTGCGTGCAGAAGGCCATTGTCAAACCAACCACGCCACCCAGCTGGCATATTAATTATTATATAACGCACTTATCAAGCATATATGAAGAAATACAGACGTATGGTTTATATATTTTGGAAATTTGCAAGGCTCCGAGTCCTATTTCAAGATGTAATTCAAAATAGCCTTAACACCATCTTTCTAGAATCTTCCTCCTCGAACTCAATTAACCTTACCTTTAAACATCAGTTTTTACTTACATAAGTCATTGGTCCTGTACATTCTCAATTTAAATAATTTACTAAATTTATTTCCCTTAGGATTAATAGACGAACTCTCGTTACAGAATTAGTATTTTATTAGTTCACCAATAAGATGAAATTTTACCAATACAAAAACTAAATGCCCTTATAAATATTCCTTGAGAAATATGATTTTTTAAAGCAAGGAAATAAGTAAAAGCAAGCTACAAAAGTTAAAAGACGTGTAATTAAAATATTTCTGAAGTTGAAAGCTAACAAGTATTTGTGTAACGCAAATGATATTCAAATTAATAAACATGAACTTTATACCACATATATCGTACTATTCAACAAATAAATTTATGTTTTACGAGCTATTTTAGACTACGGTGTACCCTAATCGCGAGTTCGTGACTGGCGTGTCATGAGTTCGAGCCTAGTGGGACTGAAGACCCGGTTAGAGGGGACAGTGCATGTTAATATCTGTCAAGGCTCAAAGTTCTTCCCTTGGTGTGGTGTGGAAGTTTAGAGAAAGGCTGACAGCTCAGACATCATCCTCGTCATTTGTATATGGTTCAAATAACTAGGTCCGTCAACAATAGCACTCGTGTCGTTTTATAAAGCGAAGAAAATAAGTAATCAAACCCTCAAGAGCTACTTTGATTATTCTAATACTCAATATAGTACACATAATATACTATAAGGTAAAAGAATCCTTTAAATTTTTTTTAATATATATGAAAAGGCAAGAGAATTAATGTTCACTTTTTTTTTTACTTTTACCCCTGTATTAGCAAATATAAAAATCAAAGGATTGTATTTTTAAAAACACAACCCCTTTCTGTTCAACAAACTTTTACCTAATGCCATCTTAAGTTTTTGTTTTTAAGCTCAATCCTTAACTACAAGAAGCAGACCATACAGCGATAACTGAAAAAGGCGCTTCAATTTTACACTTCTAAGCAACCTTATCGGGTATTAAATCATTCCAAGTCTTACTTTTTTATTACAACACCCCCTCACACATTGCCATTCCAACCTTGACTTATACGAGGCTTCACGAGACATGTTACAAGCAGAAAGTTATATTAAAAAGAATCTAAGTGAAAGAATCACGAAAGAGCAACAACACCCCCTAAAAAAAAGAACAAAAACAGATCCTTCGGTTGGACGCAATTTGAGCCTAAAATTTTCCGCTTCATAATCACGCGGCATAAAAATCCGGAAAAAGGTAAATTCATCGTAGCGTTATAATCCGGGCCGGGGCTTGTTTCGCCGTGTGGAAGGTAAAAAATTACGGGAGGGTGATTATTAGAAAAGGGGGCTGTAAGTTATGAGTCGCCATTAGGACTGGGAGCGGAAGAAATTCAATTACGAACTCCCTCGTAAATACGATTCCCGTACAATGCTCAAATCTTACTGTGGTCGAAGCTCTCCAGGAATGCTGTCGTCGGCGATGAGAGCGAATAACCGTAGGAGAAGTGATTCCAGTTTAATTATAGGTCGGAATCCCGTTTTCCGGAATTCTTCAGGTTGCGTTTGTAAAAACTGTGTTATTTCCTGAATTGTGTATGTTACATTTGGCAGTACTAATAAGTTTTTTCTTGTTGACCATTCGTTTCCTTTTATAATTAAAACTCATCAGTATATACGTATATATACTGTACCACAAATTTTTTCTCTCATTTACTTTGGCCCTGGTAGAGCTACTGTACCAAATCAATCGTAAAAAGGATCCGAAAAAATTTAGGAGGAGGGGATGAATATGGAATGAATTGTGTGTACGTGTAGGTAGCCTAGAGCAGTGATCCACAACCCCCAGGCCGTAGAACGGTACCGGTCCTTGGATCAAATATTACCAAGACCACACCATTTTATTTAGTATGCCGTATTTCTCACGGGTTTGTGCGACCTTTTATGGAAATCACTTTATATTCCATGTTAAATCCCTTTATATTTATTTATAGTGTAACTGTATTTTATTCTGAAGACGTGATTAAATACAATTAAATTAAAATTATTAAATCAAAGCAATCTAAAATTATGTTGTTGTCTTGTCCTTCGCGAAGGGAAGGAAGGAAAGTTGCCAGAGCCTTCTAAATGTACGCCTGTCGTTGGCCGTAGCCTTGAATACCACACAGGTGACAGTACGATATTTTTAGTTCGGTTCCTGTTCTTGAGGTGTTAGAGACCTCCCGCTTCTCTTCCCCTTCGAACCAACCTCACAAGAGGACTTGCGGTTCGACTGCTGATAGTGAATCTCAATGCCCCACAAAGGTACTCTTCATTCACAAACGTCCCTACGGCCCAACAGTCAGCGTCGCTAACCTCTATACTGGACCTAAAATATATGCAATGGAAGTGTTCTCCCCTCCCTCAGTGGTCTGCGGTAAAATTATCAAACACTGACCGGTCCGCGACGATAATAAGCTTGAGAAGCACTGTCCTAGAAGGTATGGTCATGGTCTCGTGGTCAGCGTGTCATGAGTTTGAGCCTATTGCCACTTTCGACGTTCACTGTAGAGGGAATCTGTTGAGTATCGAAGTCTTCTCGTTGGTGAGCTGTGGAAGTTCTCAGAGGGGAGTTTACTAGGTCAGGTGTCATCCTCGTTATTTGATCATGGTTCAAAATTACGAGGTATGTCGCTAATAGCCCTCGTGCTGCTTTATAAAGCGACGTTCATAAACACTCACTCACTAGCCTGCGGTACAATAGCTGCACCAAGACAATCGTAAGAAGGCCAGGAAAATCTTTCTGGAGATAAAGGTATAACGAATTGTCTCTGAATCCCTTGATACAATAGTATGGAGGAAAAAATGTAGCATATTGAATGTGTGTACCACAGAATTTTAAATGTCTAAAGTAAAACTCATGTGTTTTGTTTTGGGTGAGTGAGGGAGTGTTTTATTAGCATTGCACTCTAAAACAGCACGAGGACTATTGGTGACAGGCCCTTGTAACTTTGAACCTCCGTCGAGTGGCGAGGGAGACCCCTGAGGTAGCCCCTCTTCTCTTTAAACTTCCATACAAAGGCATCGTAAAGACTTTGATCCTCGACAAATTTAACGTGCATCAACCTTTTTTTCCCTATGATTGGGGGATGTGTATTTTGTATTTGTTTTACTTCTTAAAAAGCATACCGAGAAAATGTTAGTGATATACTTTGAAAATTCAGATTGGAACAGTATTTGTGAAACATTTTTAAATAATTCTGTTTTCTTGTTGCAAAGAACAACTTTAAACATTCTCAATGACGTAACGCGATGGTTATTGGTGATGGACATCGTTATTTTGTACTCCAGTCAAGTGACCAAAGTGACACCGGAGCTGGAACTTTCCAAATTACCAAACCATGGCAACGGAAAAACTTTTAGCCTAGATAGATTTAACTATCATCAGACGCTCATAACAAAAATTGCTTCATAAGAACTAAGCAACATAAGTCAGTACAAAATATATCCATGATTATTAGATTATTTTACCAATTTTTGAAACAGCATGCTTGAAATTAAAGAATTACATCATATAATTGAGAACTTTAATGCTTTTAAAAATATCGTATGAAAATTGCGTTTTGTCATAGGTTTATTGCGAAAAAAAAAAGGAACTGATAAAAAATGCTGCATTTATTTTTACGTAGAATGTCGTTAAATCTGAATATAATTTTATTCAGACTTTATCTTTAAAAAAATTCGTCAATTTTAGGCTAATACTCCCGATGATTGACGTTTTAACCTACTTTGAACATCTAAATGCCCTTTATTCAGATTTTGAAACTAAGTTTGAGAATGCTTTGACTATGGTAATACACACTGTAGAAAAAATGGAAGGAAAAAACTACTGGGCTCTACTAAATCGAGGAGATTTGTGGTTAAATCTGGCAGGATTGAGAGAGAGAGAGAGAGATGCCATATGTTAAAAATTTGTTATAGACGCACCAGATTCATTACTCTTATTAAACGCATTTGTTTGTTGTTCAGTTATTTTATTTAACACTTTAGGAACTAATTACATTTTAATTTAATTAACATGCGTTTCTTAAGTTTTAAACACAACACTACTGTTCGAAATTTAAATTTTTTTAAAGTAAGCAGAAAACCAGCTGTTAAAAAGACGTTTTTTGATAAATTCACAAAAATTTAACATTAGGTAAGCAGTGGTCTGCACAAAACTGAAAAACATGGCAAAGGGTCTATGAGACAAAAAAAATTTGGGAACCTTTGGTTTACCACATTAGGTAAGCACATGAAAAACACAAAGACATACAATTCAGTAATAACTATATTTTAATTTATAATTCGGCACGTCTTTAAATATTCATCATGAACGAATAGTTTAAATTTATCTTCGTCAAACATAAAAAGCCTGAACCGAATTCAAAACACATTTGAAAAATTAAAACACAGAAAATGAATGAGACAGCAAAAAATCTTACTTTTTATAAAAAATTATTACTTTTAAATTCATACATCATACTGCTTTCTTAAAAGTTTGTAGCTTCCCATAAATAAAGAATTTTTCCCTTTAAGGTGTAATGAGTGTTAAGTAATGTTAAAAGTAAGGTTTTCAGCAATGCTTTAAAGAAAACGAAACATGAAACACATCTGATAAAATGCTCTATTTTTTATAGGTTTGAACACTTTTCTGTCTTAAACAAGTATTCCGCTTTTGGATCTTAATCTTTTACATTAGACGAAAGTAACCTTAATCAGAGTAGTATATAACACTTCTCTCTGTCAAGAAACAATTTCAGCGAAAATCATTTTTCTCTCTGTAAAAGTGTTTTTTCTGCAGTGATTAGATAAGGACTGGAAAGCAAATTGGTAAGATCTAAAAAAAACGATCACAATGGCAAAAGTATCTTACCTGTTTATCTTGCATCCAGACGGGGAAGAAAACTATATAACAGCTTAGGCAAAAAATACTTAACTCCTCAACTAGACATTTTTTTTAATCGAAATGCTTAAAAAGAACGCACTTTTTATTGTGTTGAATTGAACAGTGTAGTTAATAGAATGGAAAGTTTCAAAAATTTATTTTAATTTTAAATTTTAAATTTTTTACTCCATATTGTATTTTACAATTGTGGAACACAAAAACTTTCTTATATTTGCTTTTTGTCAGAATTGTTCTTATATATTAAAAACATTTTTATGTTTACTTTTTCAAATGGTTGAGGGCTTTGAACGTGTTCCTCTGAAGAATAATCCAAATAATCAGCATACAGTTCTGAATCTGTATCCAAATTTAATTCATCCTATCACACAAAAAAAAGGTTTTTTTGTTTTTGTTTTTACGATATCCATAATTTCAATAGTCGTCGATCTGAATTCAAAAGCATTACATGCAGTAGGACACAAATTTCAAGGATCTAAATTTCTGAGTTCATCAAAGAAAAATTCTCGTCTTCACCACAAAATAAGTGCCGGATGAAAAGCATTTCCCTACCATTGTCAAACTGCATACCCATTTTAAAACACTAGCACTAAATAATATTTACATAAGAAATAAAAATACTCGCAAATTAGAGAAAGGAGGAAAATATCAATGTCCTACAGCAGACCGGCAAACCGGTACGATTAAATTTCCATAGACCGTACGCTGTGCGGGGCAACCCCTCAAGGGGCTAAAATAACATTTGTTAATATCTCCCACACATACGATGTATATCTTTTATAGAACTATAATATACAATATTTTATTCTGAATTTCCTTTACAGTTTAAAATCTACTTTTAACTACCATAATCAAAATTTCTTATTGTTATGTAATATGCTTAATGTTTAAAGACTATACTAAAAATATCAAACACATTTTAACAAATATTATACGATGCTTACTGGATTTATACAAGTGATTCTAATTTTAATAGCTAAATTTATGCTCATATATCAAAGTTGAGAAGCAGTGTGTATGTGCGTGTGTGTGTTTGTGCACGTGCGTGCGTGCATGTGCGTGCGCGTGCGTGTATGTGCGTGTGTGTGCATGTGTGTGCGCGTGTGTGTGTGCTTGTGCACGTGCGTGCGTGCATGTGCGTGCATGTGCGTGTGTGCGTGTGTGCATGTGCGCGTGTGTGTGTGCATGTGTGCGTGTGTATGTCAAAGTTTGCAACGAGTTTATATAGAAGAAATTTATTTGTCAACTTCATCATATACAATAGTTATGTATAAAAATAATAGTAAAATAAATAATGCAAAAACTCTTGTTTATCAAAAAGCATTCTTTCTTTAAGCGTTATTTAACAGCATGTTAATTTGTTTCTTGAAAATTAATCAGAATAAGTTATTTATTAAGAAAAAACTGCTTTATAATGTAAAGAATTAGAAAAAAAATGCTGGTAGAATAAACTAGGCTTCCGTTCAAATATATTTCTTTAAAAAATTACTTTAATAGCCTAATTATAAAATTAAATAAACATATTGCGATAGAGTATCACAACCAAAAACTTGTAGTGCATGAAAGAAAAATAAAAGAACACTCAAAATTGTTGAAGTATGGCTTTTAAAAATCTTCGATTTGAAATGCAAATTTAGTTGAATTTATCATGTAAATTTCAATCAAAATGCAAATCTAGTTGATTTAAACAAGTAAATTTCATTGTTTTAAACCATTGTTAATCAAATAAATTCCAGTTGAAATGGAAATTTAATTGTTTCAGTCGAGTAAATTTAACTACGCAAAGTTAATTATTTTAATCAGTTTTAATTTTAACCGAAATGCAAGTTTAACTGTTTTAATCATGTAAAATTCAAATGAAATGATAATTTGATTATATTAACCAAGAAAATTTCAATTTCAATTAAAATTTAAATGTTTTAATGTGAATTTCAATTGAAATGCAAATCTAATTGTTTTAATGTAAATTTGAACAGAAATATTTATCGAATTATTTTAATGTAAATTTCAATTAAAATGCACAAATGCAATTGTTTAAATTTAAATTTAAATGTATATTTAAATATATAATTGGAAATCGATTTGAATTTCAAATGTAAGTATATCTATCCTGTAATACTTTAAATTAAAGTATTTACATGATTTAACAAGTTTAAATTAATTTTTTAACAATTTTATATTTATTGTAAATTAATCAAAATGACATTTTAGTATATTTGATTAATTAGCTACATATTTTTTCAAAATTTTTTTTAATTACAACCTTATCTTGTTCGGGTATATATGAACAGTGCAAATACCAGAATACATTATTATTAATTAATATCTCCTATTTGTTAGCTTCTGTCATTAGTTTTTCCTCGAAAATTGTATCAATAATTATAAATTTAGGAAATTTCTCTTTATCTTCTCTATTGTTTAACCAATTACCAAACATATGAAATTGCTTTTAAATATTTTCTAGCAAACACTAAAAACATTTTTAATACATATCTACTAATGATAATAACCTTCATCAGTGCAAATTGTGGAAAAGCTCGACAATAAAAAGAACTACAAGAATTATATTCTAAACCATAACATAAATAATATAAATCAAATCTTGTTCCTTGATAGAGTATAATAAAATACGGAAGTACACTAATGGGAAATAAATTTCAGTCGCAAAAAACTTAGTCACGAGAAATGAGATTTTTTTTCCCTTCCAAAAAAGTACATTTCTAATTAGAAATACGCTGTCATGTACATTTTCTTGCGATTTATTCCATTAAGTAAAATGTCGAATAAAAATAGTTAAAGAGAGAAAGTCTTCCTAATTTATGGGGTATATAGAAAAAGGCGATACTGGGAGATAGGGAAAAAATTCATTTATTCATTACATTTTTTTCCCTTTTTTTCCAAGGATGTGTGTGTGTTACAACGACTTATGATTAATTTCGTCAATGCATTTATTAATCGGTTAATGCTTTCTAAAAAGAAAATGGCTATTAGCGAATAGAAAAATGCTTTCACTTAAGCGATTAGTTTTATACATTATGGAGAGGGAAGTGAAATGAAGAAAAAAATCAATTCAATCAGTATTAATGGAAAACAAGAATATGGAACATTACAGTAAGGAACGGGGGAAGAAATGCTTACACAGCATGCTTCGAGGAATCAAAGAACGAAGATTTTAATAAAAAAAATTAAAATGGCGTCTCAAGTACGATGGAACAAAAAAAAATGGCAAACGATAAAACTTAAATAAACACATAAAAATTCCTCATTTAATGAAGGCCTACGCGTCAAAATAATTCACAAATCACAATCAAATATTCACTCAAAACACTTAGGTAATCAAACTCCGAGGCACTTAACTCATCGAATGCTCTCTTCTTTTTTAGAACACTACAAAAAGAACTCTGAAAATAAAAAAGGGGAAACAAAATCTAAAAAGCTGTCTGTTAAAGGCGAGTTTCTTAAAGATGACTCGGAGACAGTTTTTTTTTTGCAAGTAAATGATACAGCCTACTTCCGAAAACCTTTTGTGCTAATAGAAAGCGAGAAAGGGGGGGGGAGGAGAATCAGATCTACAAGATCAAGATCTAAAGTGAGACAGGGTCGTAGAAGAGGGGTTCTGTTCAGAGGGAGGTTGAATATTATTCAAATGCTACAATAGCTCCTCGAAGATCGGGTGAGACCCTCAACTAAGACAAATGGCAGTCACTCTTATCTGTTCCTTGGCGCTCCGTCGCCAAAACCTCGCGATTTCACGTGATTTAGTGCTCCTTTTGCTTTTATTTTACGCTTTTTGATTTCGTTGGCAAGTTTTCGTGCCTACATGGTTTCTTCCAGCAGCTTTTGGGGGTTGAGTATTAAAAACGAAAAGAACTTTTTTTCTTTTCGTTGTTTATTTAGTTTTAATACGCGATTGAAAACATTATTTTGTTTCTTGGTATAGTATAAATAAAATATTTTGAAGCGATATGGTGGATAAAAACTGTTTTTATGTAATGAAAATTATTTTTATTTGTACACAGTTTGTTGCAATTATAACCTTAATAAAACTACTTGTTTTTTATGAGAGCGTTTTAAGGATAAGTGATTTTAGAGTGTTATTAATAACTGATATTTATGTAAGTGATTTGATGAATAATAATATATGTTATGTCTAAATAAAAAATCAATTACAAAGTACTTATTTTAAAGTCTTATTAATTTTTTAGAATTTAATTGTTAATTACAAAAAAAAGAAAAGAAAATACTCTATAATATTTTTAAGAGATAAAATAATTCTTAGCATGTATTGAAAATTAAAATACTATTATATATTTATTAACATCTTATTTTATAATATCTACTCTGAAATCTTGTACGCATTATTAAAAATACGATTTTTTTTATGTTTTATTAAAATGTTTAATACATTTTTTATGTTAAATTACATATTTTTATTTAACATTAAATCAATATTTTTACATGTACCGATTTAATGTTAAATTAAATACTTCTTTCCAATTCACATAAATCAATATTATTTAATACACACACTAGCATTTTTTTTACCAGGAATGATTCTACAATATTTAAAGCAATTTTTTTACACACATTTCTTTAAAATGATATATTTCGTTCTATGAATTAATTCCTTATTATTCTAAACATCTTCTCTTGTAATATAAGACGATTAAAAACATAAAAATTTCATTGCTTCTTTGATCGGTTGTCTCAAATATTGAGTTTATTTCAACTCGTTCAGTGATAAAGTAATATGCTGAATCTAATTAAAAAAACAATAATTTTATGGTAATATAGAACAATAGTAGAACACAAAACCAACAGGCAAATTATTTATTGAAATATGGAATGTACTATGAATGTGTTAAAAGAAATAAAAAATAAATGTATTCCAAAAGAAAGTTTCATGAGCGCTCTTAAACTAAAATAATACAACACTAAATGGTAAAGATGAAACCCAATATCACAACTTGTTTGTACTTATTATTTTATAATAAAATATGCCCATATATATCAGTTTTTTATTATTCAAAACTTGTCTATTTGATCCTATTGTTTACGCATACAACGAAAGCTGATAAAATGGAGGTATGATTGGTTGATGAAAGTTGTTATTCACAAAATCGAAAATATGTTGATAAAAGTAATTGTTTTGACATTCATCCAGTTCAAATAAATAACAACAACAAAAACCAGCAAGGCAGAATATAATTAATTTCTCAATGGAAGCTCGTTATTTTTTTCAGTTGAAATTAAATACTGTTTATTGAAACACGTATGCATTCAAATAATTGTTTACTGCCTTTTCATGTGACTTTTTAATTACCTTAAAAATGTATGTTGACATTTATTGAACCCCTTTGGATTTCAGTCAAGTTTCACAAAAGAATACGTAGGGTTAATCAAACCAGCAGAAGAGATGCTTTGATCAGTTTCAGATTTTTGATTTAAAAACGTATGATTTATTTATTCCAATCATATTAATTTAGTTTCTCATAAGTAATCCTTTGAACACATTCCTTTTCAATAAAAATTATATTTATATAAGTAAAATGAATATTTAGTTTCTTAGACACATTATATATGTTGACAAGTTTATCTTTAAATTCATTTTACTATTAACAAAATTTGTTTAATTTTTTTAAAAAAAGTCATCAAAATTTTAAATATTTTAAATAACTTAAAAATAAAACTTGGGTAAGGTATTTATTTAAATTTAAATTAATTTAAAATAGAAACTTTGTTATTTAGTGAATTAGAATACACGCAAAAGCATAAAATTGTTTTAAGAATATTGTTACGGTAAAAATTATTCAAATACAATTTTTCGGCAATAAAAGAATGACATTTTCAAAACAATCTCCATCAGTAGAAAATGCTTCCATAATAACAACATTTTGCTTATACATAAATATAGTTATATATAGTAATACATAGTTAAAATTTCTGTACTGCCTTAAGAAGTTCACATTATTTTCAGAATAACTATCAATTAAAGTCATAACCGATGGGTCTTTTTTTAATTTCTGTTATATTAAAACATTAATATAAATCCACTTTTAAATTATATATTTCAAAAATGCTCTTTCAGGCTTTGTACAAAAAAGCCTCATATATACAGGGAAAATATTATTATATAAAGGTTGTTTTTTTAGAGGTATAGAACTTTAAATTGCAATAAAACAACGATGTATTATTCGATTGACATGAATTTTTTTTATTCGAAAGATGATCTTATGGCATTACATTTTAAATATGATTTCTGGCATAGGACTGCCACGGCTGGCTCGGATGTAGTCCAATCTGGACGTCCAATTATCGATGACTTTTTCCAACATTTGTGGCCGTATATCGGCAATAACACGGCGAATGTTGTCTTCCAAATGGTCAAGCGTTTGTGGCTTATCCGCATAGACCAATGACTTTACATAGCCCCACAGAAAATAGTCTAGCGGTGTCAAATCACAAGATCTTGGAGGCCAATTCACAGGCCTAAAACGTGAAATTAGGCGGTCACCAAACGTGTCTTTCAATAAATCGATTGTGGCACAAGCTGTGTGACATGTTGCGCCGTCTTGTTGGAACCCCAGCTCTTGGACATCATGATTGTTCAATTCAGGAATGAAAAAGTTAGTAATCATGGCTCTATACCGATCACCATTGACTGTAACGCTGTGGCCTTCATCGTTTTTGAAGAAGGATTCCACCAGCCCAAAGAACGCACCAAACAGTCAGTTTTTCTGGATGTAACGGTGTTTCGACATACACTTGTGGATTAGCTTCACTCCAAATGCGGCAGTTTTGTTTGTTGACGTAGCCATTCAACCAGAAGTGCGCTTCATCGCTAAACAAAATTCGCTTAGGAAAATCGGGAGCAACGGCAATCTCGTTTTGGGCCCATTCGACGAATCTACGCCTTGCTTGATCATATTTAAAATGTAATGCCACAAGATTATCTTTCGAATAAAAAAAAATCATGTCAATCGAATAATACATCGTTGTTTTATTGCAATTTAAAGTTCTATACCTCTAAAAAAACACCCTTTAGAAGCACTTTTCGTAAAAAGAAAATGTTTTGAAAACATGTCACTTTTTCTTTATTTTTTGCCTGAAATATTGCATTTAAATTATTTTATATTGTAATAATATTTTTAAAACAATTTTATATGTGTGACGACATGTTACATATAATATTCGTTCTCTAGAGAGAGGACAAGAACTTTTCAACTTTTGATTTAACGTTTTTTAATGCATTTTCTTCACATGTATATCCTAATTTAAGTGACAATAAATATTAAAAACATTATTCATTAAAACATATTTTTAAAATCACAATTCCGAATGCAGTTTTAGTTCCTTATACATTTTACTAATAACAAAATTTACTTCATTTAGAAATAAGTTACCGAAGCATCAAACAGCTTATTAATAAAACAAGGGCAAGGTATTTGCTTAAATTTAAATTAAATTAAAACAGGAACTTGATACTGTTTAATTTAAATACAAAATTACATGTAAACTAAAGCTTCAATGAATGATACTTGTGCACTATAAAGATTGAACCTTCTATTTAACAAAAATTTAAACTAAATTCTAACAGTAATCTACGAAAAAACTTTTCAATAAAAAATATATTCAAAAAGTTAAAAAACCTTGTTTGATAACAGTATTAAAAGACACGTTTTTAAAAAAGTCAGCCTGTGTCAAAAAGCACAGTCCCCCTAACAATGTATACTCAACCCCTTTTTTCCATTGGCGTGAATTTTTATTTTATTTTATTTTATACTGTGAGGACGCACAAGAGTTGAAATTGATTACTGGCAGGGCTTGGAAGGCGTTAACTATCCGAAGCGTCCTGATTGGCTACTCTCAAGCTCTCCTGTCTCCTCTTTATGAAGATGAATTTTAGGGAGCAGCGCTTGTTAGCATTGCCAGTTTATGCGCTGCCGAAGATGCAATGTTTCGTCACTGGCAATTTCGAGGGGTTAAAAGCATGGGGGAGGGAGAAACTAGCTGATTTTAGGTTTGAAATATTTGTCGGAGGTCTTTCATTCACTTCACTTCACCGAGTTATGGTGAGTAGTGCATTTGCGAGGCATCTCGAGATTTTATTGTATTTTCTTTTTTAAGTTTTAGGTGAAGACGCGATGTTGAACTGTGTGATGTTTCCTTCTGTTTTTAATTTTGTTCTGTTGTATTTTGGGAAATAAAAGATTTTAAAATGAATGGCATTTTTACTTTTATTTAGTAGTTGTTTTTTGAGAAAATATGGAAAGAGAATACATTGTGATATATTTCGAATATTTCTTCAGTTTCAGATTAAAATAAAAAATAAGGATTCAAACTAAATCAGTTAATTATTATGAATTCCGTCAACAATAAGTGCAGATATTGTTACTTTTCCCCATCATCCATATTGGGAATACTACCACAGAAGGATTTGTTTATTAATGTTACCAGGAAAAAATAAGTTAATTATTGATAACGACACGCAATTTTAAACAGAAAAACATATTAAAACTAACTAATAATTTCTTCTTTCGAACACATTCGAGTATGGACTGTATCAAAAGGAAATATGAGGGTTTTTTTTAAACATAAATGTTTCTAATAAATTTAAGAAAATTTATTGATATTTTTACGTACTTTATGCAACGTATTTCTTTAATCAAATTACTTAATTTTTACACTGCTGACTTTTTATTGTGTCCGACATAATTCAATTTCATTTTAATTTTGTAAAAGTTGTAGTTACGATCGGACCTCTATTTAACGAAGTCGCTATATCTCGAAAAAAAGTTAGTTATGTGGAAAATTCGTTAAATAGAGTTTTATCTTTTAATGTGTTTTAGAAACCACATAAAACAAATTTTAAATTCATAAACTTTATATATTATTAAAAAAAGTAATTATTCACTCTTTTTTTTGTAATTTATTTACGTTATAAAGTTTGCCCATCGTAAAGAACTCTGCAAGGTAAATAAGGAGAAAAAACACTGCCCAGAAATACACTGTATTTTCAACTTTAAAAAATAATTCTATATTGAAATTAATTAATTTTAATGAAAATTTCCAATTTTAAGCCTACAAGTAAATTTAAACATACATTATTTTATATCTAGTAATTTTAAGCATACATTACCACATGCATCCTTGAATTTAATTATTGATAAAATCTGTTAATTTTACTAGTTTTTGTTTGAAAAATTATAAGGCAATTCGATAACTCTGAGTGAGTTAGGCCCCTGGTAAAACCAGTTCAAGGCAATTGATCATCATAAAATGAGTTAAAAGAAAGAGTATTTGAAATGTCCAGAAATAGGGAGAAAACAATTGAATCCCAAGAGAAAAAGTTCGTTAACTAGCAAATGCACTTGGCTATATTTGGAGTTTATTTTACTAAGATAATAATAAAATGTTCTTAGTTCCAGGAAAAAGTTTGCAAAATAGAAAAATTCTCTAAATATAGGTTTGTAAAATGGAGGTCCGACTGTATTTGTAATGTGTCTTAATTTAACTACATTTCAAACATCAGAATTATTTTAAACTTTATCTTTCCATCTTTCAAAAATTTTAAAACAAAGTTAATTTAAATGACATTCTTGCCTATAAAGCATGGACCAAAAAATTTAACATCTGATGTTCGTATAAAAAGAAAATTTTAGGAGACAATTTTTATTTTACATGTGATATTACTTCAAGTATAATTGTACACTTTTTTAAAAATAAAAATGAAAATAAGAATTCACACTGAAATGTATTTCAAAACATTAATCGCAGTGATAACAAAGTCATTTTTCTTAATTTAATTCATCATTAATTTAAATTACTTTTAATGTAAAACTACTAATTTTATGATTATTTAAATTAATTATAACAAAATTACTTTTTATTTAAAATTTAATCACGAAGTATTGATTCGAGGACAAAGAATATCAAGTTAATGAAGAGCTCTGAGTGACCTACCCCTGAGTTGTAGTAAGAAAGCAATAAATCTTAAGCAAACATGCGCAAGTAACCAATTTAACTTAACCTAATCTGTTGTTGATTACAAACCCCCAATCCACTAATTTAATAGAGTGGCAAACACTGCTCTTCATCTTAAGCTGCAAAAATCAACTTTACTTAATCTCACCTGCGAGGCGAATGTAACAGCTCCTTTCAGCTCCTTCTTTTATATTACAAAAACTCAGACTTGATATAGTCGAACTTATCTACATATCAAGTTTCTTATTGAAAGAGATGGCTATGAATTAGACCCGAATGCTAGCCCAAAGATTCCCCAAGAGGATTAACGTAAAGGTCACGTAAAGATCCGTCACAGAGTCTTGTTTCATATAAATTAATTTAACTATCACGTTTTATTAGTGAATTAAAAATCAAGAGTTATTTTAAAAGTAATCAAAACTTAGCTTATGAACACAAATTAATTATAATCACACAATTTTTACACGTTTACAGTCAGGGACTTTTAAAGGCATGGGCCAACTTCAAACAAAACCTCAGCCTTGAGGTAACCTCCGCTCTTTTTTGACATGGTCTTGATACAATCCTGACCTAAATAATTTTAACCTATCACTATTATATTCTCGGACATATTCTCCAAAAAATTAGGAATATTGCCGTATTTAATCGAATGGAAGCCGCGCTCTTTTTCCAATGTTAATGCTGCGGCTTATAATCAAAGATGGAAAAATTCGTTGCATGGGGGAAATTGAATGTAATACTAATGGCTTAGAGCAGTCAAATGTTTTCGACTCAAGGAACCCTTAAAACTATAGAAGGTGTTTTCGGGGAGTCCCATTCCACTCAAAGTTATAATACATCTTCAAATAATATTTAAAGTAGATCAACATGTTACAGGTACTTAATGTAAAGACAATTAAAAAAGTATTGTACTAGTTATTAAAAATTTTAATATGTAATTTTAATATAATTTATTCATATGATTAATAAAATTAATTTGAGTGATTCAAGTATATCACCTACTCATGCATTGTATTTATAACTGGGATATGTGATTGAATTTTTTGCACAAACTGTTGAAATCTAGGTTTACCGAAGTTATCTGCAGTTGGATTCCGTGTTATGTGTTTAATTTGTTCTTGTGTTTTATTTTTAAACCACTGACACTGAGAAACATTTATCACTTAAATACATTGTTCTGAATAGCATTAAATGTTTATAAATGTGTGAGAATTCCTGTGCATGCATTTGTAGCATACAATTTAAAACATGTTTTTTTCTTAAATCTGGATTTTAACGTCGAATATTTTGTTATGTTGACAAGTAATTCCCTCACCTTCATTATAAATGTTTTTCTACAAATAAAAATGGTGAATTTTCATTAGAAAACTGCTTAGTTTTGCAAAACGTTGTGCTAAGTAGTACCAAATTATGGTTAAGCGACCTTCAAAGAGAATGTAAATCCACTTTGCATACACATTTATAATTTTCTTTTTGATTTTTTATTGTGACTCGTGGAACCCCTGAGTAGGCTTCATGGAATCCCAGGGTTTCGTGAAGCAAAATTTGAAGACCACCGGTTTAGAGCAATTATAGGCCCGTGTATACATTTAAAAGATTTTAATACATGTCAAGTAAATTAATTATTTACTTTTTACTAATTCAGATTTTATTTTTTTTTTAATTTCGTAAATATTGGATTTTAAAAAATCATTTTGCAGTACTATTCCCCCAAAACATGTTGAAATTTTGGGTTGCAGCTCAGATTCGAATAAATACAGTTATATGTCAACTGACAACAGTGGCGTATAGTTTATGACATACATGATAGTTAATAATATTTCATGAAAATGAAATATTATTAACTGTAAATTTTGGAGAAATAATGAATGGATTTGCGAATTTAAAAAGTATTGAAAACAAACTTCTTAATAAAGCTTCATAATAGTATGGATAGCGTTGGTCTAACTCATAGGTTCTCAACGTGAGCGATAACGCCCCCTTGTGGCCGTTTGAGGCATTCAGGGGGATAGTAAAAGACACAGAGAGGAGGGCATGCGCAGATTAACCTAATATAGTAAAAAGAAAAAGGCTGATTATGTAGCAACAAAAGTAAACTTTTAATACTGGTTACCTTATGTTGATTGTATGTACTTAAAATGATATATTCATGGCAATGGCTTTTCTGATTTGCAAATAAAAAAAATTGGGAGCTGTAAAAAACATATTTAATTAGTTTTAGAATATTTTTTTTTTCAATTTAATTTTTGTTTTCACCATTTGTTACGTACGCTCTTATTTCTCTGAAATGGGAGAGTGTGGCATAGAATTATTCACCAGAAAAGTTCAAAAAAGGTTGAAAACCTATGGTCCAATTTAAAACATGTATATAAATCAAATTCAATAGAAGAGTGTCAGGTGTGGTCTTTTGCATAAGGGCCCAGAGCCTCAAGAAGTCTTAGGTTGCCAATGTTTACAGTTTTCGCATGTGATTAGCTAAATTATTATGAGCATAAAACAAAAAAGTTTGGAATGTTAACTTGTCAAATAGCTCATCAAAAATATATTTTACACAATAATATTTACTCTTTTTCAGACGAGCTGACCGTGAAATACATCATAAAAATTTTTCGTACTCTAAATTAATGCTATTAGTATTGCATTGAAATGAATATTGATAGTTTCTAACACGTATTTTTTTTGAATATGTATACGTTGAAGCTTATAATAAATATGCGTTAACGAGAAGTGATATAGCTTCATTTCCTTGAATGCTGTATGATAGTTTTTGAATTTTTAAAAAGTCGCAATTTAATGAGATAAAGAGGAAATTGAAATATTTTTGTTATCGTATTTTATTTAACAACATAATTTGACGACTTATCAGCTTGAGAAGGAAAAAAATAATATTAACTTTCAGGTACACATTGATTCAACTACTTTATAAAAAAGATGCAGTGTTCTAGTTGAGGCTGAATTATTCCTGAAATTAGGTTTTTAATTTAAAGCGTCGTACTTTAAGTTCACATTTGCTATATTTCTACAATGGTGACTGTTAACTTTTTGCTGGTGGTTGCGCTAGCATTGTGGTTATAATCATCCACTCGTGGCCGGAGTTGTTGATCACGGGTTTAAAACTGGGTACTACTGACAACCCACCATATAAATAGAAGAGCTCTGTAGAAGTCAAAGTCCTCATTTTGGCGTAGTATGAAAGATTAGACAAGGAGTATCAGTACAGTGTGTCGTCCTCATCACTTGACTGTGGCTCAAAATTACGAAGTCTGTTATCAAAAGACTCGTGTTGCAGCAGAATGAGACGTATATTAAATTCAAGTTAAATCGGCATTTTACTTAAGAAAATAGTGTAATTTACAATTATCAGTTTTTCTTCGCTACTGCAGTGATCCCAAACCCCATTCCGAGGATCAAATGGTACCGAGTTGCCCAAGGAACATTAAATTGATTCTATTTTATTTACTGTGGTGTATTTCTCTCAGGTTTTGTGTCTTTCCATGAAAATCACTTTATATTCCTTGCTAAATCACTTTATACTGATTTTTTGGGGTAACTATATTTTATGTTGAAGGAATATTTAAATACATTTTGATTAAAATGTTTAAAAATCAAAACAATCTAAAATATAAACAATCAGCGTCTTCCCTCCCTCCTTCCCCAGCGGGCAGCCGTAAAGTTATTAAACGTTTCCCGGGTTGTGCGGTGATAAAAAGTTTGGACTGCTCTAGTTCTCTTTATATAAAGAACTATAAAACTACTTCACTTCAAATCTTCGCATATTTGAGCAAACTACTTAAAAAAATAAAAAAGGGGTCTTCTATCAGAAATATAATCGATAGAATAGAAAGAAATCATTAAAAAAATACGAATAAATAAAAATAAACCATCTCACATC
The DNA here is from genome assembly GCA_019973935.1 of Trichonephila clavipes. NCBI lineage: Eukaryota > Metazoa > Arthropoda > Arachnida > Araneae > Nephilidae > Trichonephila > Trichonephila clavipes. The sequence goes on from BMAU01019573.1 coordinate 685,105, forward strand.
TATAGACTGAATGTAATGAATTGAATGCATATTATAGTTTCTGTAAATGTGAATTTTAAATAATAGTCTTACATTAACACTTCCAGCTCAAGAAACTCATGAACAACTATCACATCATAAAACAAATTATTATTAACATTTTACAGCTTTGATATCTTTCAGTGACTGATCAGTCTCTCTCTCTCTCTCATTAAAACAGATGACCAAACTAAAAAAGCTGTCTAAAATACGATATAATCATCAGATAATTCAAAACTTGTTCCACCATTGTTTATTTATTACTTCTGATAATCTATGATTAAGAATCGAAATTGAAAATGGCTCAAATAACAGCCAGTTTTCTTTTTATCTCACACCATTCCAAAGTACTCTAAAACTCTTCTATTCGTTTCTTCTTTGATAATCTATATTAAAAATGAGCGAAATTAAGAAAGTCACATAACGATGGAACGTTTGTCAAAGTTCCGCAATAAATCAAAATGATTCGAAACATCAGAGCTGAAATTATCGCCCTCTGATTTTATTTCCACTTCAGCAAACAAGATGGAGGACAGGCATGGACAATATTAAGTAAAGCCGTATTTGTTTTACACTTTCTTGCGTTAATTTCTCTCGCTGCAAGACCAGTTTCTGCTTGTTCTAGCGGAATAATGGATGCGAGAATCTTAACGACTTAGCTCTTATCATGTATTTATCGGCAGGAGTTTTAACAAATGAGTTTCGGGAACGACACCGAGTGTTGTTTGAGTTCTATAATTTACTTATAATTATGACAAACTTATAGTACTGGAAAAGCAGCTCGCTGGCAAACTCTTCCATCTTGATTGATGAAGAAATAACGCCGTTAAAGTTCTTTTTCGCCTAAGATGTGAAATGAAATTTATGATCGTTTTTCTCAGTTCCGTCTTTTTTATATTTTGCTGTGGATTTTTATCCTATTTCTTTCTTTTTTTATGTATGTGTACTAATCGATCGTTTAAACATATGTTTTTTATGTATTTATATATTTCGCATTTATTTAAAGGAATTTATCTTTTGGACCCTAAAGCACTGAATATGTTTTTATCATTACAGTTATGAACTTAATTACTCATATTTTCGATCTGATCTTATCTTAAGTAATCTTATCTTTTAAATAAGATATTAATTAAAACAGAGTTAAATATTGATAAGAACATCTGATATTCAGGGAGTAATACAAACTTTCATTTCATCAAGTGCAATAATATTTTATTTTTACATATCAAATCTCGTCGAATAAGTAATAAGATTAATTTATCAATTAATTTGGTGTCAAATTATAAACAATAAAAATATTTTTAATCAAGTATAACGTTTTTCATGTCATACTGTAATTATATCAAACTAATCAGTATTTATTAAGAATTTACTAAGAATCGCAATCTAAAAAGTAAACACACACGCGAAATTTTACAAAAGAAGTTTGTATTTGATAAAATAACAAATCTCTCCGAATTAAAAAAGGTGCAGAAATCGAAATTTCCTTACTTATTAAATCGTTTAATTTGAAAAAGTTTGTTGACCAACAATTTGATTGAGGGTAGCTGATATCAAACCAATAACTTTTTTTTAGAATCGTGATAATTTAGAATTATGCAGAAGGAATATCTTAAATTTATCTTTTCTGAATTTAAAAATGATGCTTTTTATCTTCTTTATTTAAAACCATACTCAAGACTATTTTAAGAAGTAGGAGAATATTCAGTTAATTTTGTATTTTTTTCTATATTGATTATTGTTGTTCAAAGACTGAATGGTTGTTTACCAGCAATGCACTAAGAAGCATTACCATGTTTAAGTGACTAAGACGACATTTGAACTGGCACCTCGCTTTCCAAACTTGCGCACCAATGGGATAACTTTGAGCATCAAAAGATTTAACGTCCATCGCGTCCACTGAGGATCTTTATATTTAAGTTGCATAAAAAAGCTTTCTGAGCTTACATCTAGAAAATTCTGCTGTTTTATTAATTGGAACAAATTTAATAGCATCTCTATAAATGATAATCATGTTAATTAGCTGTTCAGATTTTACATATAGTTAAAAATCGCTTTTTTTAGGAAAATAATTAAATGATAAGGTAGCATTAACTTAAATAAAAGAAATAAAGGCATCATTATCTGAAGATCAAATTTGAGGAAAGAAAATCATAAATTTCTAAGTGCTTCAAAAATAGCATGAAGCAAGCAATACATCAATTTGAGGAATATAATGATATGTGTGCTGTTTTTTTCCAAGCTGACATATATTAAGATTCATGGCAATAATTGGTTTTTGCGTAAGGATATGTCGAGGAAAAGAAAAATACTACAATTTTATCAATATGGGGGGGAATATTCATAAATAATATAAAAAGTATGTGTAAATCTCGGAATTATTGATTTTTATACGTTTATTGCACTGCATGAATTTGCATAACTTTCTAAAGTATTTATTAAAAAAAACAAGTATTTGCACCGAGTTTCAAATCTATTATTTCTGATTTTTTTCTTCTTTAGATTCTAGTGTTCTAAAATTGGTTTAATGATTTGACAGCTTCTCTGGAGAGGAGGTTAAAAACTCTTTAATTCATTGCTTGGTAAATTTCTTTAGGTATAGTTATGTAGCAACGTAGTTAAAAAATGATGCTTAAAAATCAATATTAATAAAACACTAATACTAATTAAAATAAGAGATGATTCAGAGATAGATAAAACAGATTCTCATATCCAGTACGATGAGTTTTTTTATTATTGCTACTTTAAATATTTGAAATTTCACCTGACATGAAAATTTTTTCGATGAAATAATGAAGTGATTTAAATATAAAAAAATAATAGAAGCATCTTTAATCTCATTCCCCTTACGTTATCCTTATCAAAATTATGTACAAATAAATAAAAATTTACACGATAAAAAGAATTAATAATGCATCATTAAGAAGAGCAGTCTATAAAAACACGTTTAGCCAATCCTTCTGTGGTTCAAAAACTGTTTAGAGTTTTCCATAGAATGGGGAAAAAAGAAACAATTAAAAAAAAACTAATGCCGATTCTCCATTCAAAATATGGCAAAAGTAAGCCAAGTTTTAAGTACTCTCGAAACAAATATAATAGTCTTAAAATTTATAATTTGACCTTATTTATTAAAAATTTCCTGGAGCCTCTTTCAACAAAATAAATAAAAATAAATCAGCTCTTTTGTATGTATAAATTACGCAATCTTCATGTATACTTCAAATAAATTTAAATGTTTGTATGCCTTAATTTTTCTATTGATAGGACTATTTCAACTACTTTAACGATTTCGTCGGCCATGGAAGATTACTTCCCATCTACATGATCTTACAAAATACATGTATGGGAAGCCCATTACAATATATTGGCCTTGCGAGTGAGTGAATATTAACGTCGTACTGTTCAGCTACACGAGGGCTTTTGGCGACGGACCTCGTTATTTTGAACCGCGGTCAAATGACGTGGACGACACCTGAGCTGTCACCTCCCTCTCCTAACTACCACAGCACCTCAACGGGAGTACGTTTGAGTTTTCGACAGATTTTACGTACATCGTTTCCCTACACGGCGGGTCTTCAGTGGTACTGGGCTCGAACTCGTGACACTCCAGCCACGATCCGATGCCTTGAATACTTGGCTACCATGGCCACATATTGGCCTTGCTATAAAAACGATAGGAAAACTAATTCCCATACTAATCTTTTATTTTCCTGTTGACCTTGCCATCATAAATAGTTTCATACTGTGGCAACTGAACAAAAGAAACATAAATTAAGACCAGCTAACATTCCGTATAGCATTGGCTCATCAGTTAATAGACGGATATTCGTCAAGAAAAAGGAAAGGATCTTCTGCTAGCTTCTAAGCAAATAATTGTGTAGTTCCGGATGATGAGCGCTTAGCCAGTGTGGGAAATCATATGCCAAATATTTTTTCCAAATATAAACGATGTAGAAAATGTAGCAGAAAGAGACAAGGAAAGAGGACCAGCTACGTGTGTGCAGAATATGATGTCCTCTTGTACATTGCAACATGCTTCTCATCTTTTCATGGCAAATAATCACCATTAAACTTAATTTTCATTTTGACGGTGAATGGTTCCCACCCCTCAAACTTAAATTTAAATAAAATTCGGCAAAATAAAATATATTTCCTTAAATGCTATTGATTAATTGTTAATAAAACATTAAAAAAATGTGAGAATTCAAAAGAGAAATAAATGGTCCTCGAAAGGGTTAGATGCATGAAATATTTTACGAAAATTTTGAGAAGTTGAGTAAAGACACTCAAAAATTTTGGGTCTAATGTCAGTATCCCACTTAGTGACTTAAATACAACTTTAACATATAAAAAGCAATAAATGTAACTCTTATTATTTTTATTAAATATATTGAATAAAAGTAATATAATTCAAAAAATGAAAATTCCATCTTTATTGTAAATTGTTTTAAAAAGAAGAATCGTCGTATATCTTTGTTAGGTAGGTTTAATACTTCTTAAAATTATTTTCATTTTTATCGAAATAAAAAATAGCCATCTCTTTAGAACAGCAGATTTTTATATAATGCTAGATCTCATATTAAAAATGAAAAAAGTAGTTCTGAAGATATTAATGCTCAAATCACTCGCAAAAATATTATCTTCTTTTACTAAAATATAACAAAAGAAAACATTTTTAATCGGATTGATGTATAAATATTAAGGATTGAAAGTTGTGAGAAACATTAATACTTTATTCAACTAATAGAATTAAAGCTTAAATCAGATGCATAAAAAATAACATCCGAACTCAAAAATCAGAAATTTAAATTCAAATAATTTAAGATTACATTGCGCTTCACATGTATTTAGTGCCTCGAATTTGAATTTTTACAGAGCTGAAATTAAAAAAGAGCGAGATATAATCTGCTTCTTTCCATAAAAGTTTTTTTTCTCCATTTGCATCGGGGAATTAACCAACAAAGGAAGTCAAGGGATTTTTACAAGGAGAATTTTTCGACAAATCCTCAGTAAATATCCTTAAGAATACTCAAGATCCCTATACTCTCAGGGAATTGAAAAAGACACACAACACAACAAACATTTCACTTAAAACCGTTTCTATTTCTCTTTTCCCCATTCAAAACGAGAAGAATTTATACAAAAAAAAAGAGGACAAATTTTAAATTAGGATTATAAACAACATAATAGTGATGAACAAACTCAAAATAAAGAAAGCAACAGAGGGAAGGAAAAAAAGGAAACAAAAAATCCCTGTACTTACATAGCTTATAACAAAGAAATTATTCTAAATTCCAATGGAAAAACGCGCGAAGGAAAAAAAAGAACTAAATTGCATAAATTCTTAACGGGGTTTAAAAATACAAATCAAGCATAAAATAAATAAGATAAAATAAACAAAAGAATAAGAAAAAAAGGCTCTTTTCTTAATTAGAGAATTGTGAAACCTTTGAAAGAGAGGCAGAGCTAGTTTCTAATGCCAAATTATTTTTTTCTCTCTCTCTCTCTCTCTCTCTCTTTGCGTTAAGTTCAGAGCAATACGAATTCTTAAGAATCCTTGCAATCATAGGACGCATTGGAACTCACTCTGTGGTAAAGCCGTAATCCCTACGGAATTAACTTTTAAATCTCCCGTAGCTGTAAGAATTTTATTTTGTTTCGTGACTCGTTTCCTAAGACCTCTTTCAGCTTTATTTCGTTTGGCTAAGGGTTCATTTAAAAATTGCACACCATCGAACTCATTAGAACAAAGCAACTGAGTCATTCTGCATATCAACAGATTTTTTTTAATTGTGATTTCTCGCAAAGCTTTAATTAGAGAATTTTTCAGTTTCGGTAATTAATTCTCTTATATTTTTAATTAGCGATTCATAAAATTTTTTTCAAATAACATATAGATTAGAAATGATTAAGTTTTAATCTTTAAATCTAATCAGGATATGCTTATAAAATTCTACGCTAGTTCCACTCAGATGATTATGAAACTACATAGCTGAACTTTTTTAATGTTGACTTTTTCGTTTTAATTTAAAAATAAATACAATAAGATTTCAATACTCTAATTGGCAAAAGTTAAGGTTTATTATTTACAGCATTTATCCTCAAACAGGATTATATCAAACCTCAAAAGTAGCTGACATCATTCATACTTGCTTTGCTTATATGTTTTAATACTTTGATATAATAAAATTAATTACAACGAATAATATACGGTAGGTGCGAACGAATCTCTTTCATCAGAAAATTTCTTCTGAAGGATTCATTTTAATAGGCTACTTTTAAAAACTTATATATTTCCCTTAAAAAAAAATTACATCGTGATTTAAATAAATTTATAAAAATTCAATAGATTAATTTATCCGTAGTTATAGAAATGTTTGTGTACTTAATCCGTATATTTCATTGGAGATGCTGAAAACTTAAGGAACTATTAGCCAATGAGTGGAGACTTACATCGCACTAGAAATGAACACGACAGCTATTCACAACAGACCTCTTAATTTTGAACCTTGGTCAAGTGACAAGGATGACACATGAACTGGCACAGCCCTCTCCGAACTTCCATACAACGCCAACAGGAAGATTTTGAGCCTCGACAGATTTAACATACATGAGAGATGTCAAATCTTCATTTCAGTTCTCGAACTCATGACTCGCGGGGGTCATGACCTCTAGGCTATCGTAGTCACGAACGATTACTAAGATGGCTACTCTAAGAGCCAGCAATAATTTCTTAATTATGAATTTATTCATGTGACAGTGACATAACTCAGAGTTTCTCAAACTGTGAGGCGCACTCCCTAGGGGGGCATGGTAACTCCACGAGAGGGGCTCAAGCATATTGAAAAGTCGAAAGCAATAGATTTAAAAAAATTATTAATTCACTGAAAGTAAACAAACAAAATAAATGCATACTTACACTGATAAAAGCACTTCACTATCAGTACTGCGCAAAATATTTTATAATTAATTTAGCAGTACTAAGTTAAGTGCAAGTTTAATAATTGCCATTGACCCCATGGGCTTATCATATATAAAATTGCACACAAAAATTAACACTTATCTTGATAATTTGTACGGTTTATAATTAATCCCTTGACTGCCGATTAAAATATGTATGATTCTCTTCCCCATGCCACCGTCTTCCACGTAAGCGCGCGTTTGTGATGCATTGGGATGGGGCAGAAAAGGAATAAATAATCAACTCCTCTGAAATAAGTAAATCCTTCACAAACATTGCCAATGTCCTTTTATTGCATTCCAAAGCCTTCGGAATACTTTGATGAATAACAGGGCACACAAAAGGTAGTACTTCGGAAAGACGTATATAAACGTTCGGGGCAATTAATACTATGGCTTAGCGAGACGTTTATATACTCCGATGGCACTTAAGAGGTGAAGGTCGTATTGTAGCTTTAGCGTCAAAGTATAGTATTGTTGAATTAAATGCATTGTTTTTGTATGGAGAGGGGGGAGGGCGCAATGAAAAGTTCGATTGGGAATATTGGGTCGCAAATGTTGAAAGTTTGAGAAGAACTGACTTAACTCCATTGCTTCGTTTTGCAGCATTCCAGTTTTTATAAACATAATCATACGTATATATATATATATAAACATTTCCAAATCAACACATTTAATACCGTAAGATCCCCAATACGTAAGGACATGTGTAATGTAAGCAACACTTACTAAAAGAGAAATCAGAGGGATAAAAAAAGCTTGATTGAAAAGTAGCATGGAGCGCAATGCGACTGAAGGCCGAAACATCCCTGTGATGGGTGTCCAGCAAGAAACATCTGGTCTTTAGTAGGGGATATGATCTCCCCTGACTGCTAGGCAGGTTTCACAGCGTCTGCCCATGCTCAGAATGAGGGTGTCAATGAGTTGTTGAGGCATTGCTGCCCATTCGTCTTGCAGCGCCAATCGAAGCTCCCGAATCGTTACTGGTGGTAAGGTACGAGCTTCCAAGCGTCTGCCTAGAAAATGTCATACATGCTCGATGGGATTGAGATCCGGAGATCGTGCCGGCCAATCCATACGTTCAATATCCTCACTCTCTAAGAGCTGTTCGGCAGCTACTGTGCGATGACATGGTGCATTGTCGTCCATGAAAAGGAACTGAATCTCGTTACAATAACGGGTCCCGTTGACTGAACCTGCGTCGAAGATGTGAAGGTCTGTACGACTACCAAGCATGATGCCTCCCCAAACGAGAACACCGCGACCTCCATACCTGTCCCTTTCAATGATGTCCGAGGGATGATTGCGGCTTCCCCGCTCTCTCCAGATGAGTATGTGATGAGAATCGCTACTCAAACTGAATCTGCTCTCATCTGTAAAGAGTACTCGTCCCCTTTCATTGTCTCTCCGATTCCGGTGTTCCCGGCACTACAAAGAACGCCTTCTCCGATGGGCAGGCGTTAAAGGTACACACCGTACAGGGCGTCGTGCAAACAGACCACTACCGTGCAGTCTTCTGGCCACGGTAAAACGCGATATATCGGTCGTCCAGTCGCCTGTGTCGTGTGTCTAGCGATTTCTCCCGCTGTCTGCCGACTGTTTCTTCTGGCCTGTAAGACAATGTACCGGTCATCTGCGGGTGTGGTTCCTCATGGACGACCACTACTGAACCCCCGGATAGCTGTTCCTGTAGTTTGAAATTGTCTCCAAAGTCGTGAAACGATGCTGTGAGCAATTCCGAACTCTGCAGCCACACTTGTCACACTGCGGCCTTCCTCCAACTTCCCAATGATTTGACCTCGGGTATAAGCATCCAGATGTCGTCTAACAGATTGATTATTCGCCATTTTTCGCTGAGGCAGCAACTCGGTGTGATTTTAACTGCTATACGGCGTGCATTCTCTTTGCCAGAAATACTGATCTTACACCGACAACATGCTTTATTCTACTCAGACACTCCCCCATTACGTCTACCTGCATATCTGCGCATGTGCTACCGTACATCACCTTACTTAATCTCCTGATTAGTCTTTCTGTCCGCTCTGCCTCTTCGTTCAGCTGATATGCTAATTTTTCGACTTCGTCCTTAATTTTTGCACACCAGTATATATATATATATATATATATATATATAGGCACGGTACACTTTATACCTAAATAATCAACAAACGGTAACTGAGTAGTCATAGTTGCTAATCCTAGTTTTTATCAGTTGAATCAAGAGATGCACTGACATTGGCTTGATATGGAATTTTGAGAAAGGGGCTGCCACACACAGCTCAAGTTTCATTCTCATCGCTTGACCACTGTTCAAAATTACAAAGTCCATTGCCAATAGCCTTCGTGTCACATCTAATGTTAATTAATAATCAATTACCTAATGTAATTAAAGTCTAGGAAATCCTATTTTGATTTGATTAATTTAGCATATTTAAAATAATCTTATTGATTTTGTTAGACAAAGTAATTAAACATATTTTTCAAGCTTTTCTTGTTCAACCTTATTGTGACACTAAAGTTTTCATATCAAGATGGACTCATTGGCATATACGATGAAGATGACAAAATCCGGAGTCAGACTTTAGATTCCCGTCTTTTTTTATAAAATTTCCAGGATTTTGTCCATTTAAAAATTTCATTAAAAACACTCGGAAAACTTTTTTTAAAAGCAACTTGAGAATTTCTTAAACAGCATCATTCAAAAATCTTTTGTTTTAAAAATCAATTTTGTGTTCCAAATAACCACTGCACTCTTTATTCTCAAAAGCTTAAAAAATTATTTTGAGTAGCTTATTTAATATTTTCTACTAAAACTCTAATGAAAAAAGGCTTTAAATAATTGAAGCTCCTTTTATAAACTCTACTTCAGAAAAAAGAAGAAAAATAATAATAAAACATTTTAAATATATATATCAGTAGTACAGAAACGAAATAAAAAAATAAAAAGACAAATTCTTTACATAGACTTTTCATTGTTTCTCTTACAAAGAAGAGTTAACAAGGCCTAATGGATACCCATTCTTTAATACCTAACACAAGAAAAAAATAAATGAAAAACGCAAATAGAGAGGAATCTACAATGACTCCTTTTTCATTTGTTCGCAAAATCCGATGTTTCAATGCGCTTTACAGCTACAGAAAACTCCTACTGCAAACATTCAAATTCTTCTGCAAATTACAGCGATTGTAAGAGTTTTCTTTCAACCAAACAGAAGTACCTAATTTAGTCCCTTGAAAAGAACTTTAATTTTCCCCTTTTTCCAAGAAACGTTCGACAAGCACAGGGGCACATTTTAATCAGCAACAATAGCCCCAACTACAGAAACAAAACAATAAATGGAAAGAATATCCGGAATAAACGGGGTCTTCATCTGTAAATGCAGTCAATTGTTTTCCTTTGTTTCAAACAGGCCTCTGAATTAATATCAGAAAAAGCTTTTTCACCAGATAATTGAAGTAAAAACTATCCGATAAATAAAGTTAAGAGTTTGTATTGAGTATCTTCGTGGAAGAAGAAAAATGTTTTTTAGTTACTCGGTTCCGTGATTGCGATGATTGGAAAAAAAATTCTTCCCCATTCCTTAAAAGATTTCGCGGCAATTTTCAAAGTCAGAACTCTCTGAAATTAAGAAAAAGAGAAACTCTAAAATAAAGTTCTTGGAGGTTATCTTTTTACTTCTCTCTACGATAGGAGCAATTTATATCTATATCTGTAGACGCGCGCGTGTTTGATTCAGACCAATAAAGATATAACAAAGCAGTTTTAAAAACAAATCAACGGGAAATAAGCAAGTAACCTTTATGTCAACAAATGTTTATATCAGTACATTCTAATCAAACAACACAATTTCCTTTTTTTTCGTTTGACTTACAATATTTTTTTCTTGTTCCAAAGTACCAATATTTCAAACAAAAATTTCTATTTAAATTAAATAATAATATATCTTAAAAATAACCATCTTAGATTTCCCAAAATAAGAGTAATCTTGCAATTCAAATGTACAACAATGAAGAGGTGTACAATAAAAAACTGCTCACTACTCCGAGTGATACTGCTTATCATTCATATTAAAAAAAAATATTACAAATTTAAAACACTTAATTATCAGTTAAATTATTCGAGAATGAAAAACACATTAAAATTTTTTATTATCAAAATAAATTTTTTACGAACTATAAATTTAAAAATATATATATATTCGTTCTAATTCTAGAATGTATAACAAAATCAAGACAAGCTCTTTCTTTAAAAAATACCTTGTGCCCTTCAAACTTAATTTAAGGTTTGCTATCAGACTTAATAATATCCCATATGCTGCAATTTTTAAAAAAATAATTCATTTAGAATTATTTGAACAGATAAAACTTTTGAGGGTACTCCAACATTGTTCACGCACCCCAAATTTAATTTTAGTATTCCATGAACTCCTCCCCCCCCAAAAAAAAGAAAAAAAAAAAACTCAATAAATGTTTTTCAAAAAACTTTAAAATTTTGTGTGTTATATATATAAATTTCATTAAGTTCTTGGAAATGTCTTTATTCATTGATTTTTATTAAATACTTGTATATGTATTCGAATAAACTTATTTTCAACACGATTTTATGAGTTTAACTTCTACGTAACGTAATCTTTGAATTCAATTTTTACCCATTTCAAAAAAGGTCAGATTAATTCGAAATTTTCTCACTTGTCAAGGACCGATGACAATACACTTTCATGATTTTCTTTCATTCTCCTGATCAGGATCATCAATAAATTATAGTTTTAAAAAACTATAAAACATACTTTTATAGTGAATCGAACTAAAAAGTAAAAAAATAATTCTTAATATAAGAATAAAATGATTAACGAGAAAATTAATGACATTGTGGTAAAAGCGTGTGGGTGCTTTGTACTACATTTTTACACTAACTCACCATTTCAGAATAGAATAAAGTAAGAAATTTTATATAACAATTCATATAGAACACCCCACGCTTTTACCCCAATGACATTAATTTTCTCGTTAATCATTTTATTCTTATATTAAGAATTATTTTTTACTTTTTAGTCCAATTCACTATAAAAGTGAGTTCAGCTTTTTTTAAAACTATAATTTATTGATTATCTGGATCAGGACAATGAAAGAAAATTATGAAATTGTGCAAAATTTCTAATTTATCTGACCTTTTAAAGTGGGTAAAAATCGAGTTCAATTCTGTTAAATACAAGTAGAACTTATGAAAGCGTGACTATACTATTCACTATAAAAGTGTGCTTTTTAATTGTTTGAAACTATAATTTATTGTTAAATATTTATTTTTTTCTTTTTTGTAATATCCTTTAACATGACATTTTTTAAGGTATCCCGACTACGTTCGGAACCGTGATTTTAAAAATGCTCATAAATGATTATTTTTCATGATATTTAGTGTCACTCAGATTAGAATACATGGATAAAATTGTTTTAAGAACATTTTGACAAAAAATTTATTTAAATATAATATTTTGGCAAAAAATTAACTTAGAATAATCTTTTTTTCCAAATGTTCTAATTTTGTGAAAAATGGTTATATTATAATAATATTTTGCCTGTATATAGCTCAGACCGCTCTACAGATTCTCAACTAGAATGTTTAAAAAATTCACATTATTTTCAGAGTTACCCCCAATTGAAATAATTATTCGCGTTTTTTTTCTTAAAACTGTTCCCCTCTATTGTCGTAAAATATGAAAATAAACCTACTTCTAAGTTATATATTTCAACAATTACAGTTGAGCCTCTGAACAGAGGTCTGAGCTATAGAGAGGCAAAATATTATTCTAATAGAAGCATTTTTCACAAAAGGAGAACATTTGGAAAAAAGATTATTCTAAGTTAATTTTTTTCCAAAATATTGTATTTAAATAAAAAATTTAGTCAAAATATCCTTAAAAGAATTTTATGCATATATTCTAATCTAAGTGACACTAAATATCATGAAAATTATTCATTTATACGCTTTTGAAAATCACGGTTCCGAACGTAGTCGGATACCTTAACACGAAAAAATATTTCAGCCCCCCTCAGTTTCGTATTAAACGATTTTCATGGTATTTCTAAACGTAAGTATTAGAGTAATTCTGATTACATTCGGTTGATAAGTTTGAAACGAGGGCGGTTTATGAAGGAACAAAAAAGATTAATGAAATTAAAAATGACTCATTGATCTTCAATGACACAGTGTACAATTTTTCTTCTTAAATGTTAATTTTGACGTAAAAATGAGAGTTACGATTTTCATTAACTAAATAGAAACCGGATTTATGAACGAAATTATTCAATTATCTGATTTAACATCTAAAGTGAGGTAACCCATTTTGTCATTCTGATCAATTACCAGTGTCCTTTTTTCTCAGACTTTCAAAGTTGCTTAGTAAAATGAGGAAAACTTAAATTAATTTCAATTAGCCAGTTTCTTTAAAACTTATTTATAAATTATTCAATTAGGATCTAATGTCCAATAAAAAAGCATTTATCATTTATTTTCGTCTCTGTCCATATAATTTAATGAATAGGGGATAGTTTTTACTCTTGGAGACTTAATTTTTTTAAATCCTGTTTTTCTTAAATTAAATTTCAATTATTAAACCTCAAGAAGGTGAATTACAATTTCACTTTTTTTAGGGAACGAAAAAATGTCAAAATGTATTTTAGTGAATCTCTTTACTTTTCGCATAATTGCATTGAATAAATTGAATTAATTTTTGGTCAGAAACAATTAACTTATTTTTTTCAAACTTAGGAAAATTAGGAATTTAATATATCTTTTGAAATGATTCCAAGTACTTTCAATTAATGTAAATTCCATTTTTATTAAAAATAGTACAATGTTATTTCCGTAAAAGTTTTTAAAAACATGGATGTACAAAACATGTTTAATTGCATTTATTGTTAGCAGATTAATATAAAATCGATTCCAACAATTCCTTTCAATATTTCTTTTAAAATTAATTTAGAGTAATACAGTGATGCACACAAGGGGGACCCTGGGGGTCCGGACTCCTTCCCCCCAAAGCCCTTGATTTTTTTCTGATTGATTATAATTCTAAGTATATAGTACGTAAAATTTAATTAAATATTTGTTATTAATGATTAATTTTATTAATTGATGCTAATTATTTTTTCAATAATTAGTTTTTTACTGTGTTTTGTGCCCGAAAATCGACAAAATCAAAAGGAGCATGATACAAGAATAGTGAAATTTTGTCTGAAATTTTAACGATGTAGGTCGAGTCATCTGGGTGGCGTAGTGGGTGTGGCGCTGGGTCAGCCTAAGGCTGCAGGTACGACCCAGGCCCAAGTCGGTGAATTTTCCTGATGCAAAAAGAAAAAGAAAAATCGACAGTGTCCATGCTGTATGATTATGCGGTACGTTAAAGATCCCTAGAGTACCTGTTTGTGACTTGAGTACTCTCTGCAAAATTAGAATTCCTTGAACAATTTCGCATCGTCAGAGCTCAGGTGCCTCCCTCTGGTAAGAAAACTGGGTGTCAAAATTGCATTGAGGCAATTGATATCCACCTATGTATTGCCTCACTAAAAAGTTATACCAGCTTCCGGGGAATGTGTAAGATCTGCAATTGTAATTACCAATTCGAAACACCATTTGAAAAGAAAAAAAAGCTTTCTTGAGAGTTGAATGAGATACACACAAACTTTCGTTTTATTTCAAGATTCTTGCGAATGTATTTGAGTCCATGGGAGTCAAATATGGTGATGGTCAAAAACTCGTAGGCATATTTTCTATGGAGTCATGGGTTTGAGTCCCTTTGCCACTAAAGACCCGCCAAGTTTAGGGACTGATAAACATTACATTTGTCTGACTCTAGCTCCTCATGTAAATGGGGAATCAGCGCATGTATCATCTTCGTCATTTGACCGTGGTCCAACATTATGAGATTTGTTGCCAATAGACCTCATGTTGATTCACAATGTGACGTTGATAAACATTTATTTTTATGTGGGTGTATCACTAGCACAGTGCTTCTCTCAAACTTTCAATGTGTGTGTTTACGATCTAATATTCAATCATAATTTTTATATATCTCCCCCCTTCCATACAATAATAATGCACTGAATTAAAAAATACTACACTTTGATGCTAACGCTACAATACAACTTCAACTTCTTTAGTGCCACCGACGTATATAAACGTCTCACTAGGCCAAAGCGCCACATGTCCAGGACGTATATATACGTCTTTGCGAAGTGCGATCTTTTCTGTAAACTTCTATCCTTAAAACTATTCCGAAGGCTTTAGAATGCAATAAAAGGACTTTGACAATGTTTGCGAAGGATTTAGTTATTCCAGAGGATTTGCTTATTTATTCCATTTCTTCACACACACACACACCCTTCAGTACATCTCATACGAGCACCTACGGTGGCATTGGTATTTACAATTGTCAACAAAATATTGATATTCGCAATTTGTCTTAAGAGTTCTTTTCAAAATATTTAAAAACTCCACTTATATATAATACTGAATAATTTTAAAGCTTTTTTAGAATATTGTATTTAAAAAGAAATGCTGCTAAAAAAATACTTCTATCAGAACTATAGTGCTTATATTAATAAAGAACTTTTTTGAACAATTACATTAAATGGAACAAATATATAATATTTTTCTATTACTCCAATAACAACTTCAACCAAGGTCTGTATAACAGTTTGCCTCTCTCTATTTCCGTCAAACAAAAAATTATCTCCAAAGCGACCACTTGAATAGAGGCAGCTGATAGGAACAAACCGAAACCAGAACCGTTTTTTAGGAAATTGCTGCAACCGTTGCACGCGTTACAGAATCAATAGCAACCCCCATAACTCCCTCATGAGGGGTCGGGGAACCTTTTTTTATGAAGCCTGTGGGGTAAGAGAAAGACAATAGCACAACCTAGGGGTGAATGTTTCCTATTTTTTTCTCTTCTTTTTTTAACGGCTTCTCCCACCCATGGGGGTACAGGGGTGGACTCAGGGGGTCGGGGAAAGGAGAAAAAAATATCGATTTTTTTTCCAACCCCCACCGTGAAGGGGATGAATCAGCGTCATCGTGTTGTTAATCACGCTAATGTTTAATAGCTAATCGTAGAAAAAATGCCCCTCTGCTCTAAAACTTTAGGGTTATTAATGGCCCTGAGGGCTGAAGGGATAGAACTGCTCTCAAGTTCCACGTATTAAAGAAAGGGTTACAAAGCCTACCAGTTGGAGGGAGGCCTCTTTATTTTATTTTGTTCTATTTGTTTTTTAACTTTTGTTCGTTTGGAAAGGGTAAATCTTGTGGACGGAAAGGATTCGATGGGGTTTTTAATTGAAAAAGGAATTATGCATGGTCTGACCTTGGACAGATAATGATTTTTCTTTTCTTTTTGTTGCTGTATTGTTTCGCGTCTAAAGCGTTACGAGGCGAGGCATTCATTATTCAAAATGCTCGTAGAGATAAGGATTTCCCACCCGCAGACATTGCATAATGATTTGTCACGCAGAAACGCTTTCATGGGACAAATATAATTCAGCTTATAGTCAAATGTGTAATGTTTTAAGAGTAATGGATGTTGCTGATGTATTTGATTTTCTACATCCGGATGTCATAGTCTTTAGATTATGTGTTAGAATGGTGTGTATTTGAAGACATACATTTAATTCTCACACACAAAGAGGATTATGTGTTTAATAGACTATGTAATAAATAAAAGTTTAGTCCTATTTATGTTTTATAAAGAAGTAATTAAATTATACTATTTAATTTATGTGTAAAAAACTGTTAAACGGTTAACTTTAAAAATGAACTGTGTCAAAAATAAAATTATCTTGATTTATTTTTATTCATAATGCTTCATTAAATTTGACTTGCAGTTCAAAAAATTTACTAAACATGGTCGATAATATAATTTTCTTATTATATAATATCATTGAATAGACATTATTAATTAATAAGTAGATTATTCAGTTAAATTTAGCAGTTCTGAGCGGTTTTATTAAAAAAATTGTGAAAAGCATTTAATCTTTAAAAAATTGCAAATCAATAGCATGTTCAGTGAAGTTGCGATTAAAAATAAAGCAAAAGGAAATGGAAAGTAGAGAGAAATATGAGAAACTTTATTTTTAGAGTAAATGATACAAATTATTATATTTTTATATATATAAGGAAATAAAAACAGTTAATATATTCATCATAATTCTTAAAGTATTTGTGAATGAAAAAAAAAATTTTAAGAATTACGATTAAGTTTAAAAATTCTCATACCATAATTCTAACACTCATAATTACACTCATGCTATAAATACACTGACATGTAATTACTTAGTCACGTGATTCTGTAGAATGTTCAAGAACATTCAAAACTACTTGAGATGTTAAGGCGTTAAGATTCTCGATTTTGTCCGCCCTAAGCTTCGCTTGTTTTGCTTTAACTACTATTATGTTTATGAATATCTTGTTTCGTGCAACAAATAATGTGTCGCCTTGCAAAATAGAAATAAATAATTTACATCGGGCATGCGTTCAAAAATCATGCCCAAGGAAATATACTATGTCAAACGAATTATGTATGTTTAATAAATATGTGTATTTAGTAAAATTCAATTTCTTAAATTTTTGCTCTCTGTTTTTGAAGTATATTTATCTCTAATTGGTAACTATTCCTGTTTAAAAAAAATCTAGTTTAGTTCTCCAAATCAATTTTAAGAGCATCAACAAATGGTGTTATGTTGTTTTTTATACCACCGGATCTCGATTGTGTCAGATCCAGACCCACGAAATTTATCATGACAAGGGGTAGATGTACGTTTGCCGTAGATTTGAGCACCATTCAGTTGACTCTGTTAAATCCAAATTTTGATGAAAAAACCCTGAGGGGGAGAGGGAGTTAGGGGCCTCCCAGTTCATATGCTCTTCCACCAACCTCACGAGAGAACCTGCGGCTCGATGGCTATTTAGAGTACCCCTATGCCACAAAGACGTACACATTTACAAGCATACATGCCTTCTCCAGTATTCGATCTCAAGCTCTACGGCACAGGAGACAGTGTCGCTAACCACTCTACCAGATGGGCGACAAAAATGCAGTTCGTTTTCTCGTACATTTGCATAAATAATTTCTGAAAAATAGCATGAGCTCTCTGACAAAAGTAGAATTGATACAATAGAATACTATTCTTTGGAGAGTAAAAACAATTTTTTAAAAAATGTTACCTTGTTATTTTTATTAACTCAAGACAACAAACAACAAAAATAAAGACTTGAGACAACACAACATTGTATCATAGTTGGAGATCGATCGAAGTCTCGTTGTAAGTTGTATAGAAATTTTTTAGCTTTATCTTTTACACAGCTCTCTATAGACCTCTCCATCTACAGATGGGAAAAAAATTAAATCCTAAAGTCCGGTAAAATGCCACTTTTGACTGAAATTGGGTGATACAAGACTACTCACTTTAAAATTTTTACCAATACTTCTCTAATGTTTTACTTTTAGTGCTGGAGGAAGAAAAGTTTAAGTGCATTTCAAGCTACTTTCCGACTTTTAAGTTATTTTATTGGAGGGGAAAATACAGCTTATATATGTGAAGTAAGTGACCACTTCTCCGTGGAATCACTCAAGTGGGGATGCCAAAAAAATAATACTTAAAAAAGAGTCCGGCATCGTTTTCTAAAAGGATTTACAGCTTCTAAAACGATAAACATTTAACAACCACGATAGTAACATTTCTAAATAAGCACTGACGCAAAAATTAAATTAATCTCTTTTCAGCCTTTCCTCATACATATAAACAGTGTAATAGTTTAATTAATAATAGAAATACAGAGTCATGTAATAAACAAATAAAATAAATTTAGACAGTATACTTAAGCTGCCGAAGAAAAATTAAGAAAAGAAAAAGCAAATCCGAATCCAAATTGGAACCCAGTATGTGAGTAAATTATCCAGAATTGTGACTAACCTTAAGTACTAACCATGCTTTTTTTCAATATTATTCATATATTTTTCAATCTCATTATTTATAATGGAAGCATTTAATCATAAAATAATTGAGAAGAGAAAGACAAAAACATTAGCAAGGAAAAATAAGATTTTTGGTTGAAATAAGAAAAATATTACTCCATAATGTGTATAAATTACGTCTTAAAATATACTCAAACTTTTAGCTTGAATTAGCTTTTTATT
Source organism: Trichonephila clavipes (assembly GCA_019973935.1). Taxonomy (NCBI): domain Eukaryota; kingdom Metazoa; phylum Arthropoda; class Arachnida; order Araneae; family Nephilidae; genus Trichonephila; species Trichonephila clavipes. The sequence goes on from BMAU01019573.1 coordinate 704,271, forward strand.
TATTATTTAATTATTATTTTTAAATGTGATTGTTGTACCTTTTAATTAGCATTTTGTAATAATATATGTATAACTAAACAAAAACAATCAAAAATGTGTTTACAAAAAACGTTATTAATACCCCAAATATTTAAAAAGGCTTACAATTTTCAAACGTTATTTTTTAAAAGTAAGTGTGAATTCATAAAAAAAGGAGAAATGTCCCTGCCCCAAACATGTGTCGTAATTTAAAAAGATTCCAATACACACACGCAGTTTATTTTTTTTTAATATTTCATTCTATATAAAAGTATTCTTAGGATTGGTTAAACCTAATTGTTTATGTCTTTATTGATTGTTTCTGAATTAATGTCACACTTCGAATCAACACGGAGATATTTGCGTCGAATCTTTTAATTCTTAATCACAGTCAAATGACGAGGATGACATCCGAGCTGGCACTCTGCTCTCCAAACTTTGACGCCATGCCGACTTTAGAGCTTTGAGTTGGACAGATTTCACATTTCAATCTCTACCAGCCAGTGTCGTACACAAGGGAGGGAGCGGCTCCGGACCACCGCCATAGCCCTTGATTTTTTTTTCGATTGATTATAATCCTATGTATATAGTATGTAAAATTTAAGCAAGTATTTGTTATTGATAATTAATTTTATTAGTGTGAAGGGTGCCAGCTCAAATGTTGTTCTCATCACGTGGCCATGGGTTAAAATTACGAACTTTGATCCCATTGTTTTAGTGTTGCTTCTGAGTATAGTATTTACAAAGCAAACTCTATTTTAACTTATTTTTGTTTATTTGAGTTACCTTATTTACACGAATATAAGGCACACTATTTTTCAATGTTAATGCTACTGAAAATCGGGTGCAACTTAGAATCGAAGAAACAAAATTCGTTAGATGGAGTAGTCAATTACATTTTTAATTTTGTAAAATTGGAAAACGATAAACCACACTTTACATTATCTTTAATTTTTCCCAAAAATTTATTGGGAATTTGGGTGAGGCTTAGATTCGAGTAAATACGGTTTTTCTGAAAATTAATAAAGTCTGGATTGAATTTTACTAACAATATAATTAGAGTAGTCATTTTTATTACAAAAAAAGGAAAGGAAAAACACGGTGGCTTTAATTCAATTATCATTACAATAAAAAAAATCGCTGAAGAATGCGCACATTTTCCTGATTGACCTCCTCCCCTTCTCCCCGAAAAGAAACATTAAAGTCGACTAATGTTTCCGAGAAAGAGAATGTATTTTCATTTCTAACGACATTTAATTTTTCAAACCATGACTATAGAAATGATAAGAGAAATATTTTACATTTGTGGAGATAAAATTATTTTGATCATTTGTTGATGAAATCATAGTAACTAATTAATTATAAAACTTAATTTGGGCACCATATTAAATTATAATGAATCATTATGCTTAATTGAGAATTAATTTTATTTATTGATTTAATTAAATATTTATAAAGAAAGAATATACGGTTAAAATATTTAAAAAGTAATATATTATATATAATATGTTAAATCTTGCTCCTTAATTATTTGTTTGTGTAAGTTCTGTTAGAAATATTTAAAAATATAAGTAAAAACTAATATTAAATTAATATTTCTAGGTAGCAAATTGTATTTAATCACTTTATGTAACATTAGTCATAATAATGCATTAAAGTATTTTGTGCATTCTTATACAGAATAATTGTAAACAAAATTACTATCGCAATAGCTTATAAATATATTTTCAAAAATTTGAATAATTTTTTGAAGGCGGAAGAACTGATATTCCACATCCTCATAATCCATTGCTTATTTATAAAGGCATTCTTAAAAAAATAGAATTAATGTACTTTAACCTGCAAACAACACCGAGAACGAAACTGAAATTTATAATTAATTTTATCTACACAAACGGCAAAGCCATATTTTAATCATTCGAAACAGTCTTTGTATACCTAAAACCACCTCAAAAGAACGATTCTCGAAGATAGGAACAAAACTCGTTCGAAACAGGACCATCAGAACGAAACAGAGAACATTTAACGCGCTGCCACCTCACAACATCCGGGTAAGTGCCAAATCTGGCCTCAAAGGGTTGATCCTTCACTCCTTTCGCCACCAATAGGAAGTGACGTTTCCCCCCTTCTCCGCGAATGGACGCGCGTTTTTGGGTGGCAGAGAACCAACGGGAGCTTAAAAGCTATGTAAATGAGGAGGGATCATAAGTGACGTCACGTTGCTATGACGACGTTTAATTTCACAGAATTATGACATGTGTTCCGTAACTAACTTCAGATGGAAAGTTAGCGCGCCGTCCGTTGTGCGGAATATCGGAAATCCATGTATCAATGTCGGCAAATGTGAAAAATAAATCGGTATTAATAAGCGCGATTTTTACATGTTAGGCGTAATTGGTGCACTTAGAAAATGAAAGAGATCCATCATAAAAAGGAATTGATTGAAATTATTTTTAAAAGCGTTGTTTTTAGTAAGTCGGATGAAAAAGAATCGTTAAAATATATGAAATTCATGTTTTTCCTTTGGACAGGTTTTTACTTGATTTATTGCTCAGGGGAATTAGAGAAGTGAGAACGTGTTTTTGTCCTGGCGTGTAATTAATTTTATCGAAAAAAAATGAAATAAATTTAATTTTAAGGAGAGGAAGGAAAAAGTTATGGATGAGTTCCACAAAGTAAGAAGCTTTTCAATCAAAGTGATATTCAATCGATCAAAAATTTATTTTAAGGGATGAAGATTAATTTTCTTAAAAGGAACTTGTTCCGGAGCCAAAGTTGTTTGATAATTGTTTTTTTATTAAGATTGTTAAAGATTGGATTTATAAATGCGATTAAAATTAAAACACTAAGTAATCTTAAGAATTAATTCATATTATTTTAATTAATATCAATTAATTTCCTCTCTCTCAATATTCATTTCACTTTTGATATAAGAAGCGCACCTCTCATTTGGATTCAATGCTTCAACTATTTTGTATGAGCTCCCCCCTTGATTGTATTGGAGAAGAGATAGTTTATATTTATGACTTTTGTAAATAGACTCGGAGAAGAAAAATGACTCGTGTATTTTTAAAAGTACGGCTTTTATGAAAATAACTAGTTTTCCAATGGTTTGAAGTACATATTCTATGTTACCCGATTATTGCATAATAACCTCCATTTATCATTTTTTATGACAGAATAAATATTGTGTGTTTCTTTTGTCAAATAATAATTCATTTGAATCATTTATAGTATTTATACCGGTGATGATTTTGGAGATTTTTCTCAAAAACCAGTAAAGCTACTTTTAGAAATGTATATATATATATATATATATATATATATATATATATATATATATATATATATATATATGAAATAATCTTATAATATTTAAGGATAGTGGTAAAAATAAAATTGTAAGACGTGGCCGATGATATGATTTCTGTGTTACGTGGAGCATGGTCGAGTACGGTAAACGTTATTATCATATAAATCGTTATTCCTTTTTTATTCATATCCGGGGGGAACACATAAAGATCCAGTAGGGACGGCATTACCCATACAAGAAGCAAACATCATAACACAAACACAAAGACAAACATAGAACGCCATACAGCAGGCTGATTACATTCTTACATGATGAAGGCAAGCAGACAAAGAGCGCGATTACACAAGATCTTTGCTTTTATACCGGCAGTGGCTATTACGTAATAGTAGTTCTGATTGGATAGAATGGGCGGGACAGGGATTTAGGACTAGCCGATTACGATTAAGATTACAGTGTTATTTTTAAACTAAAGAATTAGTTTGTTGAAATATTAATACAAAGAGTTAAAAAAAGGATACTAGAGAGAATTATTACATATATGGTACCATATACCATGGTATTACATAATACCCGACTCATATATAATTAAGATACTCTCTTAAACATGTAAATATCGAATTAAAAACATTATGTTGCTATTTGTAACGTTTCACCCATTAAAAAATCCTAACTTTACATACAACGACAAATCTGCATTTCCCATTTCTACTGTAAGAAGGTGGCAGTGGAAACCTCTCAAGTTAGTTTTCAGAGGGAAATTATCTACAACTATAAGTACACAGATACAGTTTCCATATAATTCTCAATAAATTTAATTCGTTACTGATTTAGAAAGACTTACTGTCTAATTTAGGAAGATTTACTGTCCATTCAGATAGTTTTTTTTATTTTCACCTATAAAAGAAACAAGAAAACTTCAACCAAACGTTTTGGAGTATTTGAATGAAGATACTCTCGATTGATTGAATATTAACGTCTCACTGTTCAACTACACGAGGGCTTTTGGCAACGGACCACGTAATTTCGAACCATGGTCAAGTGACGTGGATGACACCTGAGCTGGCACCCCTCTCTCCTTACTACCACACCACACCAACGCGGAACGTTTCAGCTCTCGACAGATTTAACGTACATCGCTGCCCTACACGGTGGGTCTTTAGTGGTACTGGGCTCGAACTCGTGACAAGGCAAGCCACGATCCGATATGCATACCACTCGGCTACCGCGGCCATATGAAGATACTCAAATCCAGGTAGTTTACGAACACTTTTTATTTTGGCCGGACAGTACACGGACACATCACAGAAATCAGAATAACTACATAAAAGGATATTACACTAACACGCACACACGCACAACAACAAGACTGAGGGTGGAACAGACATTTTAACAACCATACCACACACCAGGGGGCGTTAGCAGCTCGGTTGCAGCTATGGGCTGTTGTAGCTGTAAATTATTCAATATCAATTGTACCTGAATATTAATTTTTTTCAATTCAATGGTTGTCCCATTGTGAAAACTACGTATTCATTTTTTTTTTCGAGTTGGATAAATAATTTCATAAGGAAATCACGAAACCGTTTCATAAATTTTACGTCAAATGTAATACATATTTATTTAATTTTTATCCTATTTTGCTTTGAAAATATGAAGGTTAGTTTATATGCATGTAGATACATATTTATTTCAGAATCATATTCTGCAAAAATGGGGGTCTTCAGTGGAAGCATACATTCAAACAAAATATAACTTATAGCTGTAAAAGTTTTCATAATGAGACCCGTTTTTATTCGTTGATATGCTTTTAAAAAACATCTTAGTCACAGACACAGAAACATCTAAATTACACGGCGCATCTATGACAGTAAGGAAATACAAGGATGATGTTGGAACGCTTAAAACGAGAAACGAATTGCTTAAAAACAGACAGAAGCGTTAAAACATTCAACAGGGGAAAAATGTCTCCGCATCATTTAAAGTGTTTGCTTTTACATTTATAAATGCATAACGCTTTTAAAAATCTTAAGACGGGGGCCTTATGCTTAGGCCTAAACTCTGCTTTCGTTTTTATACTTTTCTCCCTACGCTTTTTAACTTTTTTTTTGTATCTGAAAGGCATAAATTCTATTGAAACTAAAGCGCCCGATTGTAGATTTACGACCAAGTTTCTGTACGAATCAAATAACGACCGAATTTCTGCTGCTGCCGCCGCCGATGAAATAGAAGAGAGGGAGGAGAGAGTTGGAAATATATATAAAGGAAAGTTCTCTTCCATAGGCAAAGGAAGGTATGACTTAGAATGGTTTAGGGAATTTACGGAAGTTTTCTCTTTTATGAGCCCCGCACTTGATACATTTGCAGCAGCGTCTCTGCGGAAGTATTCTTTTAGGGAGACTTTGACAGTCCCTTTCCCAGAACAGCATAAAGAGGAACCATAGCATATGGAAAGCTATAATAAAATATAGTGAAACGAGATCCATCGTTTCATTTTAAGCAAGGATTTATCCCTTCCCCCCCCCCTAGAAAATTGAGGAGGGAGGATAAAAGTAATCGGGATTCCAGTAACAATCCAGGAAAAATCCCGCTTGTACTAGATAATCAACATTCCGGTAAGATGTCGTTGCATATCACTGATTATTCAAATCATGTCAATTACAATTATACTTAAATAATTTCCTTACACATATTCATATTGCAACGTTTCCCGTCACACAGCTGTAAATTGGTTTCTTTTTGTGGATAGGATAACCACGTCTCTATGAACACGTGCAACCTTAAAACATTGCAAGGTCTTGTCTTTGGTCACTGCCCGGCAACTTTTGACACCGTGAGAACACCTCCGCCTATGAACCGGATGTAACTCGAGGATAAAGCGGCCTATTGCTGCCATCCCGGAGAGAGCAGATAGAGAGAAGAGATGGTTTGAAGACTTTGGGAACTGATGCAATCTCCTCTCACAAACAACAGAATTTGAACTCTGACGAACTAAGCAATCATTTTAATAACTTTAATGTATATACTGTAATTAATAGCTGTGACGTAAATAAACTAAATATTTAAATTCATAAATATCACGCTACCATTATTTAGCTCAAACGTCACAACACTAATAAGGATTTTAGAGGCAAAGATGAATGCTAGATCTCACAATTATAAGTCTTGGTTGAATTAAAAAGAAAATATATTAATTTTAGTACATCATTCTCTCAACTTCTCCACTAAGCTACATGAGGACTTTAATCGAAAGAAAAGCTTTCGTGTAGATGAACTTTCTCTATTTACATACAAACTTGAACAGAAAAAATGAAAATGATACTGAATTCAGTAAGCAAGAATCAGGCACTGTTCGATGACACGTGAAATAGCACCCTTATGATAACAGACTATGCACATGACGGATAGTTGGTTGTACTGGGATAAGAACACATTATATATACTTGATTTGAATTCCAAAAAAAATAACCATCTTCTTTATTTATTAAACCAAGGGCTGCACATTTTTCTTCGCAACAGAATATACCCAGTTTATCGACCTTAAGAACGTTTATGCCAAAAGAAAAAGAGTCATGGAGTATAATAAGTTCATGTTTTTTAATGCAAAAACTGTAAGTTAGGGGAATACATTCCAAAACCAATATTTTGGGATAACTTTCCAATTATATAGATTTAAAAATTACCAAAGCATTTAAATATATTTAAAAGGTAATGGGATATTGTGACCTATTACCAGAATGGAATTAACACATTGCAGTGAGTGAGAGCTCTTATTACCTTTGAACAAAAAGCAACAAGAGGGGTATTGCCAACGGATATCGTAATTATGAGCCTCCGGTCAAGTGAGGAGCACGACACCCGAGCTGGTACCATAATCCTCAAACTATCAACCCAAACCAACAAAAGCCTTTGAGTCCAGACAGAATAAACGTGCATCACCTCTTTAAAACAAGGGAGGAAATTGTTTAAAAATAAAGCCGTAGCATACTTCCCATTTTGACCAATGATTTCTTAACTATGGCTTGGATGAGCAATTTTAAAAAGAAGTGTCTATATATTGCAAGTCTTTCATAATAGAGATTCACAATTGAAATAGGCACATAATACAAGTAGGAGTCTTTTTAGTCGCAAAAATAGCTACCATATAAATCAGATTTATCTTCTGATAATCATTTTTCTATTATTTTCAACAAATACTTCTTTATTCTTCAATGTAAATCTTTATATATACGTATTCCAATAACCTGATTTTAATTATAAAATTTCAAAAAGAAAAGTATTCTTTTTTAAATATTAACATGAGTATTTATTTAATTCAAATAAAAGATCAACATTTTTTTCATAAGAATTAAAAGGAATTTTTTAATGTCTTTTTATTTAAACAAATTCTAAAAAAAATAACGATCTGAAAATAAAATAAAGTACATAAATAAAAGGATATGTCTTCAGCAAAATTAATGTAACTCTCAAATTAGTTAATATAGTATGATTTTATTTGAGTTATATTACTCTGACTCAGTTATAAACTTTTAAACCAATAAAAATTAAATCAAAATACCCCCTAAAAGAAAAAAAAAACGAAAAATTTTAATTATTAAGCCTCAAACTTTAGAATACATTGATAATTAATGGATACAACTGATAAAATTTCAGATGAAAAAGCAGATTGAGAATGCTTTGTATGGCTTCGAAAGTGTCAAAACACAAACATATAAATTATCTTAAGAAATTCATTTTTTAAAAAATTATTTTTATATTTTTCATATTTTGGTTACATTAAATAAAAAAATTCGCATTTATAATTCAAACAAAACATTTTTTTATTTAAAAAAGCTTTTAAAATTATATTAACGTAATTAGTAAGTATTCCTAATAATTGTAAAATAAGGCGTCTCAACGAAACCTTAACCAATAAAATTAAAACTGTGTTTGTAATTGAGAATATCACATAATGAACTGATAACAATCTATACTTCAAATTCGGTAGCGTATTTTAAGATACTGAGAGTTACCTAAACATTGCAATTCTTTACACACAAGTTATTTATTAAAATTTCATAATTTACCACCGTTGCCATTTTTCTTAAGCAAAATAAAACCAACGATATCTTAAGCCAGGTTTACCAAACTAGTTAAGTTTCTAAACATTTAATGAATTTTCTTCCACGTTCATCCCAGCATTTTTTTCCCTTTAGCAAATCTGTTCCTCCCTGTTCTTTCATAACGGTGCATAGCATATTAAATTCCTAAGCGTAAAAAACGAAAGTGAGGGTGGAGGGGGGAATGCTTAAGACGTCGAAATTGAAGGCTACCGAAAACACCCCGTAATGAAAGGAAGGATTAGAAAAAGGGATTTGCTTTAGAAGAGAAAAACAACAGGCCCGTTTTTCTTCCCTCTGAAAAGAATGGCTCTCTTAGATGGGGGGAAATTAAAACTGATTTGGGTATTTTTAATATGCGCGAGTTATGGGGACGAAAAAATTTTTTAGGGGAAAAAAGTTCACATCCGAGATTTTGTTTGAAATGCGGAAGGAACTAAGTCTTCCTCCTCCCACATCATTCTTTATCTCCCCCTGCCATGTTCCTTTTTTTTTAAGAACTTAGAATTAATTCTAAAATCCTTCTATAAGAGAGATTTTCTTAAGTGTGAAGATTCTTCTATGGTATAATAGTAATCAATTTTCGTGCGTTGAACAGCTGAGCTAACTTAATGTGGAGTTTAATGGTACCATAGACGCGGTGTTTTGAATATCGAGCTCCAACAGACTTTAATTAGAGCCCCACCCCCCTGTGAAAACGTTTTTCACAAAAAAGAAGCTTATTATATTAAAGTGATAAGGTTGAAATTAAAAGTGAAGCAAAATAAACAAAACAGATATTGCGTTTAAAGTTTGTTTGCTGAAAATTAATTTTCATTAAATAATTATAAAACATATCAATAGGAAACTGAAATTTTTTTTATAAAATAAACATAATTTATAAATAGTTAAAGAAAAATTTAATCTGAATTGACTATCATAAATACAAAACGAAATTGTTATAAAACTGGGAAGGAAAAACATCTCAGTTTACGTATGAAGCATCACCTGAGCTACACTTGTTGCCCGTACTTACATATTACGACTGACACACACGATTAAACGACTTCTTGAACTAAATGTAAATAAACCTTTTAGAAAATACAAAAGTAGTGATATTTAACCAACGATATAAATTTTAATATTCATTGTTATTATTGAAAAAAAATGAGTGGTTTAATTATTTGCACGTAAGTTTCTCTTATTAGAGGAAGGGTAAGATTAAATAAATACAGAGTTTATATGCACAGAATCTTGGGAGTATAAATTTCACTAAACTCAGTCGCGCAATAGCCCATAAGCGCTAAGGCCTTCTGTGCCCACCTCAGTTTTCATGACCTTGGGTCCTGAGGTGCATTATCAGATGTTCCGGTCAGGTGGTCAGTCTGACGCTATCTTGGGAGTATAAATTGATTTAATGACTGATCGACCATAACGATGCATTTCGAAGCTCCACTAAGGCTATTGGCAGTGGATCTTCTAATTTCGAATCATAGTCAAGTGGCGAGAGACACCTGAGCTTCCACACCACTCCAAAAATCGTAGGCTTCTTTAGCTTGGAGTCGATTTTAATAAACTTAAGGTATTCGACTACGTTCGGAACCGTGATTTTGCAAAAGCACATAAATGGATAATTTTCATGATATTTAGTGTCACTCAGATTAGAATATATGCTTAAAATTGTTTTAAGGACATTTTGATAAAAAAATTTATTTAAATACAATATTTTGGCAAAAAATTATGTATGTATAACTAAAATTAAATTATGTATAACCAAATGTTCTCCTTTTCTGAAAAATGGTTCTATTATAATAATATTTTGCCTGTATATAGCTCAGACTTCTCTACAGAGGCTCAACTAGAATTTTTGAATTATATTACTCAGAAGTGGGTTTATTCATATTTTCATTCATATACAACAGAGGGGAGCAATTTTAAGAAAAAAACGCCAATAACTGTTTCAATTGGTAGTAACTCTGAAAATAATTTGAATTTTTCAAAACTTCTAATTGGGCCTCTGTAGAGAGGTCTAAGCTATATACAGGCAAAATATTATTATAATAGAACCATTTTTCACAAAAGTAGAACATTTGGAAAAAAGATTATTCTAAGTTAATTTTTGCCAAAATATTATATTTAAATAAATTTTTTTTGTCAAAATGTCCTTAAAACAATGTTATGCATGTATTCTAATCTGAGTGATACTAAATATCATGAAAATTATCCATTTATCCACTTTTTTAAAATCCCAGTTCCGAACGTAGTCGGATACCTTAAGTGGTTAAATTTACATAATATGTAAGTGGGATGTGCAGAATTACATCATATTACGATTACATGTAGTCCAATGAAACAACATAAAACAGCCCTGTTTCATTATAAATGAGATTCTCGAACCTTGTTTTGGGAAGATTATTCAACTGAATTCCCTTTCTTAATAACAAGAAACTACAATCACATTCTACTAGAAATATTGGAGACCACAAAGTACCCAAACACAAACATGTTTGCCTTATCACGGATTAAATGGCTAGTTGGTTGGAACCAACGTTAAAACACAAGGCAGCACGAGCCGCTATTAAAGCTACGAGACATAGCAAAGTTATGAGAACTAGCTATACAGAAACAACCATTTAGAGTTCCACAACCTGACAAAAAGAATATTTTAATCTTCTTAAAAATTCACAACTTTTTTTGTGTCTATAATCAGAGACAATATTTCTTTTCAAGCCATCAAACCACCAAATTTTCCCAAATTCAATTCTTAACTCCTGAAATATAATTTTATAATAATAAGTATACAGAATAAACAAAAATAATTTCTAGATTTTATCTGTCTTTATTAAACTACGATCTAAAAAAGTCCTCAAAAAGAAACTATTACGAATGCTTTTCCTCTTCGTAACAAATCGTACATTCAAAATTTTAGGAGTTAAAATTAAATATTCGTGTGTATAATTATTTTTATTATTTGATATAAATGTGAAGTGCACATATATTCTTTAAGAATTTACACTCTGAAACTTATTGATAAGTTTGAGGTATAACTTAGAAAAAGTACAAGAAAATTAAACTTATTTAAATATTTTTATTTTGTGCATTAAATACAGAAAAATTTAAAAGAAAAGAATTATATAAATTTTTTTGTGTGTGAAGCAGTTAAAAGCATAAAACTTCAATGGAATCAGTACCAAGTTTGTAATTATTTAAATTAATTTTCTAATTATTTTAAATTTGCTTATTCAACTAGGAAACAAAAAAGTCAGCATAATTTTTTTCCTATTTCACTTCATATATTCAACCACAATTTAAATCTATAAAGTTATGAAAAAACGGCATGAAAAACTAGTCACGTAAAAAAAACAACCTCTGCCGTAAATCTGAATTTTTTATTTAAAAAAAATCCTAAGAAAACTCTTCTTACTTAATTTGAATTTTCTTTTCGTGGATAAAAATATTTCTTTTTCATATTTTTACTTAGATTTTTTTGCCCATGATCATTTATTTTGATTTAAAATGCATAAGTTTGATTTTAATAAATTTCATGCCTTTTGTAAAATGCTCGTTTGATTTTTCCCTTTAATGGAAAAAGGAGAAGTGACATGTTTTCGAGATTTCACCAAAAAGCTACCAAAAATAAATTTTCTTTAGTGCTGATTATTAGCTTCCTTTTTTCTAAGAATTACTCACCTGATTTTTTCAAAAGATTTTCAAGGTTCTTAGAGTATTCTAAGGTTTTAATTGATAGATTGGTTAATGTCACATTTTGAAGCAACACAAGGACTGTTAGCGAAGGACTTATTAATTCTGAGCCATTGTCAAGTGACGAAAATTCCCCACCCTCCAAACTTTGCATATCACCAAAGTGAGGATTAAGGCTTTTGAACACAAGTAAGGAATATAATACTGCATGTTTTAAGATTATTCGGAACCCCCTAAACCGACAATGTTAAATTTGAGCCGTTTTAGGAACCTGTTTTTCAGAAACTGTTAAATATAAAAACTTCAAATTTTGTCTATATATTAACTAGGCTTTTTATTTAAATAATGGTAAAATACTTAAAATAAATTGTTTACTTTTTTCAAAAAAATTTATCGTAAAAGTATCACTTTGAAATTTTAGAAAATTGTCATTTTTTTTTTACAATAACTGCTTTTCAGTAAAATATTTCGGGAAAATATCCAAAAAGTAGCTCCATTATATATAGTTACATATTATTTATGTGCAGTAAAAATTACAAGTACGTTCATTCAATAGATTCTGTGAAAAAGGTACACGTGGTTTGAAAACAATCATTTTGAGAAAATTGCATTTTTAGTGTAAAAAGGCACTTCATCACAAAAATAACGAATTGCAACATGTATTTGCACTATTTTATTAAACATTAGCATCTTCATAATTTTTTAAGCATAAAATAGGAAACAAAAAAGTCTTTAAATGTTCAGAAAATACATATATAGTATTTTTCAGAGTTTTTGTTCAACGAGATTTTGTTTAGCATTTTGCATCAAATTTCACAAATTATGTAACAATCTATGAAGAATTTTTAATTTCGATGTATAACATATATCAAACTTAACCTTATAACATCATAAATATAATGTAAACATGTATCAATATGTAAAAGTAACGATTTGGAAATATGTGATTTTACGACGTTGTGAAAGGTTTTTATATGGATTTGTATGTTCACATGCAAATACAATTTCTAAAAGTTTCTAAATTTAAAATTTTCTCTAAACTGTACAAGAGATTTCTAAAAAAGTCAAAAATAAAACTGTTTTTATGTTTTTAAACATGAACATGTATTTTTATGCATGCAACAAGCTTCTCGCAACGACAAAAAGCATTACACATCTGAGTTATAATTAGTTACCATTTATTGTAATACCTTTGAATATTAAAGCTTAAATCTTGTCTGAACAATAAATAAACATTAATATTTACAACAAATTGAAATATTTAAAATATATTGTTTAGCTTTCTCAAAAACATGTAACGTAAAAATGTCACAATGAATTTTTAAAAAATTGACATTTTTTGTCACGATATATGGATTTCAGTCAAATATTTTGGGAAAATCACAAAAACACTCACATGAATATGTATAGTTACATATCAGTAACATGAGGAAAAATATTTCATGTGCAAACATACATTATTTTCTGACAAAAAGATACATTCAGTTTTAAAAACATCATTTTTGAGAAAATTGAATTTTTACTATAAAGTATGACTTCATCAGAAAAATAATGAATTACTACATGTATTTGTCCCATTTTATTAGACATTAGCACCTTTTCAATTTATTTTGCATAAAATAGTAAACAAAAAAGTCTTAAATTGCCCAGAATAGCATTTTTCAGTTTTTTTAACGAGATAATTTCTAGTATTACATCAATTTTCAGAATTCTGTATCAATTTTTGAAGAATTGACTTTCATGCTTTACAGATATCAAATTTGAACATAAAGCATCATAAATATAATGTGAAAATGTATCAATATGGTTTTGGTATGAATTTGAGATGGTATTTAAAAATACCTGATCATACGACATTTTGAAAGTGTTCGCTGGGTTTTTGTAAAGTTATCATTAGATTTTGTTGTTGCAGACAGTTTCTAAGTTTTAAACTTCAAAAGTTACTCTAAACTGGACAAATGATTTCTAAAACAGCCAAAATTAAACTGCTTTTATGTTTCTAAACATGAAATTTATGTATCTTTAAGTATGTAACAAGCTTCTCGCAAAGACAAACATCACATTTGATGTATCATCTCATACCTTTATCTCAGAAACTATTAAACATAAAGAATTAAGACTTTGGCTATATGTATTAATCATATACTTATATTTATACTGAAGTGAAAATTTTTAAATATATTAATTAGTTTTTTCAAAAACAAACTTGTAGTTGAGCGAGCAAATATGATTATTATGAATTTATTGAAAATTGTCATTTTTTGTTATGATATCTGCTTAAAAATATTTCAAAAATGTCACTTCAGTATACACTATTGCATTTAAGAAACAGAGTACATGCATACATTAAATTTACACAATTTAAAAAAAAACATTTAGAAAACAATTTTTATAAAAAAATCTTACCTTGTAAAAGTATCATCCTATTTATTTTCCATCACAAATTATTTTCATTATGCTTTATGCAGTTATTAAATTAAGATTCATTACGTATATATTTCTCACCTGGTCACACACACAATCATATATCCTAATTTTTTTTAACACTTTACTTAAACACGTGAGGATTTGGTAATCAGTAAGAATAACTAATTAAAAATGAATTTAAACTAAAGAAAAGACCTAAATTTTAGTAAGAAAATGACTACATTTTAAGTATGACATTTACTAAAACCCTCATGAAAATCTGAAATTGCCTCCAAAGGTTTTTAGCAAATCTAACAGTTGCAGTTATACAATTATGCAAAGTTAATTTGGGTATTAAAAAATAAAAATTAATCGAGGCTTTCAAACTTTTCCCCAGTTTTAAAAAGACAATGTTTACATTTCTATCTGTAAAATGGGCGTGGTAAATCAGCTGATTATTTTTTAAAAATCATTTTAAAATACTTCTAATTCATATAATTGCTTGTATATTATATCATTGGAAAGGTCCTGATTTGGAAATTTTACAAATATCAAAAACCCAAAATCGATGTCCGAAAGGTTTTTACCCGACTGACTGCTCTTAAGATTAGTTTTCAATATTGTTTCCTTAAAGATAAATATTTGACACATAAGTGGTTTAATTTAACCCTCTTTGATTTCATAAAATGTTAAATCATCGCAAATTTTCAGATTTGTTTAACTAAAAAATGATACACCGAATCAAACCAGCATTAAAAAAATTCCAATATCAAATTTACTGTAAACTTCAGCGTATAAATGCACACTTTTGACACAAAAAAATAATTTCGAAATTTAAGGGTGCGTGTTATACGCTGGTTATAAAAATGAGAGCTTTAAAAATAATTTAAAAAAAGATAAACAGAAAAAAAATTAGACTTCTACGTATATCTAAATACTGTTTATTTAAAAACAAAGACATTCCCTATTATCCTAAAGGGTTATAGTCCTGAAAGTAATGTAGTTTTAGAAGTATACTGTTTTTTACTTATACTTGCAATACCTCGAATGAATTACTTGAAAAAAAAAGAGTATTGCATATGTACATTTCAGGTTTTTTCGTAAAAAGGGGTTTGCTTTATACTGCGAATATATCTAACTATTAAAAATTGCAGCTAGAAAATAGAGGTGTGTGTTATACAATGGTGCGTGTTACACGTCGAATTTTATGGTAATTAAACACTTTTATCCTGTGATGCTCTGTTACAAAGAATAAGATAGTTAAATATATAAAAAAAGATTCTAAAACACTTTGAAGTTTAAAGCAGTTGATATTTTAATTATTTCATGAGAAATAGCTTTAACAATACTTATAACAGTTTTAAGTATCTATAATTTTAACAACGATTTTAATTAACAATGTTTTTATATGTGGTAATAATTTTAATAATCATTTTTCTACTAATACTTTTAAATTCCTTTCATTAAAAAAATATTCTTTCCGTTCATTTTATATCGGAACATAAATGCTGCCTTTTATAAACGAAAGTGTTATCTTGGAAAATATTTAAACAAAATTTAATAGATTGATTTAATCAATGCGCCCATTTCCTGTAATTTTAAACGCTCATTTGCTGTTATTCTTTTTTTAAAAAAAATGTTCATAATCTTTATTTTTAATTGTCGTAGGGACAAAAAAAAGATCGTTTTAGAATTCTAAGAAATATATATTATTCAAAGTTTGCATGAAACTGTAATGCTACTTTGACAAGAATCTGCCACACCAAAGTTTATGGATATATCAAAGCATTATTAGATGTGATAAAAACTATAAATCACATGAAATAGTCTTTAAAAAGTGTGGCAAAATAAACAATTAAATTATAGACAAATCGAAAGAAAAGTTTTAAATATAGTATTAGATATATTAATATCCGTATTGAATATTACCTGATGCGATGAAACATTTCTGTAACAATGTTGCAAATAAAATAACTTGTTTACTACTTTTACGCTATACACTATATTCAATTAATAAAAATTTTATATATTTAGAAACTTTACAGAAAATATTTAAACCTTACTTTTTAAAAATATTTCATCATCATGTTTGAAGTGAATTGTTTTTCACATGTATGAAGTTTTAACATTGTCACTAAATATTCCTCATTACACAACAAGTTCACTTTTTTATTTTGTTTTTATATCTAACTCATCGATGGAAAAGTTATTTCAAAATTTCAAAAATAGAAAAAAAATATAGAATTTCTTAGTTCAAATATTATAAAATGTATGTATAATTTTTTAAACCTTTATACTTTTAAGTTTTGTACTAGTACTTTCGATTTATTTACTTAATTATTATCTTAACATATGTATTGACATTTTTGTATCATTCAATTTTGCAAACACATTAAAACAAATATTTTTAACTGTCAGTATAAGCCAAACGATGTATGTAATTCGTAAATAAAAATATTTAAAGATTAATTTTTTAAATTAGTTATATTTTAAGAAAGTATTGATAGCAATTTCATCAAAATAAAACAAAATAAATTATTTTTCTGCCCATTCTTTCTTTGTATCAAGATTATTTTACAGCTTTTATATTCATGAAGGTCGTTTGTCAAAATTTTTATATCGATAGAAATTTTTAGCTTCACAAATATAAGAAAATGGGAAGTTACAATAAACAGAGATGCGTCTTATTGTCACCTAGAGCATCAATCACACCGTTCTTTATCGCTTTTTCCCTTAAAGTTAAAAATATAGATTCAAAAGATTTATATACTTTGAAAAAAAAGCTTTAAATTCTAAGTTACAAAACAGAGAAATATATATTTATGGAGCGATTTTTGAAAGGGAAATAAAATGATTTAGAGAAAATGTTAAGAATGTTGTTACCTTTTAACTCGAGATTTATATATATTGTTGCATTGTAAGGATCATATGCATGATGTAACAATAGTTTGAAAAAATAATACTCAAATTGTTATTTGAAAAACTTGAGAATTATATATTTAAGATGTGTGTGTGTACAACAGCATTTTTCAACGAGGGTCTTTCCAAACTTTGAAGAAGAGAAATTGTATAATTCGTGGGTTCATAATATAAATGAAAGTATTTAAGATGATTTATTATTAAAAATAATTTACATCTGCTAATAATAACAAACTGATGCCACAAAGAATATTGAAGTTCCAAGAATGCATACTTGTGTGTTTTGGAACAGTCTCTTAAAGAAAAAAAAATAATTTTGTCAAAATAGAAAATTTTGAAAGAAATTGCTAAAGTACCAATTAATCTAGAAAAAATCAAGGAATAATCCAGAGATATCAACACATTATGTAAGCAATATATTATATATGAGTACTATAAATATATTATGTATCCATATGTAGAAATCCTTATACTTTAAGTTAGTCCCCGGGGGTCCTCGAGCAAAATAAGATTAGGACCCTTTATTCTAATTGGTGACGTTGTAGAGTAATTTATTATTTGCGTTATTGAAAGCTATCTTGTAAAGTTTCTATAAGCATCCTAAGGCAGTGGCTGCTCTTAGTGTGAGTAGTGCTACTGCTAAATCTCTTTTACAAATATAATAAGTTAATAAAAATTTTAGTTTCTTTTTTAAATTATAGTCGTTTCTTCCCTTAAATTTTTATTTTACAATTTCCTTTTAAATATTCAACATTTACCACCTGAAATTGAATAAAATTACACAAATTATATACCAGGGATGACGAACCACTGTCACGCGTGCCACTGATGGCACGCGACACAATATTTTGTGCAAACCACCGATCAGAACGGTTTGCATTTTAATTCAAAATAATAAAGTTCAATATGAAGTATTACAAGCAAACGTGAGTGATCGGTAACAGTTTACAGAGAGATTTTCTCAGTTCAAAGAGTTATCGGTAATGCTCAAGCTTTTTTTTTATGTACCCTGATGTGATTTCATTTAACAAACTGAACTTGTCCCAATTCGATTAGTTAGAAATCGAAAATTTTGAAATGCAACTGATTGATTTCCAGTTTAGTTTAATATGGATTTAAACATTTATTGAAAAAAGCATAAGTTGGAATTGATTGAAATAGAAAGTTTAACAATCGATATAAGTAAAAATGCTAATAATGAAATTTTGGAAACATGGAATTCGATTCCAAACGCATTTAACTAAAGAAGCTGGGCCTTGCTATTTTAACCATATTTTCGTCTACCCGCGCCTGCGAATCCTTATTTTCAGAGATGAATAGCATTAAAGACTCGCTTAGAAACTGTTTGGAGGATGACTTCAACTCAGCATGCATTTTTCTAAAAGTAACATCTTACAATCCTAATATAAGTCATTTTTCATCTAATCATCATCAACAGAAATCACACTAACGTTACTTTAATTTAAATTACACGCATAACTAAAACATTTACATCTATAAAGTGCAAAATGTATTTTATTTCAAAATAAACAAAGAGTTTTTAATTGTGTTAGTATTTAGTTTTATTATTTTTTCAACAATCACAATTCAAAATGATATGACGCCACGTCTATACCTCATTAAAGATTTCTTTAGAAAAAATGGCACGTTGAACAATAAAGGTTCGTCACCTCTGTTTTATACTATATATATGTGTGTGTGAGGGTTCACATACTTGCAGTTAGGACAAATGGGTGCATCAGCAAAAAAGTTGGTAAATTTGATGCTCAGTAACCCTTGATATTTGGATTTTTTATTTTAGAAATTTTTTTTTAGATAACTGTAATTGCAAGCAGTGTAAAACAGCTTGCTTTTCTATTTTAAATTAATTGGCTTATTTTCTTATGATAAATAGTTGGCGTGATGTAGAAGTTAGGAGATTGGGTCTCGGCTGAGGTGCCGTTTTCTTCACTTGACTGCGGTTCAAAATTACTAGGTCCATCACCAATAGCTCTGGTGCGTTGTTAATATACACGCACTCGCTCATTTATAATATAAATGATATTTCACATTTCATCAACCTGGAATAAAAAACTTCTTCAGAAATGATTAAGGTATCCAACTACGTTCGGAACCGGGATTTTAAAATAGCGCATAAATGGATAGTTTTCACGATATTTAGTGTCACTTAGATTAGAATACATGTATGAAATTGTTTTAAGGACAGTTTGACAAAAACAATTATTTAAATACAATATTTCGGCAAAAATTAGCTTAGAATGACCAATTTTCAAAATGTTCTCCTTTTGTGAAAAATGCTTCTATTATAATAATATTTTGTCTGTATATAGCTCAGACCTCTGTACAGAGGCACAACTATGATTTTTGAAAAATTCACATTATTTTCAGGGTTACAACCCATTGATCAGCGTTTTTTTCTTAAAATTTATCCCCTCTGTTGTCATAAAATATGGATAAACCCACTTCTAAGTTATAGACTTCAAAAATTCTAGTTGAGCCTCTGTACAGAGGTCTTAGCTATATAGAGGCAAAAAATTATTATAAAAGAAGAATTTTTAACAAAAGGAGAATACTTTGAAAATGGGTCATTCTATGTTCATTTTTTGTCAGAATATTATACTTAAATAATTTTTTATTGTAATAAAAATCGTCTTAAAGCAATTGTATTTACATTTTCTAATCTAAGAGACACTAAATGTCATAAATATTCTCCATTTATACGCTTTTGCAAAATCCCTGTTCCGAATGTAGTAGGAAACCTTAAGCAAACTCAGAAAAAAATGAAAAATCGAGTGCACAAAAATATTTTTTATACAGATATAGTGAAAATTGTTTAACACGATACTGAGGATGACTGAAATATTTTTTCGGATTAAAAAAATTCGTATTTAAGGATGTTGCAAAAAAACATATATTCAACAAAATTAATTTTATTTGAGTACATTTTATTTGAATGTATTCACAAATGTAAATCAATGAAACAAAAACATTCACAGGAATTTAATGAAATTTAATACAAAATCTTCAAGTGTTTTTTTTTTTAAAAAAATGAATCATTTATTGAGTTTTTGGAAAATAGTGTGGTATTTTTTCTTGCATTATCTTTTTTACAATCAGATTGTCAACAAATTGTCCGATGTCATCCGTTTTGTTATTTATTTCACCAATCAAATAAGCGTCTAAATAACTGCAAATACTTTTCGTGATGTTTTTCATTTCGGATGACGTGGGAACGAACAGGAGCTGTTTTATTCATTTCATTTTCGTCACGGGAATCTGCATCAATGATATTTTTTGAGTCCTGATAAAACTCCAAAATATTTCCGTCTGCCATAATTAGGGCTGTACATACATTATCATCATTTACTGCAACGAATTCTTCCTATGATATAGGAGGACAGTCCAGTAATACAGAAATGTTTTCAAACATACCACTAACCGTTGGCTCAGTTTCAATACCCTTCTTTCGAATGGAAATATTCTCATGTTTAAAGAAAAAATAGTGCATAAAAATACGTAGTCGTTTGTCGGGATATTGTATTATTTCGTGTTAACCGATATTTCACACACACACACACATACACATCTTAAGTTTTTTTTTTGTTAAACGTGTTTCATTGTATATCAGTGTGGTTCTTAAACTGTGGTCAGCAAACCCCAGGGGGCACCGCAGCGTCTTCTTAGGATGTCCGTGGAGTCTCTCAGGAAAATAGAAGAAATGAAATAGGAGAAACATAGAGATGTGTCCATCTTTTACAGACTCTGAAAGGCACGATGGAAAAATTGAAATATGTTCCATACTTAACTAGATCACTAAAATACCCCCTCCCCCTGAAAAAACTCTTCTAGAACTTTATTTTGATCAAGAATATTAAGTCGGGTAGGGATGTTAAAATTTTTGGGGTTCCGCGATGTCACGCTACATAAAAGAAGGCAGCGGTGATCGAAAATTTAAGAACCACTTGGTATATTAAACTATTTTTAAGATAATGCTAATTTATTTTGTGGGCAAGTAGCTGAATTTTTTTAAATTTAAAATTTAAGAAAACAAATTAATACAATGATACCTTTTCGAATAAATTCTAGTCTTGTAAATAGTGCATAAAATATGCATTTAACTACGAAAAACAACAATTCTGACGTTTACAACTTATACATATATTTTGATGCTTCAATAGTACATATAAAACCCAACTCCATGTTCTGAATTTCTCAAAACTTATTTTACTTCTACAAAATTAATGTTCCCTGCAGAATATCCCATCCAATACTCCTTCATTTGATATCTTCATTACGCATTCCATCGAAAAATCCCTCTTTACGATTTCCCCGATATCCAAAATACGTCCAATGCGTATTACAAACAGATTAAAAAACTACCCTCACAACTCACATTCTTCCCTTCTCTCCATCTTCCGATAAATGAAGAGATTGCTCAAACAAATAAATTGCAAATCAAAACTCTCCTGGATATGATGACGATGCAGTCACCTCTCTCCCTTGCACCCTGGCATTTCCTCATCACTTTTCACTTCACTTCGGAGGGTGAGGGGTGCAGAACCAAAGAAAATTCTTCCATAACACACGGCTATTAATATCCACCACGCGCGCATAAGGTAAGAAGAAGAAGGAAAATATTTAGCTGCCCTTTGGTTCTTTCTTTTCTCTCTCTTTCTCTCATTTTTTTTTATTTTTATTTATTTTTTATCTTTCGCCCCTGCTGTAGCCCCTGGCAAGATTTATGCAAAGCACCTCTATTTGAATTAAAGACATCTTAGGGGCCATTATCCGTGACTTATGGTCGGCAATCATGGCTTCAGCCGGCAAAAGGAGCCGGGCGGGTTAGAAGAGCGGAGCGAGGAGGGGCGGAGGCCTTCGCTCCTTTCGGGTGGCGTTATTGCCGACCGTATTTTATCTTCCGCTAAGAGGCTTTTGTTTTTGCTGCCTTTTCACTGAAACTTCACCTTTGTCCCTTTAGCGTTCTTTTCTGAGGGAAAAAATAAAGAAAGAAGGAAAAAAAAAAAGGAAAGAAAATAATAATTTGTTTGTCTAAGAGAGAGAGAGAGAGTTTGATAAGTTCTTCCGAAGAGTGTTTGTTTACTGCTCTGCATGACATAAGTACACAGTTCTGCACGAAAGGTATGAAATATAAGTAGGGTAAAATTTAGAAAAAGCTCTTATTTAAAAGTCTCTAGTTTTTTCAACACTGTATAGGGATATGAATTCGGGGAAGTTTAATATCGAGTGTGCTGATATGTGTTAGAATTACGACCAATCGGGGGGTTTCGAGATTCAATTTATTTCGAATATAATTAAAAGGGTGATATTCCTAATAGAAAAATGAAACGACCGTAAAATTAATTGAATGGTCATTATTAAACTGATAAGATACACGAGAGTTATTGGTGGAATGTTCAAAGGAGGTAAGAATTTTAAGCTATAAACCGGTTCCTCGGGAAACACACAACCACCTTTGCATTCAGCAAATGTTGATCAAAAATCATTTACATTTTTAATGGTAGAAATACACATAGGTAAATTTAGCAACTTACATATGTTTTCAGAAGTTCAAATATACAATTTGTCGCGGCCCGGAGGTCGCGAGTATAAGAGAGTTCGAGGAAAAAGCAGAGATATGGTGTTAAAAATATTTTTTTTTTATTCTGTCTTTAACACTTCATGAAATACACAATTTTATAGCTTAACTCTGGGATCAATCTGAAATTCTTACCACTAACCGAATATACAAGATAATTGAAATTCAGTTATCTGGAGTTGAAGCTCCTTCTTATGATTCTTCTCGAATCCCGGTAGCTCGGTCAGCTCCCCGAAGTTGTTTACTACTACAATTCCAGATGGATTATAATTCGGCTTTTCTCATCTCAATACGCACGACCACCCAGTTCCTCACCTTTTCTAATACTTGGATTTCGCACTTAACGATCAATCATTAACTTCACGTAATCAATGACAGGTACTAAAATAATAGTTACATTTGCATAAAATTAAGTCATCTCTACGGAAAGCGGTTTTTAAACTAAAATCACACTTAAAGAATAGTTTCCCAAAGAGGATTAGTAGAAGTACCCGAGTAGTACCCGTTACAATATCTAAAAAACAGAGGGGCTTTGGTAATAGAACTCTATTTTAAAATCACAGTCAAGGGACTAGGACGACTCCTGAGCTGGCATCTCACTCTACTAATTTCCAGACCATGAAAACGTTAGTACTTTGAGCCTCGACAGATTTGGTGTGCCTCAGCCCCTCTACATGGAGGGTCTTCCGTGGTACTAGGGCTCAAACTCACACACACACATGACACGCTGGCCATGAGTTCATGAACATGGCTATGTTACAGTAGGAAGGTGGCAGTTAAGTGGTGTTCAATAAAGCTTAAAAGAAAGAGTTTCTCTAGTTAGTTTTGACAGGGTAACCTCGAGGGATTGCCCGCTACAACGAAAAGCATACACATATAGTTTCTGCATAATCTTATTTTAATCCATCGTTGAATTAGAAAAACTAAGAAAAAAGCCAACCTCGGCTACTACTGTGGCCTTTTTATTCTTTATGGAAAGGAGGATAAGGAGAGATAATAAGATACATTAATCTAATATCGAGTACTTGAAAGGTAATGATAAATTTCCTTCTTATCATAAAATTACAAATAATGTGACGCTCTTTTGAGCAACATTCTTTCGTTTTAAATTTATTTTAGAATTCCTCTTTGCACAGCTGAAAACTCCCTTTCTACCTCTTTTTTTCAGATTATTTAACACTAGAACGTCCGGGAATTCAATTAAACGACCAATGGTGTCGTTTTGACACACACCGCGATATAAAACATATAAATTATTTGTAATAACTAAATAATTGCAGGACTACTGTTCAAAAGGGTTTAGTTTGAAGACTGTTTAATATTACTTCATATAACTATCATGTTTTATGACCCATCGTATCATAAAAGAAACTGACGTTGACATTTTGTTTCACGAAGCTTTTTAGACCACTGCTTTATCGCAAAACATTTCGAGTCACAAATCAACCAGGAACATTATTAATATGTGGTATCCATTCTGTGCCACCGTTAGCGGCATATATATATATACCGAGTGTTTTTTTTCCAGGTATAGAAGTTTAAGTTGGCATTACTTTAAAAGATGGTGACCGATTTAACAGCTGTCAAGTGATTTATTCTCAGTTTGGTTTGGCAATTCATCATGAATAGACTCACGCCTGAACAACGCTTTCAAATTGTGCAATTTTATTTCGAAAATAATGGTCGATTTTCATCAGCGAATTTTGTTTAGCGACGAAGCGCACTTCTGGTTGAATGGCTACGTCAACAAACAAAACTGCCGCATTTGGAGTGAAGCTAATACACAAGTGTACGTCGAAACACCGTTACATCCAGAAAAACTGACTGTTTGGTGCGCTTTATGGGCTGGTGGAATCATTGGTCCGTACTTCTTCAAAAACGATGAAGGCCTCAACGTTACATTCAATGGTGATCGGTATAGAGCCATGATTACTAACTTTTTCATTCCTGAATTGAGCAATCATGATATCCAGTATCTGTGGTTCCAACAAGACGGCGCAACTTGTCACACAGCTGGTGCCACAATCGATTTATTGAAAGACACGTTTGGTGACCGCCTAATTTCGCGTTTTGGACCTGTGAATTGGCCTCCAAGATCTTGTGATTTAACACCGCTAGACTATTTTCTGTGGGCTATGTAAAGTCATTGGTCTATGCGGTTAAGCCACAAACGCTCGACCATTTGGAAGACAACATTAGCCTTGTTATTGCCGATATACGGCCACAAATGTTGGAAAAAGTCATCGAAAATTGGACGTCCAGATTGGACTACATCCGAGCCAGCCGTGACAGTCATATGTCAGAAATCATATTTAAAATTTAATGCCATAAGATTATCTTTCGAATAAAAAAAAAAATCATGTCAATCGAATAATACATCGTTGTTTTATTGCAATTTAAAGTTCTATACCTCTAAAAAAAGCACCCTTTATATATAACAGGATTTAGTGGAATACTATCAATTTCATCTGCACTTTCTTCATATTCTTCGCATTCACTTTCACTCAATCTTATGTCTTCATCGGAATCTAAATTAGAACAAGACAGCTCACTACCACCCGATTCATTCTCAGAAAGCTCTCGCAACACAAATTAGCGCCACCTTCCTTAGCACCTTCAATCGACCTTCAGCAGAAATGCGCTTATGTCAGAGATTTGTCAGTAGCATAGTCACCACACGCACACAATACTGGTTCATTTTTAATAATAAAAACCGATGAAAATTTTTAGTTGAATAAAGAGGGTTATGTTATATTGAGATATTACGGCTATTATAGATAATATATGTATTACTTATTAAATTTTCATATAAACTAAATTCGGAAGAAATGTGGAAATTCATCGATTACATTTTGAAAACATTATTAGTATAATAGCCGGAATTTTCTATATCAAAAATATAATTGTTAGAAATTGCTTGCATACTTTTTAAATTTTAAAATTCTTTAAAATAGCTATTTAATAAAGAAAAGAAAGGGGAAAAACTTATAAATTTCAAACAAGATGAAAAGTATTAAAAGGGGGGATTGAGAACACAAACTCGTTATACATTTAAAATAACAATTATACAAAAAATACAGGATTTATTTAATTATTTAAATATTAGTTAGAAAATTAATGTTTAGTATGTTAAGCTGATTTAACTTATTAGTAATAAAAATGCTTTTTTTAATAAGTTTTAAGTAAAATTTATTTTTAAAAAACTACAATTTTTAAGCGTACTTATTCAATTTGCCATCCCGAAATATTAATTTAATAAAAAGTAACACTGAGAAAAAGTATTCAATAATATTTTTTTAGTTTTTATTTAAACTTTTAAGATAGAAGTAGTTTGAAAAAAAAATTTTAAAACCTGTAATCTCACCGAGAAAAGCGACGAAACCATGAATAATTAGAATATGATCACTAAGAGAATAAAAACACCTACTGAATTTTTCGAAAAAAAAGCAATGTATTAAAATATAAATTATACTTTAATCAAAATCCCAGTATAGTGATATCTCGACTTACACGAACCCGGAGTTATGCAATTTTCAAAACTCACCGATTCAACTTTTTTTTTTCATCATCACAAGCTAAGAGTGAGTGAGCGAATATTAACGTCGCACTGTTTAGCTACACGAGGGCTTTTGGCGACGGACCACGTAATTTTCAACCATGGTCAAGGGACGTGGACGACACCTGAGCTGGCACCTCCTCTCCTAATTACCACACCACACCAACGGGAGGACGTTTCAGCTCTAGACAGATTTAACGTGCATCGCTGCCCTACACGGCGGGTCTTTAGTGGTACTGGGCTCGAACTCGTGACAAAGCCAGCCACGATCTGATGCCTTGACCACTCGGCTACCGCAGCCACATCACAAGCTTAGGATGAATAAGGGTCAGAACCTGACGAAATTGTTAATGTAATTGAAGAAGTTGTAGATCTTGGCAGACAAATAAATTCAGAAGGGGATAGGGATGACATTCTAGAACTGCTGGATTTCCACAATCAGGAGCTTAAGAACATGATTCTTAAGGTCCAGTTCAATCAGAAGATCGAATGTGAGAATGTGTTGGTTAGGAATTTGAGAGAAGGCTACAATTTACGTGAAAAATGTCTACAAATTTTTTTTTAGGAAACTCAGATTCCAAAGAAAAGCGTACTTTTTCAACAAAATGAAGGAATAAAAAAAAAGAATTAGCATGCTACGAGGAAATTTTGCGTGAGGGAAAAATCTTTGAGCCGACAGATTATTCTTTTAGATTTTGTGATACCTTCTACATTAAAATAATTTCGGTTTGCGATTTTTTATTTTATCTAAGATTATATTATACATTTTTTTCTCTAAATTATTTTCTTTCGTCTTCGGACCCGAGTAAAAAAATAGTACATGTATTTATATTCGAAATTATACTCGGACTAGTTTAACACTCAATACAAACTATCACGTAAGTTCGAGATGTTATAGTACATCACACATACCCAATCGTATAATGATATATAAGAGTTCAGATGTATCAAAATGTAATCACAATTACGACACAATAATTTAATACACGATATATTAATTACTTATGTATTAATTCTCTTTAAGCCATTTTAGCGACCTTTGGCAAATTATAGGTTGAAAATATAGCCACAAAAGGGGCTGATTATAGGTTAATAAAATTTGTAAATTATTTAACGAATAATCTATGGAATGTAAGAATCTCTGGCGATAAATCGCTGGCATAGAGTTAATACCACTGGCACATACAAGGGGGGTCCTGAGGGTCCGGACCCCCCTAAAGCCCTTGATTTTTTTTCCGATTGGTTATAATTCTGTATATAATACGTAAAACTCAATTAAGTATTTGTTATTAATGAGATTAATTTTATTAATTAATGCTAACTATTTATTCAATTATTAGTTTTTTACTGTGTTTTGTTCCCGAAAATCGACAAAATCAAAAGGAGCATGATACAAGAATGGTGAACTTTCGACCCCCTTCCCCCTTGAAAAATTGCTGTGTGTGCTACTGGTAAACACGTATGTACCAAAAGTTCAATTACACTTGAAAATCAAAGTAAGGAATTTTCAGGTTATCTTCATATTGTATAAAAGTATAGGGCCTGAAATTGGAATACTTTCTCCGATAAAAATTATTTGAATGTCAATAAAATATTTTGACTTTTCTGCCTGTTAGAGAAAAATGTATCATTTCATCATACTATTCATTTGTGTATGAGAGAGAGTCAACTCCTTTTTCCTGGTATAAAAAAATTTCCGTATTTTATCTCTTATATTGTTATTCTAAACGGGTTTTAAATTTCACGCATTCAAGAGAAAAAACTGCGTAATTTTGGAACGTACTATATAATAAAAATATTTATGTGATAGCATGACAGAGAAACTTTATACGAAAATTTGAGGAAATTCTTTCTTGTTTTGACAGGGCTCAGTTTTAAAATAAAGTTTATCAGATAAAAAAGTGTCTTTTTTTTATTTCACTGTAATTTATAAATTAATAAAGAAGAGTACTTTAAAATTTGTGTATTTATTTAAAATAAATTGAAACGCGTAACAGCCATTATAAATAAATCCCAATATAAACTTTAGGAAAAACTTCCATAATTTAATATGAAATTTGTCCATAGTTTCATTTTTATACTTAAACCAGCGTTTCTCAAACTGTGGAGTGTGCCCCTCTAGGGGGGGAGGGGATGCGAGTAAATCGAAAGATCGAAAATAGAAGATTATTTTCCAAAATTATCAATTTACGGAAAAGAAGCAAAACAAAATACATTCGGACACATTTATATTGATGTAATATACTTATAAACGTACCAGTACTGCACAATGTTTTTGGCAATTAATTTATCAATACTAAGTTAGAAGTAGGTTTAAAACTTACTAGTGACTCCCATAGGCTTGTCGCGCGTATACAAAATTGTATACAAAATTTAATAATGTTTTGTTAATCTGCGCAGTTTATAATTAGAGTCGTATTGTAGCCTCACGTCAGATTACATTATTATTACATTCCATACATTTTTATTGTACGGAAGGAAGCGCTATGAAAATTATGATTAAAAATTGGGTCACAAGCATGGAAAGTTTGAAAAGCACTGACTTAAATACAGTAAACTAAATAATTCTAAAGATTTTACGCAGCATTATCAAAAGAAAAGTTTATTTTTAATCTATTTAAGATATAAGTAAATGATACAAATTATTAAAAAGTAATTTGTTTCCTTAAAATATCATTTTGCACAAATTTTAAATGAACAAGAAACTTTACTAGTTTCAATTTATGGATAAATTCGCTTGCAAACAACGCATAATCTTACATCATATTTCGGCGAAAGTTATCCAACAGAAAAATTGTTCAATTCGCGCTTCTGTTTTAAGATTAAAACAACATAACTATTTTTAAGTAATAACAATAATTTAAAGATAACGCTAATAATAATAAATTAATAATTTCTAAAACTTACCTGGAAAATATTAGGTTTTCAATTATTTGTGTCCTCAAAAAATAACAGCAACATCTTCCTCTGAAAAAAAAGAATTCTTCTATTAAAAAATGCTTAAAATAAAGCATAAATAGGTTTTAAAAATTATAAGCAGACACACGTATTTTTGTGCCATTTTTTTAGCACAGCCTCTTCAGTTTAAAACTACAAATTTTGAAAGAATAATGCTTTTTTTTCTACAACACACAGCCACAAATATTTTTTTGTTACACAAGTTCTTTATGAACAATTATCTTTTTTAAAAAAAATTAATATAATTTCTCTATTTTTGCTCAAGTTTTTTTAATCACGAATCAAATTCATTTTTATATGTACGGATATTTAAAATTTTATCAAATGAATTTCTTTTAAAATTTAATATTTATGTGTAGCAATATTAAAAACATTGCCTGCCACTAAAAGTACAAAGGATCTTACACTTTGTACATATCAGATTTTTATTTTGAGAGATATCAAACTAATTTTCACTTAAAATAAAAATTAGTTTGATATCTCAGAATAAAAATCTGATATGTAAATATTTTTAAGAATCAGTACATAACTTTTTCAGTTTAAAAAATTGTGCTTCCTCCTTATTGCAATTTAGAACAATAATTTTTTCCTTTTTATGATAGATTATCGCAATATAAAATTACAAAAAAAGCAATAACGATTCAAGGTCACTTTTTATCTCTCTTTTTCTTCTTTCATTAAATAATTTTTTTAGATAACAAAAGGAAATTAATTCATGGGTGTTGTCGCATATTTATATCCGTCGAAAATAAATTTAATAGAAGTTTGCACATGGTGTCTACACTACCTGTTTGTTAATGAAAGTATGGTCATAATAGCATATTGTTTGGTGCAAAAACCTTTTAACACGTTTTAGTTTTTAATTTCTTTTTTCTTGATACCGAAAATTTGAAACATTTAACATTAGGAGAATGCAATTTTAATTATTAGTTAACACCATTTTTAAGTTCTATAATTCAGAAAAACTACAAGCAAAATATTTTGATAGTTGTAATTTACCCCTTTATATTACAAGAAAAACAATAACGCCAAAACTAAAATTCCTTAGAAAAAAAGCTTTCTATCAAAAGTTAATTAACTACTTTAAATAAATTAATCCACTTATACCATAATTTATAGTTCCTTTTCGAAACTAACATTAATAACAGTTTTTTTAATTTATATATACTTTTTATCATATAATGAAGATATTCTAACATATTCCAATAAAAAGCATTTGATTTCTATGTGTACACTTACTGCGCTTTCAGTAGATGTCAAAAAGTTTTTCATTTACGATTTTAAATAATTTCTTCGAGAGTCATTATAAGATTCTGTTATAGCACATCAGCTTAAAACCATTGAAAATGATGGATCGATTCCCTCTCAGTTGAACTTTGATTAAAATTATAAGACCTATGAACAAATAATTGCATGATATTCTAAAGCAGAACTCGAAAATCATTAAATCTTTTTGAAAACATTTAAATTACGATCAGCCTTATAATGATGATAAAATAGCCCTTTACCTTACTTTTGAAATCTGTTCACCAGAATTTTGTCCTTATACTTAAAAGTACCTTCTAGAAGCATCGAATTTATGTAAGCCCAAATTCCGGTCGAATTTTCGACTGATGGAAAAACAATATCGCGGGAAAAAGAGTAGAAAATGAATCATATCGGAAGCACAGCGAACGATTTCGCTCGACGATAATTTACTAAAACTTCGTACATCATTCATCTTTTTAAGAAATAGAACTATCCAGATATCGCTTAACCTAGAAAAAAAATTCCCGGATAGGATGGGAAAATTCTACCGCACATCTCTTCCCAACGAATCTTCCGAAAAAAATTCTTTTAAATCATAGAGAAACGAGTCATGAGATTCTAAGAAATAAAATAATACTACACAAAATAAAAAAAAACGGGAAAAAAAATTCGCCTATTGAATAGTCCTACCGATATGAAATCCCGAAATTTTCCAGATCGAATCCGGGAGAATAATTACACTCCCCATGATATCGATGTTTTTTGCGGGGAAAAGAGTATTTGACCGTAATTTCTGGTCATTTTCTGTTTCTGACCGGGGGATCTTTGCGGGAAGGGGGAGTTAAGGGAAGTATTCCGATGATTCTCTCCATCACCAAAATAAGAAGAAAAAATAGAATCAAAATAAAAAAAAGAACAAGATGAAATCGACTGAAAATTTTTCTTCCTATCGAAATCCGATTGAAGCTCTTCTTGTATGTGCGGTTAATAAAGCTAATATAATGAATCCGCCGTCTTAAACGACACACACAAAGAAGAAAAACCTATCTCTATACTATTTTTTTTAATATTATTTTATTATTCATCCAATCCCTGTCCATTTCTATCTTCATGAATCTTGGTCCAGATTATAAAAAAAAGGTAATCAGATACAATCAGGAAAAGTCAATGCAAACTTTTCTTTTTCTTGTCTATCGACGTAGGTTTTGGAAAGCTATATTTTGGTTTGGCATGATTGGTTCGGCTTTCTCGCCAAATCAAACCCCGATCGGTAATTGAATCAAAGTCCATCAGTTGAGGGAAAGATATGGAATTTATCGAATTTCTCTGCTGGAGAGGGGTTTCCAACGTTACAAATATCATTCGTAGACTTTTGTTTATACTCTTATGGTTTTTATCTTGGCTCTTTAAATTTCAAATTGTCAAATTACATTTGTGTCTGTAGGTAAGGATTCTTTGTTGCTAATATTTTCGCACAAAAAAGAATTATTGGCTCTAAAAATATTCGAATTCGTTCCTGTCGGGATTAATTTGAGAAAAGAAGCGTTATCTTATAAACTAAGATGCTACAAATTGTAAAAATAAACAGTTGTGCTATTTTAGATTTATTTCAACGTATCACGATTAAAATTTAAAAATTAACTATATATGCCTTAAAAATTTGTTTGCTATGATTTTCTGTCGTATAATCTTTTTAAGTTTTATTCAAAAGTTATTTATTTTGCATACAATTTATTTTATATTTCTCTTAAAATATTCTTCTATTACATCTTTTAATTGAAATATTATTCCTAGATTATATGCTCCTGTTTAATGATTTTTCAGAAGAATTCAGAATAAAAATTTATTGAAAATTATTTACTAATATATACTTAGAAGAAATGCATGTACAGTTTATGTAAGTAGACTCGAAGAAAAAAATGTGTGTGTGTGGTGGGAAAATATTTACAATTAATAAAACTTTAAAAATTTGAAAACGTATTAAATTTTCTTAAAAATCAAATTGAAAAAAAACACTTATAATTCTGTTTAATTTTCAAATCTCATTTATTTTAACCCAAGTGATATGAAACAATATTTTAGTCTTATTTCTACTATTCTTTTTTTTAAGAAAACTGTAAATTTTGTTCCATAAGAGCTAATCACGTTTAAAATAAATTCTTCTGTAAAATACTTTGAGGAACATAAATTTAACTAACAAATTTTTCTATTTCTCAATATTTACACCCCAAGTAACAAACATTTAATTCTGAATATAGTTAGAGTTTTAATTTATATGAAAATAAACCGAATAATTTAATTTACGTCTTAATCGAGAGTTGTAAATAAAAAAATTTGGTTCTTCTATAAACACCTATATTTTCTAGTTATCATTCTATTAGGTTGAAAAAATTGAATTGAAAAATGACTACCCAAATTTTCCAAACCATACATTACTTTTCCAAGAAATTACTATACATTTATCAAAAATCAAACTTAAAATCAATATTAAAACATAAATAAATAAAAATTCAAAAAAAAAAAAAAACTTACATAGCTTAAAAAAAAACAAAGACAAAATGAATTTATTCCTTTATTTTCTCAAATTTTTTATTCAATACAATAATTTTATGTGAAAAGTTTTATTTGCTTTACTCCCATTTGGTTTTAATATAACTCTCTTTTCTTCTGTATGTTCTATCTTAGACTTAATATTTTGTCTTTTACATCCAGGATAGTAAAAGACTCCTTGTCTCTCGAAACTATCATAAACAATCTTTTAGAAAGCTACCGAAATACAAAATCGATCCACGCGCTTGTATCAAGACGAAAAAATTTTTTCTTTCCGCGTGGGATAAGAAACTCCATATTAAAGGGGAAAAAACTTCGTTGGAGATATATAAATAAAATTCAAAAGAAGCTCTATCTACTTTTAATACTATGTTATGATTTTCAAGTAACATTTTTATATTTATAAGAAATTTATAAATACATTGGTGACCACAATTGTGGACGCTTTTTAAAATTGTTATGTTGTTTAAGTTTGTATGCTTATAGAAAATTTTACGTTGTACAAAATGCAAACTATTTTATATCATTTTGAAGAGAATTTAATATTAAGTTCGATACACACACAAAAAAAAACAAAATTCAAATATTTGCAACGCAAAAAAAAACTTATTCAGCAATAACTATCGAAATACATTAGATACTGATGATAGCATTGAGATATCAGTGCTTAGTGGGGGAGCCATTATTTTTAATTACAGCTTCACATCTATGTTTCATTGAGCTAAAAATAGTTTTAAGCTCTTCATTAGTTATTACAGGATGCCAGGAAACAGTTTATCCTCAACTAGTTTCTTTTTATTTCATGAGTTTATCTTTCGGACAAGAATTTTGAAACGTTGCCTCAAGTTTTCGATAGGATTGAGGTCAGGACTGTTTCCTAACCAAGACAACAACTCAATGGTCTTAGAAAGGTAGCAGTCTTTCAATTACTTTACGGTGTGGCAAGAAGCTGAATCTTGCTGAAAAATAAAGGAAGCATTATTGGTAAATAGATCCCTGACGAAAGGCAGAGTAAGTGAGGGAGTGAATATTAACGTCGCACTGTTCAGCTACACGAGAGCTTTTTTCGACGGACTTCGTAATTTTGAGCCCTGGTTAAGTGACAAGGACGACACCTGAGCCGACATCCCTCTCCTAACAACCACACCATCGGGTGGACGTTTGAGCTCTCGACAGATTTAACCTGCATCGATCCCTTACACGGTGGGTCTTTAAAGGTACTGGGATCGAACTCTTAACAAGCCAGCCACGATCCAATATCTTAAAGGGGCTGCGGTAGCCCAGGGGTTAAGGTATCCAACCATGGCAGGCATGTCATGAGTTCGATCCCAGTACCACCAAAGACCCGCCGTGTAGGGCAGCGATGCACGTTAAATCTGTCGAGAGCTGAAACGTCCTTTCGTTGGTGTGGTGTGGTAGTTAGGAGAGGGGGTGCCAGCTCAGGTGTCGTCCACGTCACTTGACCATGGTTCAAAATTACGTGGTCCGTCGCCAAAAGCCCTCGTGTAGCTGAACAGTGCGACGTTAATATTAACTAACTAACTAATCCAATACCTTAAGGCTACACAGTAACCTAAAAATTTCATTTTTATCGAAAAAAATTTTTTTTGCATGTTTTGGCGGCTTATATCATTGAGATGCTTGCAACGAAATTTCAGATCTGTTAGCAAATTAGTTTTTAAGATATTTGAAGTTTTATGAGCTATGGTTTTGGTTTCGGTTTCCTTTTAAAGCATTTTTTCACACTTAAGTTGAATTAATTAAAAATATTTTTGAGCTTTTAGTTTGAAATGGTTAATAATTCCAATTTTCATTACTAAAATCATTTCTGCTTGATTATGGTTTGAGTTTTTTGAGTTCTCATAATTAATAAAGATTAATTTCATGGCCAATTTTTGCTTTAAAAATAGTTTATATAACTTAAAAGCTTTATCTTTAATTTTTCCTGAAGAGAAAATGCCATGACAAATGCGTTCTGGGTTTCTGTGAGAAACAATATTTCGAAGAGATATTATGAAAATGATGTATCTAAAAATCAGTCCTCAGCTGATTCTGCAATTAGACTTCCGAATACAAGTATTCTGAATTCAAATGCTGCAGATATAACTGAATATATTTCCTTAATGTGTACCAACTACATTATACTAAACATATTGCAGTGCTATA
Source organism: Trichonephila clavipes (assembly GCA_019973935.1). Taxonomy (NCBI): domain Eukaryota; kingdom Metazoa; phylum Arthropoda; class Arachnida; order Araneae; family Nephilidae; genus Trichonephila; species Trichonephila clavipes. The sequence goes on from BMAU01019573.1 coordinate 739,778, forward strand.
TTTTAGTATTTTAAAGTCGTACGACAAGAGCTAAAACTTCCTAAACTGCCCCAATTTAAAGCTGAAAAAAATTAAATTTTATGAGCAAACCTGACTATTTTTAGCTTAAGTTATTATCATTATTATTTTGTACATAAATGCTTCGTGTTTCAAAACTTTTGTGAAATATTAGGTTAAGATGAAGCTGAATAAACTGACGTCTTAACAAATGCTATCAATATTATGCAAAAATATATTTTGAATTAAAAATATAATTTTCAGTCATATTTAATAAAAATAGTGTTTTAATGTAGAACATACATTGGAAAATAACATATTAAAAAATTAGAGTTTTACGGGCATTATAAGTTTTTGTTTTATGACTTTACAAACTTTAAATGCGTTTTTCTCAGACTTTTAATTTTGAAGGTATAAGTGCTTTCTATTCCCTAAGACTTTTTTTTCCTTATCAAGATAGAGAGCCTTGAATTTTTTGCATGTACTCCCAAATGTATTTTCTATAAAAGTTAGTATGGATTTAGCGCTGAGAACTCTAGTTATTTTTCTAAAAAATGCTAAAATTGATATTTTAAAAATTTTCGTGTTTTTTCCAGGTTTTTCTAGAAAAATAATTATTAAAAATCAACAAGGGAATAGATTTTCAAATGCATACTGAATATTGTTTGTAATAACCTAAGAATCATAAATAACTTGAAATTACTTAAAAATTTTAAAAATTGAGTATAAGAGTTTGAAAAAAACTTCAAAAAATTCCTAATTTTTAAAATTGTAAAATAATGGCTGGTCAAACTGACTTTTTGCTTACAGAATCAGCTTAATAATGTAATCTAAATATAAAACATCAATTATTTTTAATGTGACTGTCTCCAAAAATTTTTTTTGAAAAAGGGTACCGTGTAGCCTTAACCACTAGGCTACCGCGGCCACGATAGAAAGCAGAAGTATGGGTTACAGAACAGTGTCAATGTATTCTGACATTCAGCGTCCTGTCGACGATATGAAAGCGACCAATACCACCTGATGATATGCATGACTAAATGTTAAAATTATGTGGGTACTTCACAGTTACCTGGATGCAGTCAGTATGTAGCATTTCTGCTATTCTACGCCTTACATATTTGAGGCTATCACTACCGAATAACAATATTTAATTTCGTCCTTCCATATAACTTGCGACCAATAAACATTTGTCCAATTAATGTGTTCCATTGCCACATTCCCTTTTAACGCTGCTGTAAATTGAGATAGGGCTTTTTCGTGGAATTCTACCTTTTAGTCTTACGTCTGCTAATTACTCCTGACTGTTTTTGAACTGACACAAAAAACCAGCATCACTCTGATGGTTGTCCATGAAATTCTTTTATCTCTCAGACATGGTATTTTTGTTCTTCATCAACAGATTTGGTGCTTCTTTTTCGGCCGTTTCCTGTTTGCTTTTTTTTATTAAATTTGTCTCCCCTGACATTTTAAACAAAACTTTCAGTCTCCAGATGTAGTCACTGAACTACACACCTGTTACGTAATTTTAACATAGAAATACCACTTTCTCGTCACGCATGGGTCCAATCTACTCTTATGCCATTGATTGATTGAATATTAACGTCGCACTGTTCAGCTACACGAGGGCTTTTGGCGACGGACCACGTAATTTTGAACCATGGTCAAGTGACGTGGACGACACCTGAGCTGGCACCCCCCTCTCCTAACTACCACACCAACGGGAGGACGTTTCAGCTATCGACAGATTTAACGTGCATCGCTGCCCTACACGGCGGGTCTTTAGTGGTACTGGGTTCGAACCCGTGACAAAGCCAGCCACGGTCCGATGCCTATACCACTCGGCTACCGCGGCCAGTACTCTTATGGCATTGCTTTTTGACTGAATACATTGTTATCATGGCCAAGAAACAGTCCTGACCTCAATCCTATCGAAAACTTGTGGCACCGTTTGAAAACTCTTGTCCGAAAGAGGAAACCATGAAATAAAAAGGTACTAATTAAGGATATAATTGTTTCCTGGAATCCTGTTATAACGAATGAAGATCTTAAAACTATATTTAGCTCAATAAAACATAGATGTGAAGCTGCAATTAAAAATAATATCTACCCCACTAAGCAACGATAACTCACTGCTATCATCAGTATCTAATGTATATCGATAGTTATTGCTGAATAACTTTTTTAGCGTTGCAAATATTTGAATTTTGTTTTTTGTATCGAATTTAATATCAAATTCTCGTTAAAATGATATAAAATACTTTGCATTTTGTGCAATGTAAAATTTCTATAAGCACACAAACCTAAAAAACGTAACAATTTTAAAAAGTGTTAACAATTTCGGCCACCAATGTATATACAGAACCTTAGCTGGATAATCATGTTCTTAACAGTATTTATTTTAAAAAATGTAATTACGGAGTTTTTCTGTTTGATTAGTAACTATATCATTTATATTTGTCAGTAGTTAAAAGCAATATTTTCATTAATTTAAGTGTGGATCTCTCTTGCTCTTGAGCAAAAAAGTAATTCTTTAAGAGTTGTTTTAGTTCAGTATTTTCTTATAAATTAAATTATTTTTGAATTCTTTTTTCATTATTTGCATATTTGGAAAGTAAAAACTATGATGAAAGATATTCCTTTTAAAATTTGGAGTATTCATCTAAATATAACCATCAAACATGTTTAATTTTCAGCAAATTATTTCAAACTTAGCGTCATTTATTTTCTAGAATTTTATATTCCTGATTCTAATGACGACAGAAATTCACCAAGAAGTAATTTAAGTAAATTTAAATATCGTTTTTTAAAAAAATTATACTGTTTTAAATCCGCAGTTAAAAGTAAATCACAGTGGGAATTGTAAATCAATTGTTGTGACGAAACCAAGAAAAATTCAAGTTACTTTTTATTTTCTTTTTTAAATATGATAATTATTTTCTGTATTCCACAAAACTAGAATTAATTCATCCAAATCATAGCTCATTTAAAAATTTATAAAATCAAAAAATTTAATTGTGTAATAAGGAAGGGCTTTTCAAAGTTACGATACTTGCGACTCTGCTTTCAGTTATAATTTTCATATTGCCCCCCTCTTACAATAATAATGTACTGTGTCGCTAAAGGTACAATACTATTTTAATTATAAATTGTGCAATTTATCAAGATAAGTATGAAATTTTGTATATGACAAGCCCATGGGAGTCACTAATAATTACTAGTTTTTAATTTATTATTGACTACTTGATTATCAAATACTTCGCGCAGTACTGGTATATTTATATCACATCAGTGTGAATATGTATTTTATTTTTATTATGTCAGAATGCATTTTGTAAATTGAAATTAGTTAACTGATAATTATTTTAAACATTTTATTTTCGACTTTTCAATATACTCGATAGTAAAGTTGCCACACCCCTTTTAAGAGAACTCGCTCCACAGTTTGAGAAACGCTGCAATAAGGTCCACTGAAGTCTTTTTTTTTTCTTTAATAAAAATTTTAATGTTTCAAATTTTAAAAAAGCTGCACAAGCAGTTTTATAACTAGACTGAATTTCTTTATTTGCCATGTTTATCGGAATTTACTCTAGAAATGCATAACTACCAATAGAAAAACTAATTTCAGAAAAATTATCTTTCTCTTTTTTAACCAAAGTAAATATCTTAAAATTAATTTCACAGAACTTTTATTTCCTCTTTTTTTAATCAAAGTAAATATTTTTAATTTAATCCTTATAGATTTTTTTTTTATATTTTCGTGCAGTTTAATCAAGGATTAAACCCATATACAAACCTTAGAATATTGGATTACTACATGTGAACATAGATTCCGAATGTTACTTTACCAATGGTGCAGAGAAAAAAAATTAAGACTTCAAATATATCACGTGTTTCTTAGCTATTAAAACCCGACATGAGTTTCACCCTATTAATAATTCACTGCTATGTTGATTAGCTTCGCTGGCTGTTATTAACCCACCATGGTGATTACCCAGAAGCATAAAAACTGGAAATAACCTCACCTTAGCCACGTGTCTACGTGACACTTGACCCTAGAGCTCGTATAAACACTAAAAAGGTTCCAGCAAGGGAAAAAAAGGAGGCCCCAAAATTAGCAAATTGCAACCCAGCCCTTGAGTGAGTAAGAAGCAAAAGAAGACGAAGGAAAAAAGAAATTAAAAATGTGACTTTTTAAGAGCAGACGAAAAGTGCTAAAAAAGAACGTAAAGCGTGATTAGTTTTAGTGGAACGTTATTTTTATAGTTCTTTCCACCGTAATGTGTATGTGGGGGTCGGTAATTGCATTTAGAATCGCAGGGCTTCGTTTCCCAAAAAATTAGTCATGCCTTCGTCAGTAGCGCCCTATCTACTTGCTGGCATATGGTTGGCAAAACAAATTACTACCAAAAGACCCGGAGGGTAGAAGAAGTCCTTTTTTTTATTATTATTTTATAGGAGCAGGGGTGATACCCACTTCACTTCAGTTGAGCCCTTCGGGTCGTCGTCAAATGAAGGTGTCGAACTGGATCCCTAGGGTGGGGGAGGAGGAAATAGAAATATGGAAGAGCATCGAACCCTAGAAGAATTGGTCGGCTGAATCGGCACATCTATTTGAAAATTGGATATTAAATGTTATTAGGAATCTTTTATTAATCTCAAAGGTTCATCAGAGGAAGTTGAGATATGGTTTTTTTTATGAAGTTATACCAAAGCGCAATATCGAAATAATTTGCTTCAAACCTATCGGAAATAATTTCGAGTTTATATTGCTAAATGTAGGCACAACTTGAAACAGTTTCTCTAACAGTTATTGATTTTGTAGAAAGGTATACATTTCTCTGAGTTGAGTTCTAATATAAATCCATTTCTTACCTTTCATTTTTTTATGTTTATTTTTGTTGCAATACTCAGTTATTTTCGGTTTATTTTTATGCATTAGAGAGTATTTTTGTATTGAATAGGTTAATTTCATTTATTCTTTTTCATCTATTTTCTAGAGCTAATTATTTTAGAACGTTTATTTTAAATTTGGATCGGTTTATCTTTCAATTCTAGTATTACGCCGAAAAAAATTTCGAGAACAAATTAAATAATTAAAACCATTCTTCCCTCATCTTGATCTGATCCCGAACTTTGACTTAACTAAATTTTCTGTGTTTAAGCATTTTGAGATACTACTAATCTTCATCATTTCAATGTATGTATTCTGTTTTAGGTTTCATCTAATACCGCTAAAATTTTTGCACAGGGAAACCGTTTCATATTAAAAACTTTAAAAACACAAAAGTGTCGTTTCTTGTGATTTTGAACTTTATTTTTTCTCTGATAGAAATCATGTAAGTTTTGTAATAATTCAAATTATTACAAATCATATGAATAACTTAATTTGATTCGTTAAGGCTAACTTGATATTGCAAAATGGTCTATCTGCAACGATATTCATTACTTTAAAATTTATATTTCAATATAATTTGGAGTAACAATAAAAAAAATAACTCTTGAATATGCATACCCTATTCTCCAAATTTCCATGTTGCATAAGTATTTCGAGACTCAATAAATTAAAAGATTCAGATTTTGTATAGAAGCTGCAAAGCAGCTATAATCTCTCATATAGAATTGTATAATTTTTTATTTCAAAATGGCCATTAGTTACTAAAAAAATAGTTTGAAGAGGATTGTTATATTGGGCTATATTTCCAATTAAATTGAATTAGAGATATGCTTAGAGGGAAGGAAGTGACATATTTGATTTAAAAAATAAAATTTAAAACTTGATCATGGGTTATATTTGTAGATGTTTGATAATTTAAATCAATATACCCGTTCAAGAAGCATGTCAAAACAGAGCCGGCAATAGACAGTAGATGTCACAAATTTTATTTCACTGGCTAATTTAAATAAACGCCACATTAGAAGCAATATTAGAGCTACTGGCGATGAATTCGTGTTTCTGAATCACGATCAAGTGGCAGAAATCATATTTAACCATCAATATCCGTGCCTTGCCAACATAATATAAAGGTTTGACAATCCGGGGGAAAACACTTAATGTACATCATCTCAATTTGTCAATGATCTTCAGAAGTAGGAAATTGGTGCCATCCACCCATTGGTTACAAGTTCATTACCCTACCGTCCAACCTGCATTCGCAGTAACGTGAGTGAATAAATATTAACGCCACGCTATTTAGCTACGTTAGTGAATATTAACATCACACCGTTCAGCTAAACGAGGGCTTTTGGCAACAGACCTCGTCATTTTGAACCATGGTCAAGTGACGAGGACGACACCTCATCTGGCACTCTCTTCTCCTAACTACCACACCACACCAATGGGAGGACATTTGAGCTCTCGACAGATTTAACGTGCATAGCTCCCCTGCACGGCGGGTCTTTAGTGGTACTGGGCTCGAACTCATGACACGCCAGCTACGAGTCCGTTACCTTGTCTACTAGGCTACCACGGCCCCACTGTTTAGCTACACAAGGACTTTTGGCGATGGACCTCGTAATTTTGAACCATGGTCAAGTGGCGAGGACAACATCTGAGCTGTCACTCCCTTTCTGATCTTCCACATCACACTAATGGGAGAACGTTTGAGCTTCAACATCGGTCTCCTCTGCACGAAGGATCTTCAGCGGTACTAGGCTTGTACTAATGACACGCCAGCCACGAGTTCATTACATTGACCACTACGTTACAGTGACCACCCAAGGTAACCTATTGGTTATGGTCACGAGGTCGTGCCCGGCGCTGTCGAGTCGCGGGCTTAATTCCTGATGCCATTGAAGAACCGCTATGTAGACCCTGATGCAAGTTAAATCTGCCGTGCCAGCTTAAAGGGGGGTGCCAGCTTAAAGTTCCTCCTCGTCACTTGCATGTATGCACTCGTTTTATGCATGTATTCTAAGCAGAGTGACACTAAATATCATGCAAATTATCTATCTATGTGCTTTAAAATCACGAGGGGATCTTGTGGTCACACACACACAGAGTTAGAAATAAGGAACTAAAAATGCTTAACAAAGAGGATAACCTTTTTTGATCCATATCATATATACAACAGATTTATTAATATTAAATGTACACAAAAACAAACAACAAAAATATTGTTTTAGTTTATTAAAAGTTGTCTAAAAAGATCCTGTATAAATTGCTTTCTCAAAATTTATTTATGATCGAATATATTTATCTTATTAATTCGAAACTCTTATTTAGTTATATGCAAAGGATTTTTTTTTGCAATTACCTTCATTATATTTGCTTTATGGTAAAAGATGGCTCCTTTTCGTTTCGTATAGCTTTAACTGAGCAATTAATTGCCTCAAAATACGAGCACTTCTAAAAAGAACAAAATTATATTAGTGCATCTTAAATACTACGGAGTTGTGTAACCATTAGACCCGGATCTGCTAATATTGTTTTACAATCATATAATGAAGACCAATTACTGAAGTCCTACCATGATTTTGAGATAACACGGCGGTACTTGATCTGCTCGACTTAACGTAAACATCTCTTAATTTGCGAACACCGGGTAAATTTAGACAACCCTACGTCTTACCTCTCATTCAAAACGAAACCTCTAATCGAATTTTCAAAAAAATAAATAAATAACGTTAATTTACGAAAGAAAACCATCTTTAATGATTTTCTCAAAAAAAAAACTTGAAAGAAACCCCTCGGTATAATGAGTCAAAACACATCATCTTCTCAATCATCGGGTAAAAACCGCAATACAACCTCCCGAATAATTTGCATGTGGGGTAGCGTAAGGTAAAAAATAATTACCCTTCTTTCCATGCCTGCACGTATCGACTTTTCGTACGCCCTTTTTTCCACAATACTTGATAATTAGTTGGATAGTTCTTCGTTCGAGATGGAAGGGGGGTAAAGAAAGGAAAAAAGAAATCGAAGAACTTAGAAGACGAATACTGCATGCAACTGTGCTCGGGAAAGACTGTGCACAGATAAACGCATCCTCCGAGATCCCGTACGTGACTTTTATCCGATTCTTGGTCGAATCGCACTTCAAGTGCTCTTCCTACAAGATTCGAATTCATTAGACGACTTATTGAAGCTGAAGAACACGTTATGGAGGGTATTTTTCCATCCCGTTTCTTAGACCTGGTTGTTAAGGTGAATGGATGGATGGATGTACACACACGTTTTACATTTTTCTCTATTATATGGAAGTTACAGCTTCGCAGAATTGCCTTATGAGTGGGTTAATTTTCTATTTCGCTCTCTTTTCGTTCCCTCAATTACGCCTTAAGTGATTAGGATTTACTTATAAACAGGGCACTCTTTTTTAGTTGGGCTGGGATGGCAACAAAAGGAAAGCAGTTAGAACGGGAGTTGTTCTTTTGAGGCACATTTTCCGTTTCTGATATATGGACGGAAGGGAGATTTAGAAGAGGGGCGTATGGGTTATTTTATCTTCCACAATGGTCTCTTTTCATGTCGTTTTGGAGAGTTAATGGAGGAGGCTGGTGTCGTTTGGAATTACGGCTTTGAAAACTTCAGAAGATGCACGTAATTAGATGGGAATTCGAAAATATTCTTCTTTGAAGGGTTTTTCAAAAAGTTGGAATGAAGCGGTGGAAATGTATATTAAATTCGGAACCCTTTGGAAGAATTTTATTCTAAGGAAGGTAATTAATTGGGGGTAGAACGAGATGCACAAAGGAATCAATATTATTATGAAGTTATTTGGATCGTTGCTTAAATTTCTGTTCAAATTTAGGGGATATCTGAAAGAGTGGGCATTACTTCGACTTCAAAATAGTGTTAAATGCGTAAATTGGCTTTGTTTAAAATAAATTTCTACAATCTGTGAAAGATATTTATTTTTGAGTTTTCCAAATGCTTACTTATCTATGCATTCAGTGGCCAAACTAACGGACTCGTGTTCGGCTTGTCATAGGCACCGAAATTTGATAGCGAGGGCTGCCACTAGATGGTGCCTCCATGAAATGGCTCTCACATTTAGGGACTTGTCATGTCTGACAAGGCTTTGTTGCCAATATTCAGCCCATTAGGGGAAAAATTCATATCTTCATTTATTTACTTACGCTTAATTTATAAAGAGTGTTTTTTTTCAGGTATAGAAGTTTAAGTTGGCATTACTTTCCAAGATGGCGACCGATTTAACAGCTGTCAAGTGATTTATTCTCAGTTTGGTTTGGCAATTCATCAAAACGATCATCAAGCAAGGCGTAGATTCGTCGAATGGGCCCAAAACGAGATTGCCGTTGTTCCCGATTTTCATAAGCGAATTTTGTTTAGCGATGAAGCGCACTTCTGGTTGAATGGCTACGTCAACAAACAAAACTGCCGCATTTGGAGTGAAGCTAATCCACAAGTGTATGTCGAAACACCGTTACATCCATAAAAACTGACTGTTTGGTGCGCTTTATGGGCTGGTGGAATCCTTCTTCAAAAACGATGAAGGCCACAACGTTACAGTCAATGGTGATCGGTATAGAGCCATGATTACTAACTTTTTCATTCCTGAATTGAACAATCATGATGTCGAGGAGCTGTGGTTCCAACAAGACGGCGCAACATGTCACACAGCTCGTGCCACAATCGATTTATTGAAAGACACGTTTGGCGACCGCCTATTTTCACGTTTTGGACCCTTGAATTGGCCTCCAAGATCTTGTGATTTAACACCGCTAGACTATTTTCTGTGGGGCTATGTTAAGTCATTGGTGTATGCGGATAAGCCACAAACGCTTGACCATTTGGAAGACAACATTCGCCGTGTTATTGCCGATATACGGCCACAAATGTTAGAAAAAGTCATCGAAAATTGGACGTCTAAATTGGACTACATCTGAGGCAGCCGTGGCAGTCCTATGCCAGAAATCATATTTAAAATGTAATGCCACAAGATTATCTTTCGAATAAAAAAAATTCATGTCAATCGAATAATACATCGGTTGTTTTATTGCAATTTAAAGTTCTCTACCTCTAAAAAACACCCTTTATTTGTGCAACTTTGCGAAGATATAATTTTTAAGTTAAATTGCCTTATCTTCAAATTTTCTGTTGTATGTCATTTGACTGAATATATTCTTTCTTCGTATATACGTGGAATACATAATAAATATATATATATATATATATATATATATATATATATATATATATATGTATATATAAAATTTCTGGAAGATAGGTAATAATAATTGTAAGACGTAGCGAGTGGATGTTATTACTGTAGGTAACCAAAGATAGAGCGTGGCCGGTGGTGTAATTTTCTGTATTACTTGGAACATGGTTGAATACGGTATTATCGAAGAGGCACTCCTGTAAATCATTATTCTTTTTATTCACATCTGGAAACACAAAGTCCAGTAGGGACAGCATTACACATACAAGAAGTAAACATCTTAGCACAAACACAAACAAAGATAAACATAGAACGCGTCGCAGCAGGCTGATTACATGATGAAGGCAGGTAGACAAAAGAGAGCAGTTACACAAGATTTTTGCTTTTTATACCAGCAGTGCAAGCGTGTGATGATTACATAATCGTAGTTCTGATTGGATAGAATGGGCGAGACAGGGATTTCGGACTAGCCGATTACGATTAAGATTACAATGTTGATTTTATAACCAAAGAGTTAAAGTTATTTTAAATATTAGTACAAAGAGTTAATAAAAAGGATACTAGAGGGAATTATTACACACACACACACATATATATATATATATATAACTGCTAAAATCTGAAACTATTATTGTAGTTTTAGAGTGCTAGTAAATGTAATATTCCTCTATTTTTAAGATTGTGATCTAAAAAATAAAAAAATAATAAAAATTCTAAGATATTCAAAATACATTAAAAATACAATAATGTGATTTTTTTAAAGAATATAATGTAAAATTTTCTTTAACAAAAATTTCTTATTTTTGACTGTTCGGTTAAAAAAAAAACAATAAAAAAACAACACAAATCTTTCGCAAAATTGCATCCTGGAAATGATCCCTATCATTTTAAAAGAATTGAAAGGAAATGAAGAAATAAGTACACAAATCAATATCAGTAGAGTTCGAAATTACATCCCTACATAACCATTGCATTAGTTATAATAATTATATTTTTTGCGTCAAAATCATATGCTGAATTTTTAAAAGATTTCATAATCAGTATTTGAACACATTTCTTTTCATATGCGTTTATGAATTTTTAATCCATTAGAAGAATGATTTACAAATAGTAATTTTTTTAGCAATTTTGAACAACGCTTTTTCATTAAACTATAAAAGCATTTGAAAATTTTTTTAAAAAAATTATTTACATTTACGTACAATGTAAAATATATATTTTATAACTTTTTTAAACAAATTATTGTAATTTTTTTAAATTCGGCTGAACAACGTTGTTACATCTTTTGGGTTTTGGAAATTTTAATAACAGGTATAAATTAAATTAAATCTCTAAATAAAAGAAAAGAAGGAATAATTGTAAAAAAAAAATATTATTTATATATTAAAGAAAAGTTTTATTTTAACTATCTGCATGATAGTATTTCTGTTATCTCCTTTCCAAATTCTTTTCTTTGTCCCTAAGAATAATAGGTAAATTTTAGATCGATTAATTACAACTGATTAGTTATATAATTGCTTCATTTTCATTATATTTAAGGATTTTTAGTTGATTATTTTTAAAATATTGAATGACTGACATTATTTTAAACATTTTTCCTTATTTAAAATTTATTATAATAGAGTTTTAGAGGAAAATATTTATCATTTTTAAAAATACAGCTCATTTATGCTAATTTAAATGAGTGGATTCCAAAATCCCATTTTTTATGAATTATTCCTATAATTGCAAAATCTCTTTACAATATTTTATTTGCTTCATGAGATATTAAACTATTTAAGCTTAATAATTCTCGAGGTATTATTATATTTCAATTAAAACATTATATACTATGTGTATAATGTAAAAAGTTTTTTCTCTTCCATTTAAGAAATATTAAACATTATGCATAGCTCATAAAGTTTTGAAAATAGAAAATCATGGATAATTTTTAAATGCATTCAGCGTGAGAAAAAATACACTTAAAATAAAGGGTGTTTTTTAGAGGTATAGAACTTTAAATTGCAATAAAACAACCGATGTATTATTCGATTGACATGAATTTTTTTTTATTCGAAAGATAATCTTGTGGCATTACATTTTAAATATGATTTCTGGCATAGGACTGCCACGGCTGGCTCGGATGTAGTCCAATCTGGACGTCCAATTTTCGATGACTTTTTCCAACATTTGTGGCCGTATATCGGCAATAACACAGCGAATGTTGTCTTCCAAATGGTCAAGCGTTTGTGGCTTATCCGCATACACCAATGACTTAACATAGCCCCACAGAAAATAGTCTAGCCGTGTTAAATCACAAGATCTTGGAGGCCAATTCACAGGTCCAAAACGTGAAATTAGGCGGTCACCCAACGTGTCTTTCAATAAATCGATTGTGGCACGAGCTGTGTGACCTGTTGCGCCGTCTTGTTGGAACCACAGCTCCTCGACATCATGATTGTTCAATTCAGGAATGAAAAAGTTAGTAATCATGGCTCTATACCGATCACCATTGACTGTAACGTTGTGGCCTTCATCATTTTTGAAGAAGGATTCCACCAGCCCATAAAGCGCACCAAACAGTCAGTTATTCTGGATGTAACGGTGTTTCGACATACACTTGTGGATTAGCTTCACTCCAAATGCGGCAGTTTTGTTTGTTGACGTAGCCATTCAACCAGAAGTGCGCTTCATCGCTAAACAAAATTCGCTTATGAAAAGCGGGCACAACGGCAATCTCGTTTTGGGCCCATTCGACGAATCTTTGCCTTGCTTGATCATATTTAAAATGTAATGCCGCAAGATTATCTTTCGAATAAAAAAAGTTCATGTCAATCGAATAATACATCGTTGTTTTATTGCAATTTAAAGTTCTATACCTCTAAAAAAACATCTTTTAGATTTCAATAAAAAAATTCAATTTGATATATACTTAAATTCATTTAGCATAAATACTTAATTGACGCATTAAATGCAAATTATTTCGTATGAAATGAACTTCAAATTTTTTTAAGTATGTTACAAATTTATTTAATAGCCAATACTCTATATTAATCTGTAATAAATAGATTTCTTGCGTGTCTTTAATTCATAGGTACAATAAATGGTACAGTTTACTTTTTATTATTATTTACATCTGAAATTTTTAAATGTTCTGTTAAATCAAGAGCATATTTGTGGTTTTATAAGTTAAACATTAACTATAAATAATTCACATTAAAAATAAGTGTTGTAAATTATTTATTCAACTTTGCCATTTTCAGTCTTCCAGGTGCAAATATTCAAAGATTTTCATATAAAACCTAATGTCTTTAATTTTTTTTCAGTATACATTATTTTGGCATTTTAATAGTCAAAGCAATTTTCAAAGGATGAAAACACTAAGAAATTTAAAGCAATTTGTGTTTAACAAGTGGAATATTTTTATTAGAGTATTATTTTTATAATACTCGAATATTTTTTTATTCATTTTGTGGAATGAAATGAAATCTTTTTTTTAAGTACAGTAGAACGTCGTTTATATCCGAACGTTTATTATCCAGAGCAGCGTCAAATATCCGGACCAGTTTTTTCTTTTGTCAACAACATGTACTATATATGAATACGTTTTCGAACAGTGCAATGCTCAACAGTTGTTTCGCGTGAGGCCAAAAGTGAAGGGAAGATCCAAGGTCAGGGATATTTGGGGAATTTCAGTTGTGTGATTTGGTAAACATCAGCACGGAATATTAGGTCAGTTTGTTTCCAAGTGAGGGGGTGTACACGTGCACATACACACACCCTCAGCGAAAAAATGAAGGTGTAAAATGTTACAGCGAAAAATAAGTGATTATTTTCCACAATAAAGGTAAAATTGCGACATTTTGCACCTATTTTGCTTTTTCTTCTCGCACGTTTCCCGTATGTGATGAATTTCAATATTCGTATAGTGTCCGGTTTCATATACTGCATGAATCGCATTCGGGTTTCGGTTATCCGAACAATCGTGTATCCAAACGGTGTCCGATCCCAATTGGTTCGGATAAACGACGTTCTACTGTAAATAAAAAAAGGTTCTATGAAATGATATATTTAGTTCTTTAAGTTTTTAGAAAAAAAATTTGAATATATTTGTGTGTTAAGAGCTCTTTTGAAAATTTGATTATTTTCTGTATTTCTAATTTATTTCATATATTTTTCTACTTTCCCCTTCTTTTAATTTCTTCTAATTCTTTTCACCTCCTCAAATCGATGTAAAAGAATTGAAGAAACAAATTTAATTTTTAAAAGTATTCAGAAAATGTTTTTAAAAATGTGTGCTTAAACTAATAAATCATTTTTAAAATAATTTTTTCCTAAAAGAAAGAAATTTTATTTGTATTTTAACAAAAATATACTTAAAAATATATATTTCAAAAAGTTATTTATTTCTCTTATAGATAACATTATTTAGTAATTATTACATTTTATTCCTTTTTATGAGTCAATCAAAATTGCATGTCCATATACATGTTTAAGAAAACTAAACCTATACATCATTGCGTTGCAAATATTAGAAATGATTTCTAATCCTTGCTCACTGTGTGTAATTGTGATATTTTTATGAATTATGTATAATACATATATACTTTATCAAATTTTGAAGGCGTTTAAGATATATTTACTTAAATCAATGCAATTAAATCTTTTAAAACAATTTTTATCAAAATTTTATAACTGCAATTACAATCAAGTGTTAAAAGAAAAAAAATCTCAACTCAAAGTTTTCGAAAGAAGTATCTGACCAAATGCGCGAACTAGATGCTCAGTGAATACCAAGAACAAAATAAATGGCCTAAAATCGACAAAAAAAAGTGGCCAAAACAAACGCAGATTTAGAATAATTTTATCTTTTTTTAAAAAAAAACAATGTGTTTCTCAACTAATTTTTAAAATATTTATTTTACTAAACGAACTAATCAATAGGGCTTTGAATATTAATCCCTCACAAAACTGTCACACTTGTAAAAAGTTACAATTAAAAAAAATGATGCAGAATGTAAACAAAACTGCGCAGCCCCCTTAGCAAGCGCTTTTCCAACTGCAGTGGAAAATGATAATAATAAAAAAAGAGGAATATTCCTTCTCATTAACGCAGAACAACAAACAGTCCCTTTATCCATTCACTTACCGCTATTTCTCGAGCCAATCAGGACTAAGGATTCCTTCATTAATTCTCGTTAGCGGCTGTGACGTCAGAACGGCGTAAAAACAGAGGAGGGGAATTAACATGGCGGACTTGCGTGCCGAAAACAGATAATGGCTGCCAGCCTCCCTCACACTGTTGCCATAGAAACCGGTGACGTCATGATCTCATCTTTCTCCAACGTGTTGAAAGATTGTTGTTTTTGAGGTTATAAAATTATTTATACAAAAAAATTATGTAATGATGACAGACCGCAGGAGGCGATGTGATGTATCGATGGGGAGAGGAGGATTGTTTTAGAAAGATTTTTATCCAAATAGTGTTTGAAATTCGTCTCTTGAAATGAATTAGAATTTGAATAGAATGGAATTTTAGAGTTGATACAATTCAGAAAATATAGAATTCTCGAGAAATTCTAACAATTCTGAAACAGAAAAGGAATTTTCCATAAGGAACTAAACTATCAAGATTTTATGCGTGCGTGAAATGATTCTTAAAATGCAATTTTTAATGATTAATTATTTAAAAAAATCATTTAACTGAGAATATACTTTTCTAAAATTAAATTACTTACTTGAATTCAATTCAAAAACAATTAATTTTTACCATACACTTAGTCAATTTATCGGAAGATTATTAAAAAGTTCTCTATAATTTAGGTCAAAATTTTGAAATAACTTATGTATATTCAACTATGCAATCAATTATTTCTATTTGAATGTTATGATTGAAAAAATTTAGGATACTACATGCAAAATCAAAAAAAATTAAATAAATTTAGATTTTTTATTTTATTGGTACGTAATAGAACAATACATATTTTTGCTAGAAATTTAAATAAAATTGAATTCATTAAAATGACTCCTTCTAAAGTAAAGGGTTAGTTCATTTGTAAAAATAATAATTAGAAAGTTTACGTTAATTAATAATGTTAATGAATGTTAATTTTCACAGATATTTAAAAAATTATGCATTTCTTAGTTTTTATTTTTACAGTTTATCTGTTTTAATTTAAGTTAGGAAAGTTTGCCAGTTTCAGGAAATTTTAAATTATGCAAGTTTTTAATCCATCTAGTATCTAAATTAAGCATCTTCTTTTGTGTCTTACTTTATTTAAATCAACTTATTTATTTTCTCAATTTTTAAATCAACGATAATTTATAACATTGCAGGAAAGTCAAAACATAGTCACCTTTCATTTTTTTTTCTGGCTAATACATTAAGAGTGTGAATCACTGAAAGATATTCAGTAATTTCGTAATACGCTTGACAGTGTTGAAGTAAATTAATTCGTTTCGACAAGGATTCTCAATATGAGATGAAAAAAAGAGGATTTTTTTCCTTGAAATCCCAAGTAGATCATTTCTTTTTATAGTTAGTGGAGAGTTCTTCAATCTCTCGGGAGCCTTTTTCTAGAAGGGCGCCATGACTTTGCATGGGGGGAGCATATCAAAAAGTCGAAAATATATAATATATTGAAAGGAATCAAAACAAAATACATTTTGACATAATAAAAAATAAAATACACTCGCTATTTAAAAATTAGAAAAGAAAGTAATAGAATAACTATTCTGTTACTTAAAATATCTATCATTTAAAAGTAATTTATACTAAATTTAATACCTCAATCATTTGTACGGTTTATAACTGAGGTCGTATTGTAACTTGTCAAAGGGCATTTTTATAGCATTCAATACATTGTTACTGTATGGGGGGAGGCGAGAGGAAAATTATGATTGAAAATTGGGTACCAAACATTGAGAGTTTGAGAAGCACTGAATTAGAGTGTAATACAGTTTTTGAATTAAAAAAGAACTCTTTTTAATAATATTCAAAAGTATTCATAAACAAAAGAATTTTTTAAAATTCAGTTTTGCATACAAAGATTTTGATGGTTTCGGTGCAAAACGTTGAGTTTCGAACGTCGGTGGGTTTGCGGAAGCGAATATTTGAAGGAAAAAATTATAAAACCAAATATGCACGTAGTTATCTATGCATTTAGTGAACTTAGTCGTGTATACGCATGTGTAAACTTGGTTCTCAAAATAATAAGAGAGGGAGGGAAAAAAAGTTCACAGGGGATATTTATTGATTTTGAATCATATTATTGTTTTACACACACACAATCACAATTATTATTTTAAAAAGTCAAAATGAATCAAATAGAGCATGATTTTACAGATATTTATTTGAAAAAAAAATAGCACATAAAATTAAACCATAAATTCAACAGTTTGAATCAGCGGTTTTTAAACTGTAGTCTGCGAACCCCACTCCCGGGGGACCGCAGTATTCTTCTAGGGGTTCCGCGAAGGTCTCTAGTTTAATGTTAAGATTTCTTTCTTTAATAGACTCTGAAAGACTTCGAGGAAAAATTGAAAGATGTGGCATTCTAGACTAGATCACTAAATTGCTTCCAATGAAAAAACTACTGGCATAATGTATTTTAATCAAGAATATTAATTCAGTTCTTTTTTATTGTTTACAACCACGTTGCCATTATTGCAAAGTAATATTTTCAAAAAATAGTAGAAACGGGGGGAAAAGTGTTTAAAAAGTCTGTTTAAAAAGCAGACAGTCTTAGAGTCTTGGGGACCTTTATATCATTCAACCATGTGTTAGGAGCCAGGAAGGGTTGTTCAAAATCTTGGTGGTCGGCGATGTCTGGTTGATACATAAAGGGGGTCCGCCGCGATCAGAAGTTGTTTAATAACCGCAGGTTTGAACATTTGCTTCTGTGCTGCTATTTTTCCAAAACAATCCTTTTTCCTTATGTCATCGTTTAGATCAACGTAGTCGTTACTTTGTGTGTGTTACTTATTCGTTTACAAAACCTTACAAATTACCTCCACCCAAAGGATTTATTTATATTGAATAATTCGCAAAAGGTACATGATGAAAAGTCTATAATTCACTCCTTCACTTATTATCTTTTAATATATTTGTTTTCACTTTTGAAATTGGACTTAAGATGCCAGTAGGAGAGGGATGTAGCGGTAAATTTTATTGTTTTAATATCTCATTATTTACCTTCTATATTAAGTGAGATAGTTCGTTTTACAAACGAAAAATATATATGTTTAAAAAAGATAGCTCGAAATGCATCGCAAAAAAGTGAACGGATTTCATTCAAAGCATCCCAATAAACATATCCCATGTTAAGTTTTTTTTTTATGTAATGATTACCTAAGATAAAATCCAGTAACAGATTTTTGCATGTTCAGATAGATTCGTGCAAATATATACTTACGTTTTTTGATCACGACACAATAAATCTTCATGTGTTTAATGCGTGTTAGAGCATGAACGGAGGATGCTTTAACACGCATTCAGAGGTTAATTTGCGCAGGCGGTCACCTGTTAGTATTGATCTCAATATAGAAAGTTATCGTGCATGTATAAAGATCGAACAGAGAATTACGTGACAAATGAAGTTTATTTTGATTACTCAAAATGAAATGAGAAAATTGGAATGAGTTTATGTTCTATAAAAATCAAATGTAACTAAACATGGGTTAATACTTTTCTTCGAAAGTTAAGCGACGCTTATTAGAAAGAAGAAGCTTCATTAAATATTGGAGAAAATCTTTCGGGCACATTTGTTTTATTTAAATATTCTAGGCCTTAATTTTTCATTTTTGTATAAAATCCTTTCTTACTTTAGTTTACTTATGCAATCTGTTTGTATAAAAAATCTGTGGTACAAAATGATCTTCTTACGCATTGTTTTTATAAATATTAATGTTGTATTGTTGCCACAAAAGAAAAGATTCTTAGTATGCGTAGTAAATTTATTATTGTTATTAACGGTATTTTTTTAGTAAAAAAAATGTTTCGTTTCCGATAACTAATATTGCAAAATATGTAACAAAGATATAAATAGAAAGACAAAATACTTGGATTTTAGAAAAAAAAATTTAACATTTTTTAAGATTTTATTGAATGTGTTTGTACAACTGCTTGAAAAACAGAGAGTTTATGCTTTATTTCCTGCTTATCGAGTTTGCAGTTCCAGCTCTGGTGCCATTAAACACCTGTAGTGTAGAGGAGCTGATGAATGTTAAATCTACCAAATCAAATTCCTCACGTTGGCATGGAAGTTTGAAAGTGGTGTGGTAACTCGGGTATCAGCCTCTTAAGGTATCCGACTACGTTCGGAAACGTGATTTTAAAAAAAGCGCATAAATGGATAATTTTCATGATATTTAGTGTCACAAAGATTAGAATACATGCATAAAATTGTTTTAAGGAGATTTTGCCAAAATATTATATTTAAATAAATTTTTTTGTCAAAATATCCTTAAAACAATTTTATGCATGTATTCTAATCTAAGTGAGACTAAATATCATGAAAATTATCCATTTAGGCGCTTTTGCAAAATCATAGTTCCGAACGCAATCGGATACCTTAATGTTTCCCGGTCACCCGTTTCTACTCCACTGACCATAGTCAATCCTTCTGATACATAAAAGCTTCCTTCCTTCAGTAATTGAATTAAAGTTGTTTATCTTGGAAAGTTAAAAATTTGGATGTAAAGGAGATGAAGAGAATTCCACTGAGCATTTAAGTATGAGACGTAAAAGCATTTATATCTATTTTCAGTGGAGAGTTATTTTTCATCCACTTGGGATATGGAAATGACACTGTGTGAAGAACGTTTTAAGAAATTCCATATTCCCAATAAAAGATAATTCATTATTTTCAAAATACTTTTTCTCGGATTATAAAAAAGTTACAAAAACCATCTCGGGAGAAAGTTCTGAAGCGACTGATACATGTTTGTTCCTATTACTATCGAATCTTACAACGCAAACACTTCAGATAAACTAATTTGTAATACAAACACATACAATCTGGTCGAGATATGAATACTTGATAAAAAATTTCCCTTTTATAAAAGGGAACCAATAAATGTAATCTTCCAACCAATAAAGCTAAAACTGCTTTTTATGAAAAGTTGAACATGAAAGAAGAGAAAAAAAAATTTTCACACGGAATTCTTTATTTCATAAAATATAAGGGGGGAATTCAATGAAGCCATCTTGACGAGATAAAATGAAATTTCCTTTCATATAAAAAAAGAATATAAATTTAAAGAAAAATCAAAGTTGTGTGAATATTTTCCTTTCATCTTTTTACCTTTAAAAAGAAAGTTGATAATTCATGACGTCGCCGTATCCTTAATAAAATTAAAAATCTCATTCTTCATTCCATACACGACTACTCAAACATCACAGATCTGAGCGACGTGTTTTTATTAGACTGTATTCCCAAATACCGCTCGCTAATTCATTTTTCTAATACGAAAAGCGAGGGTGATAATTTATTTGCAAATTACTTCATTGGACGTGACGATCATAATGTGGAACAACTCTCCAGGGAGAAAAATCACTGCTTAAAAAATGTGCACTTTTTTAAATCATGAAAAATCGACACGAAGTAATGTATTTACACATAGAACTAATGCGAAAAAGTGTCCATTAAAAGAAAACCTCCCGGTGGAATATTCGGCACATATCAACCGACTCTCGTCACCCCCCTTCCTAAGTAACATCATCTTCGAGCATATAAATATACTGCACAAATACTTACAGGGTATTTTATCCGCATCCCGACACCCACCACTATTTAAAAAAATCGTTTGCAAAAATCCCCTGACTAAACAAACACGGCGGCACTTTTACTTTTCGTTAAATTCATTTCATGTTTCAGAATCTGAAAGAGAAGAAGAGATAGACGGGGGGGACGAAGGGGGGTGCAGACGATTCGAAGAATGGGGGTGAAAAAAAAAGATAGAAAGGGGAGTAGAGGATTTAAAACAAAATACATTCGATATTGCTGGTACTTCACTTTCTTCAATCGGTTCCAATACTAAATAAAGATGAAAAGAAATACACCCTACAGTGCTTTGCACCACCCCTGCCTCTCTTTTCTTATTCCATACTCCTTTTCGATGTTTGATCTTGATTTCTTTGAAGATGAACCGTCGATTCCTAATAACAAAGAGAGCTGAGATCGCGTTTTTATTACGGTTACGGTTATTTCAATGAGGCAAGTCCGTTGAGCCAAAAGGGGAGTGAAGAAAAAAGAAGTAGGAAGGGAGAGTGGGACATATATTGAGACTAAAATGATATAAAATATTATAATAACGAAAAAAAAGTAAGGTATAGGGGTGAAAAAACCGACAGAAATCTATTGAATAAGGAGAGGTATGGAAATATTTTTCACGGTACTATTACCTTTTCCTGATGTAGGAATTTCAACTTGTATGTTTGGCTTTAAAATGCTTGCTGGTGAAGTTTAGAATAGAGATTTCATAAGATATGATCAAGAGAAAGAAAGGATTATACAGCAATGAATGGATTATAGCTGAACTAAAAGATGTTTTACGCCGCTGATTGGTTTGGTTTTATCAGCGTTACATTAGAGCTATACGTATGATGGAATTGTGGAAAACACAGGCTTTTAAGTTAGATATTCAGCAGATATTTCTTTCTGATTTTGATGAAAGATATCCCTTCTTTATACAATCCTGAATATTAATATCATGTAACATTTTAATTCGGATGTGTAGAATGAGAATTTTCAAGTAGATCTCTCTAATTTCTTTTTTTCAAACCTGAAATGTTTCGTTTTTATCTGTATTGATGCCCGTTTCAAGGAATCTTAGATAACCCTATTTTTTATAAATATTTTTTTAAATATTTAATTTACTATTTTTTTTAAATTATTTATCCCAATTTTATAAAAATAACTTGATTTTAACAAGCATTTGTTTGTTTTTTACTTATCACTTGATCATTGAAAATTAAGAAAAATGCTGAATTGTACGTGTAATTAAAGGCAACGTTTTTCTGATCAAATAAGGGTATTATAAGCAGTATTATAAAAATTCCGTAATTAACTTTTAAATGTTCAGGAGTTGGTGTTTAAAAAATTATTAAAATAAAACAAAAATACTTGTTACTTAAATGGAAATATTATTATAATGCATAATATGTAAAAAAAAACTGTAATTAACTTTTAAAAATTCACGAGTTAATGTATAAAAGCCGTTATTGCAAAAGAGAGAAAAACAATACTTCTTACTTAAATTTAAATGTGGTTCATGAAAGAATTCAAATATTTATCACTTAATGTTGGGAAAACCTATTCTGTGTGTGAAATAAAGTAAAAAACAGTTTCATGCTCATAAGAATAATTCTGCTCAGAAGATAGTCTTCAATTATAACTTAGTAAAATATCATAAGATACTTTTAATATTTTAAGAGAAATGATTTTTTAAAATATTTCATTCATATATTAAAGATATTCCTCGGTAGTAAATGTTGAAAATGCTTTCTTATAAAATAACAAAAGATTGAAACAATAGAATTTTTTTTACTATTATTGTTATTTACGACATTACATAATTTTTTCCTACTTTAACCTTACAATTTATTAAAATAACAATTTTAATCTTTCCATTTGACACAAAATAACGCTTTATATTACAAAATTTCATATACAATGTATGCATAATATCAATAGAATATTTAGAGGGACTTTTTTTGTTTCATAGGAAATATTTTTAATTATTTTTTGTAATTGTAGATTATATTTGAATAACAGGTAAAAATCAATCGCTTTGAATACATGTAACTTTCAGAAGCTTTAAATTTTCTTATAAAATTCAAGTTTTTTAAAAAAACAATTTACTAAGATATCAATACAACTTAATAATTCTAATTAATTCATTTTTTTCTCATTTTACAGATTCATTTTGTATTCCGTTTTATAACTTTTTATCTACGCTTAAATTTAAATTGTGCAGGCTTTTTTAAATATTATATATTTAAATATATATAAATATTTTATATATTTAAATATGTAAAACACACATATATATATATATATGTTTACAGAATCAAATGAAACTTTGCTCACTTTGAAATGGAATAACAAGAAATACTTAATTGTTTACCTCTTATTTCTTGTTTAGGAATTTATATAAATTGTTATAAGAATATTCGGAACTTTTTTCCCTTTTACTGGTGCTAATCTCGCCAAATTAGCGACAACACATAATATACACATAAAATATACTGATTCTCATTGGTTTTTTCTCTATTTTTGATTTATTATGAAAAAGACGTTAATGATAAGAAAAGACCACGACTTGTTTAGAAAAATGGGGTTAGGAGAGGGGGGTGCCAGCTCAGGTGTCGTCCACGTCACTTGACCATGGTTAAAAATTACGTGGTCCGTCGCCAAAAGCCCTCGTGTTGCTGAACAATGCGGCGTTAATATTCACTCACTCACTCGAAAAATGTGGTGGTAAAAGGTTACTAGCAGGAATATTCCGTTTTGCGTCAGTTGTACCATTTTTGGCAACTTTATCTTCTGTGCTGGTGAAACGGAAAAGTTCCGAATATTCTTTTCCTTCTACATATTTCTGGTATTGCTTAATATTTTAGTTACTCTTTATAGAATTCAACACACACACACTTTTTTATAACGTTCTCTTCAGTTTCCTGATAACTCTTGTGTTAGGTATATGGATAATTTATGAAGTTTTTGAACTTAATTGCTAAAATAAATTATTATTCTGTTGTTAATTAAATTAACTGTTGCAAAACCTTTCTCGCCTCTTACGTTAATTAATTAAAACAACAATGAAAGTCTTGATTATTAAATTCTTTCATAAAGAGAAGTTTGGAGACGGATTCTGTATGAATATCTCTCATTATTCCTTAATCAACATATTGTTATAAAATTATTTATCTCAATTCATTCTACCAATTGCATAACTTCGCTAGAATGTACGATATTAAATGCAGTATTATATGAGACACGAATATATATTAAAAATCATCTGCATTTGTAGATTATAACACTGTTCTATCTATTCTAAACTTTTCTCATTTCCACATATATATGTAAATATTATCTATTTACATACTATGAACCCTCAAGTTTATTTTCCCTACAAATATTCCACGCAAATTTATCCTCCTAATCACCGTACAAAAATTTGACATTGTTCCCTGTTAATGGGTGTCTGGCTGGGGAATTTTCGAGGTATTTTAAGAAAAGTGTCATTTCTCTCTCAAGGCTTTCCCTCTGAGAACAGTCTGGAAACTAAGCTGCTTAGAGAGAGGGGAAAGATGTGAAAGAAAAAAATCCCCACAAATCGCAACGTGTGCAAATTGATGATACGGAATATAAATTCTTAATCTGTCTTTTGTTGCCTAGTGCCATTGGGAGACAATCGCTACCACTTGACAATTAATTTTCCTCAAATAATAATCTATGAAATTTTTTCCCCTTTATGGAAAGTTTTCACTATAAGATTCCTTATCACTGTATTAAAGAGAATTCTTTTTCCCCTGTTGTATAGGGATTTCGAAATTTCTAGGAATGATTAATCAGTTTAATTAACTCATTTGAAGCGTGGAAGAAATTATCGCAGAGAGCAGATGTTAATCGAATTGTTCTGCTAAGGCGATTTTTGATTGGAAAGTTTATATATTATTTCTATTTCTCTCTCTCTTTTTACATTCTTGGGATTGACGCAAGGGTTGTTTTACACCAATGGAATAAAATGATTTATATTGAGATTAAAAAAGTAAAGAAAAGGAATTTGTGATTAATAACACATCTGGGTATTATAGTTTTATTAATGATGGCTTAAGAAACATGTCTATTCAAAAAGAAATCTCTTGAATGGATAAATGAGTTTACTTCGTAAGAAGTTTAAATAAAAATCTAAAATTAATTAGCACTTCCGATTCATTGTTGTATCAAAAGCAAAAACTGTAAACCTGAATAGTGTATTCTTCTATAAACACCTGAAATCTAATTAGATATAATCATTCATTATAAAAGTTATTGCTAAAGGTAATTGAATTTTTTGAGTAAGATATGTTTTGTGAGGAATTTTTAGTTATGCTTAACTTGCGCGACTCGGAATTAATTTATACATTATAAAAAGTCAGAATTGTTTTTATTAAATAAACATTAAGATTATAATGAGATTAACTTCATTTTTTAAAATTTATTTTTGCCTTGGTATCAGGTTTAATTCAAACATGTATTATTCATACGTCACTTAAATTATATTTATATGTACTTTATCAAGAAAATTAATTGCTTTATTTTTTTCTTAAGTATATTTTTAACAATAAACTTTAAGATACATATATAGTATTCAGAAGTTTCAATATATATTTTTTTTATTTTGTTTTAAATTTGCCACTAAACAAAATTTACCTTTATATAAGAAAATAACAATGTCTATATACTTTTTAAACTCTGCTTTATCGCTTACAGGGCTGTTCAGTTTTAATTTTAGAAACTTGAAATGTGGTCTTAGAACTTTAATATTTCACTGTTTTATTGGAAAAATTTTAAGAATATATTCATACTTATAAATGTAATTTTTTAAACATACTATAAAATGTAATTTACCTTAATATAACTTAATAAATGTTTCCTTTAATGTACAAGAATATAATTTAGAACAGAAAATGTATAGAATTACACTCCTGAGGAGTCTTTAGCAAGAGCAATGAACTTTTTTTTAGTTAAAAAAACAATATAAGACATGCTAATAGTTTCCGTATGAAAGTTCTGTAAAAAGTAAATATTTCTAAAAGTACTTTTTTTGCTTTCTGAAACAATATTTTGCAAGTTCTTCCCATTTAAGTAAATGCTAATAGATCCTGTTTTAATCAAATGAGATGAATAAGATAAATAAGGATAAAGATCAACAAATAGATGATTTATCCTTTCATTGCTAACTTAAAGAAGCTAATTATGGAGAAAAAATAAAAAATTTCTTGTATAAGAACAAAATTTTGCTTTGAAATATTTAATAAGCTTTCCTTTTTGGGTAAATTTTAACTGATCTATAAATAATGAAATGCAACGAATAAAAAGATAATGATGAAAACGCAACCAACAGGCGATTTATGTTTTCGTCATCAGCATAAGGAGATAATTGCGGACAAAAATCAAGTGTACTTGTTGCCAACTTTTTGCCAGGATATTCATTTTCATCCTGGAAAGTCGTGCCCAAATCCTGGCTAAATTAGCAATGCAGGACAAAAGTCTTCGTTACAGGATATCTGCAAGTCAGCCCCATTCCGTAAAGAACATTTCTTATCTTCTTATAGTACAGCAGACCTTCGCCAAGAGAGGTAAAAAAGTTTTTTTTCTTTGAAGAAAGAACGAAAAAACGTATTAGTAGCCTGGAAGAGATAGTAAGAAACAACAGCTGCTAGCGTAAAAGAAGAAAATAAGTTTTTCTCCTTTTCCTGCTATTACCATATGGAGAGCGGAGGCCATGTCAACACCACTTCTCTAATCTGAGCCGGCGGTGTTGCCATTTTCTCCATATAAATGATGCATGCGAAATGTGAGCCCGATAATTCTCTGCATATATTGGCTTTCTTTGGGCTCGCTGCTTTTTCATATATATTCAAGGATAAGAGAAATCTGTGCTGGTAATAAGAGAGTTCGGTCTTGTTAAAGTACATGTGTCTTATTTAGATCGAAATAACAATGAAATTTTGTTCGTATGATGTTAATTTGTTTGAATAACATCGATGTTGATGATTGTTTTAAGGTAGGCAACTATGTTCGGAACTGTGATTTTAAAAAAGCACATAAATGGAAAATTTTCATGATATTTAGTGTCACTAAGATTAGAATACATGTATAAAATTGTTTTAAAGACATTTTGACAAAAAAAAATTATTTAAATACAATATTGTGGCAAAAAATTAATTTAGAATAACCTTTTTTCAAAATCTCCTTTTATAAAAAATGCTTCTAAAATAATAATATTTCACTTATATAAAGTAAAGACTTCTCTAGAGAGGCTCAACTATGATTTTTGAAAAATTCACATTATTTTCTGAGTTACAACCACTTGAAATAATTACTGGCGTTTTTTTCTTAAAATTTCTCCCCTCTGTTGTCGTAAAACATGGATAAACTCACTTCTAAGTTATATACTTCAAAAATTCTAGTTGAGCCTCTGTACAGAGATCTGAGCTATAGAAAAGCAAAATATTATTATAATAGAACCATTTTTCAGAAAAGAAGAATATTTTGAAAATGGGTCATTCTATGTTTATCTTTAGTCAGAATATTGTACTTAAATAATTTTTTATTGTAATAATATTCTTAAAACTATTTTATATACATTTTCAAATCTAAGTGACACTAAATATCATAAATATTATCCAATTATACGCTTTTGCAAAATCACAGTTCCGAGCGTAGTCGGATAACTTAAATAAACTTCAGCTGCATTTACCTAATTCATGCAAATCATAAATATCTTTTGAAATAACTCAATCGTTCTTAGCGTTTTCCTCCCTGTTACAACTATGGAATTCTTCAACTGAATATCATCCTGATAAATAAATAAGTAATATAAAAAATTAAGTCAATTCCTACTTAGTTCAACAAAGAAAATTTTATTTTAGTTACTTTTTTTGAATAATTACAATTAATATAAATATGTATATACATAGGACATAATCATAGTATTAAGTGGTAAAATAGAAAGGGATTTTCTTTGCAATTTTCCTTTTTTCTTTCTATATATGGTGTTGGACCTATTTTTTGTTTTTTTTCAGTTATTCATTCATAAATCACATTCTCAGAAATTAGGCCATCCCAGGTAGGATTCGAACCCACGACTTTTGGATTAGAAGTTCAACACACTATCCATTGCGCTACAGGAACATAACGAGCGATTTTATTTTTAATATATGATACTGGACTATTATTTTTGTTTACTATTTATTCATTAATTAAACTTAATTTATGAATCAATATTTAAAAAAACTGTATTAACATCAAGTGTCATCTCGTAGAAGTTTGAAAAAATGTATTTGAACTTGAGCGGATGGTTAAAAAGAGTATTTTACTAACGATTGAAAATTTGAACAAGATGTGTGTGTCTGTGTGTGTGATTGAGGAGAGTGTGAACTAACATTAGTAATTGAAAAACAATACATTTATTTGTTATTTGAATTTTGACTATATATTACAAAGTAACTTTTGATGAAACATAATACAATATCAGATGTGTGAGTTCTGAGTTTTTAAAATATTTTCCCCAATAAAATAAAGTTCAATTTAACGATTTCAAACTGCTTAGCTTCCTTTATTTATTATGTTTGCATTATTTGTTTACAGATTAAATACGGTAGAGCCTCTCTTTTTTTGTTTGCTTATCAAATTTACCTTCATAATTAACTGCATATATAGTTCCTCGCTTTAACTTCAAAAAGTATCAATAAATGACTTATTGTAACTGAATTTATTAAATTTGACGAGAATAAAATTAAACTATTTAAATAAATAGTTTTTGTACGGAAGTTTTACCATTAATAGATGAAATTCGTGTTGACTTAAGGTAGTTAATAAATGCAAGGATAGAGCAATGTGTAATAAAATATTGTTTTTTGAACAGGGAATATCGTTATGCTAATATCTTTCAAAAAATTATTTCAATGAGAGGTTTACGCAAGAAACGACTTTTAACGCATGAAATGTTTTTTAAAATATTTTGTAATAGTTTAGTTTTTTAATTTTGTATAGAGCTTCACACACAAATTCTTTTTTTGTTTATCTTGTAGAACACTTTTGGGATTAAAAAAAAGCAAAAAATACGTTAATTTAAGTTTCAAATATGAATTTCCATATGGTTCTGGTAAAAAAAAATTACTACATATTTAATCCTTTTTACCGTAAATTCTTTTTTTATTAAGTTCACTCTATAACTGGGAAGTATAGTGACGTAACTGAATTAATATTAAAAAAAAACATTCACATGTGTTTGCAAAAGATTCAAAATAAATATTATGTAATCTTAATGAAATTATTTTTGAAAAATATGAGGAATATAACTTTGTACTAGAATAATCTGAAGAGTGAATCTATTTGTAAAAGGAGGACTCGAATTTTACATAGTTAAATGGATATTATTTTTCAAAATATGGGGAAGATAATATTTCGTTAGAACAATTTGAAAAATAATAGAATCGTTAAGTCTAAAAAAGGCTGCAAAAATAAAAGTTATGTAGCAATAGTCACCTTTTATGGTTTAAAAACCTTTTAAGAAGTAATTTTAATTATTCGAATTTTATCATTAGAATTCAAATTTTAATGTACTATTAGAATGAATATTAAAATTCTACTAGCACACACTTAAATTTAAGCATTCCTAAAGATGTTACTATCGAGAGAGAGAGAGAGAGAGAGAGAGACAAAAAAAATATTTCTTGCGTTTTCCTGAATAATTGCATTTTTACAACTTAAATGTTATGTTTTATTTAAATATTTTATTAAATATAACAATAATAGTATTAGAAATTTACTTAAAACTAAAAATTAAAATATTTCTTTCTCATTAAAAAAAACATTAAATAGGAAGTAATTTAATTTGAAAAACAGTTTCTTTTAAAAAAGTTCACAAAATGGAGATACATATCTCAAGCATATAATTTTAATATGTGTTTCATTACTTCAGGAAAAAAATATATAGTTAAAAATATAAAATTTTTTCAATGATTTTTTCTTTCTAAATATTGATAGAGTGCAATAAATAAATCTATTCAAATCATGGATAAGAGGATAAGATAGATTGCTGTAAAATATATAGGAATTTTTATTTCACCATTATACAACATATTCAAGAGTAAGTATCAATAAAATACACAATAAAGTTATATTTCAATAATTAACATCAATTTTTTTTCAATTAGCATCTACGTAAAATATCTCATAATCTAATTTTCAAGGAGTTCGCATTAACGTTGAAAATTTTATATTCATAAATAATGTTGTAGTATTTAAGCTAATAAAACCGATTTGCCTCCTTGTCATTAAAAATCTTGCTTAATGCCTCTAATTATACTGCTTATTTTCATTATTTTAGAAGCAAATGCACTCAAAAAGTAAAATTTATTTAAACAGAACAATTAACCTCTTCACAGATATGCAAATTATTCATATTAAATTGAAAAAGTAAATTAAATTTACTAGTTACGCTAAATCATTTTAAAAATCATATATTATAAATGAGTAAGGAAAAATGCTATGAACAATTGATAAACTTCTTACTTATGAAAAAACACTTTTAACAACTGTGTTAATGAGTATATATATATATATATAACAAGAGTAATATAAAAAAAATTTAAATCAATTCCTACTTTGAATGGATGAATAGAAAAGTATTTTATTAACGATTGAAAATTTTAACAATATATATATACATACATATATATATATATATATATATATAACAACTAGAGGACCCGACAGACGTTGTTCTGTACACACATTTTAAATTCAAAATAAAAGTTTTTTTAATAGTCGATACTGCGATCGTAACGCAGTCTGCCGGATCCAATGTAAAACATTCCAAGATCAACAATTTATAAATAAAAAATTAATTAAATAAACATTTCTAAACCTAATTATAAATCTAAACCATTCTCGAGTCTACTCGAACAGACAAAAACTTTCATCAAAATCGGGCCAGCCGTTTAGGAGGAGTTCAGTTACATATACACACACAGAAGAATTACATATATAAATATTATTTGAAAAGATATTAATTAAAAACGCTAAAAAGCGTGAATCGTCTGCATTTTCGTAACAATAAAGACCGGGTTTGGCCAGTTTGGCTGAAAATCAATTTTCGACGCCAACTTACGTCTTTTTCAAATCCTACTATTAGCTCACGATCTCTATACATATTTTATTTGTTTGTTTGTTTATTTATTTATCTTGATGGAATTTTCAATCGTTAATAAAATACATTTTAAAGCGCTCAATTGAGCTGAAATGTAATGTACATGATTATTTTGGATGGCAATACAATAATTTAACTATAATTAATAAAATTAATTGATTAAATCTAATTATTTAAAAAATTACAAATACAGCCACGTTGGCGACCCTTTTGGCGACTTCTGTCAAAATTTTAAAAGGTTTTTTTCTCACGTGTTAAAGCATTCGTTGAAAGGAAATTTTATATATATGATTGTTTTGGATGACAATACGATACTTTAATGATAATTAATAAAAATTAATTACCACTTAATGTTATGATTCTGTCATATGTATATACATATTTGTATTAATTGCAACTATTTAATAAAAAGTTGCTAAAATTAATTTTTTCTTGGTTGATCTAAATAGGAATTGATTTTAAATTTTTTTTTATATTATTTGTTTATAACAATAGCGTTGTTACAACAATGCAGGTGAATGTTGAGTTGTATTTTTTGAATGATTTTAATTAATATATTTTTAACTAATTGCGATATCAGACCGAATTGTGAATCTAAACCATTCTCGAGTTTACTTGAATCCACACACAAAATTTCATCGAAATCGGTCCATCCGTTTAGGAGGAGTTTAGTGACAAACACACGCACATTAGATTTTTATATATAAAGATATATACATATATATATAAATATATCCTTTCCTTAAGGCTCATTGTATAGGAAAAGTACAGGGGAAGGTTGGCTAACCCAAAAACTATGTTTTAAATCTGCAATCAGGGTTCCTAAGGCCAGGAGTTTGCTATTGTTTTACTGTGGGTAATATTTCCTACTATCTTGACAAGTAATAGGTTTTATGGCTATTTGAATATATTTATTGGTTATATATGTATAGGGAGAGAGGGAACTAATAGAGAGTAGGAATTGAAAAAGAGCATGTTGTCTGCATTGTTGTAAAAATGCACACCCAGATTGGCTGAAAAAGTGGTTTTCGACGCCAACTTTTGTCATTGTTTTAACAGTTACATCGTTACAACAATAGAAACGAACTTAAGTTGGAGTCGAAATCCTGTAATTAGTTCAATTAATTAACCGATAATTAATGAATTAGTATTTGAACTTAACATCAAGTGTCATCCTCTACAAGTTTTAAAAATGTATTTGAACTTGATTGGATGATTACAAAGTATTTTATTAACGATTGAGAATTGTAACGATATATATATATATATAGAGAGAGAGAGAGAGTGAGAGCTAAGCTAATACTAGGAATTGAAAAAAAGATAGTCTCTGTTTTAAAATCTCTTTCTCTCGATTTCTCCTTTCATCACTTATACAAAACAATTAATCAGTCTTTTATCTAAAATTATATTTAAAAAATAATAAGTTAAAAATGATTATTTTGCTGATTTTTATTTCATTTATTTTTAATTAATTGTTCGAAATGCAGCAAAACATTATAATTAGAAATCAAGTTTATGCTGTTAAAACATAATTCCATGACTTTCTTCATATACAGCCCATTTTTCTTTTTTAATTTATCCAATGATCAATTCCATAAACATTTTCGAAAGCATCATTTTTTAAGTCTAGCAATTATGTACAATGTATTTATATAATTAATAGTTTTAAAGTTTTAATAGTGTTGCAAAATTTAAATAAACAAAGTTAAGGAAATCAAACTTAAAATGAAAAGATATCGAAATATTTACAAATAAATTTTAAAAATTAATTCGAAATCTTTAAATCTGGATTTCTGTGAAAAGAAAATTGTGTACTTCTAATAAAATAAGATACCTAATTCCAGAACTGTAGTTTTATAAAGGCGTAACAATAACGAGCAAGAAAATTCTATTTTTAAAGTTGTTCAAAGGTCATTGATCAAATTAAAAAAATTATTTAAATAATCATTATTAGAACGAAATTATTATATCATAATAATAATTAAAATCATAAAAGGGGAAACATCTCAAAATTAAGTATTTATGTAGTCACATTTTCGTGCGTAAAAATGGACGCTGAACAAATTATTTTCTTAAATTTTAACTTGACAGTAGAAAAATTACATGAAATTCGAAACCAAACACTGTATTTGAAAGATGAAAATTAATTATATGAAAAAATAATTAAAATTTCTATACTTGTATTTTTTAAAAGCATATTCCACCAAACTATTTTGGTTATGTTTCCATTTATACTTAAAAACATCTTAAAAAAGCATTTTTTAATCTTTAATATTTAATAATAACACGTTCTTATAAAATATTTACATATTTGATTTTATTTCCAATTTCAGCATATCAAGAATACATTAAAAGTCTCACGTGATTTTACCAATTTTTTCATAATAATCTAAATTCATGGCGGTCGCATGATAGATACAATCACGTGCTCTGTACAAAATTCAAAACTGACATTAAACTTGTAATTGTTCTACTTAAAAAATGTACATAAAATTCAAATGGGATTATTGGGTACAAATTTTAAAGTCTTGAAATTCTTAAAAATGTCCTTCAAAATTTAAAAACCTATTACATCATGTGTGTACTATTAAATTTTGTACGCTTTTTAACAATGTATATTATTATTGATGAAAAATATATACCTTTTTAAAAGAAAATTTCTGTAAAAAGCAAAAAATTGGCAACAACAAAGCGCATGAGCTGATTGTCTGGAAACACACGATTGTATTCATCATGTGACTTTCACGTCACATGAATTTATAAACTGATTGGCTGGAAACACATGATTGCCGTTTTCATGTGACTATGACGTCACAGAAATTTAGCCTATTGTTTTAATATTAGCAAAAATAGTAATAAAATTGATTCGCATCAAGAACCGAAAAAAGAATTTTCTTTTTAAAAAATTTTTTTTTATGATGACATAAAATACAGTTCCATAAATCAAACTTTAGAACCCTTTTAAATATATCTTTCGGCTATTTAATACATCAATATATATAAAAAATGAATGTTTTTTTTTTCGCTTCGGTACAGCATAGCATGCAAAAACGTTGCACTCAATTTGAAAAATATTAACAAACATACAAACCACATATTATCAAAAAACATGAACAAAAAAATCACTAGATTCGCGTTCGATTCGCAACATACATAACGCTCAAGTAATTCCCTAAACTTAGCTTATTCATCGCGATGCCATGAATTCTTCTAGATTTATATAGTGCCTATTCTAAACATTTAACCGGTGAGTCTGTTTTCTACTTGAACGATTGAAAGAAACTTATTCTGAATGCGAAAACCACCGATAGCTCAAATTTCTGCCAATATGCTAATAGTCGTTACTGAAAAAGTCTGTCACAACAAAACGATAGGCAGTTGTATCACTCCCCTCTTGAGCGTGGGGCACTTTTGCGGCCCCTTCCCTCGGCCCCTGGGGCCCCGGGCTATTCCCTCTTACTCAGCAGAGTGTAAAAAAAAGGAGCACGCCCTCTGCTACTGCTTTTTTCTTCTCTTTTTTGCTCTTTACTTTTTCGAGGCTAAATATAACTTCGCCTTTTTCGAAAATAGCGCCTTGAGGTTACATGGATGTCAAATCAGCGTTTTCTGGTACTCGAATTTTAAAATACAGAAAGATGGCGAAAAAGATGGTTCGTTCGGTATTGTCTTTGTACTGAGAAAAAGAAAAATGAAATGTTGATAGTGATTTAATCTTGCTTTAAAGGAAGGAGGCCTCGGTGTTTTTAAGTGGTGGTAAGGATTTCTTTGACTGAAAAAAAAGCTAAGCAGTGATCCAATGAGACTTTGTATTAGAATAGAAAGAAAAAAAATTCAAATACATTTTAGATAAATCAAAATTTCCTCATAAAAAAAAAAAATCTTCAAATTATTTATTTACAATTTATTTTTTAAGTAACTGTATGAGAAATGTTTAGTACTCAGTCTACATAAGAAAATTAACATTTAAATCTATATTCGCTCTTTAAAAATAAAATACATTGATTATTTTACATCAAATAACCTTCAATTGAACATTATAATTTGATATTTAAATATATGGATTGTTGTCAATTAATTGTTATAACTAATAGAATTATATTTTTCTACAGTATCTGAAATGGGCTTACAAAAATATAAATACTCAAAATACCTTAATAAAATTACTATATTATACAATTAAGGCAAAATTATTTAATAAAAATATTCATCTAATTGGAGTTTTGTTAAGTAGACATAAAGGAAAGTTTTTATTTAATTCTAGTGGCACAGATTCTTTAGTTAGAAAACATCATTTAAATAGTTTATTACCTGTATCTTTATGTTTCAGATTCTACATTCATTTTTATTCGTTTGTTTTTGTTTATAATTAATCAGTTTTAAGAACATTCAAACTATGAACGAGTAACTTAGAGAATTGTAAAAAAAACATGTTTACATTTTTAAATATATATATATATATATATGATCACATACATTTCCAATGTAATTGAATATTATTTCTGCGAAACTTTAGCTGTTTTACAACATTTATTTTCTTTTCACTTCCGTTTAATACTAAATTATTAGTAATATTAATTCAGCCACTAATGAGTTTCACTCATCATATTATTATTTCAATAAAAATTATCACTTTTCTTTTTGTATGTTATTTGACTTAAGATTTTTTTTTGTTTTTTGTTTTTATCATCTATGCTTTTTTTTATTATTTACAAAAAGAAATAAAGAAAACGTCTAAGAATTCTTAAATGTCATTTTTAGTGTAATATAAAATTTGGAATTTGTATACAGCTTTTTTTAGATATATAATGAAATAATTTTTTTTCTTGTACACATACTACTTACATTTTTCTAGTGAAATAGATAGTTTGAGTGAGTTGTAATTACTTATTTGTATCAAATAGCTGCTGGGTTTAAAACAAATCTATAATTTTTCATTTAAAAATGGAATATTTTGAAATAAAAATAGAATAACAAGAGTAAATTTTATGAAACTACAAAATTCTCTAAATATCAAATAATTATGGAAATTAGATTTTATTTAAATTTAATTTGACTTCAGTGAGAAGAATAATTTGAATTTCATAAAGATAATATTTAAACATTTAATAATTATTTTTCGATGCAAAACGTTTCAAATTCCTTTGTAAAATATAAAATACGTTTTATTTCACATTGCATAATGCAAATACAATTTCTTTTTATTTACGACTTAAAGCAATAAATACATGAATAAGGAACCACGAACTAATGGAATAGCTGCAGCCTTACTAAACTATAATTTTCAATTTTGTAAAAAACCAAGTTTTTATTATTTTGTATGGGAGTTTTGTTTTTTACAAAGATAACAAATATCCTTTGGTTAATTTTAGGGAAACACAAAAATTTCCTAAACAGTTCTAAATTGTTATAAATTCTTATAGATAGTAATCCATGGACTCCTTACATCACAACTACATACGTACAACAAAAAGTAAGTTTAAATTTTTATCAACTTAACTTTTTATCATAATTATTGTAAAAATATTAGAATAATTAAACACATGTTTTATATACACAATATAAAGAACATATATATAAGAAATACTCCTCATATTTCTATATAATATTTATGTTTGTAACTCATTAATATAATTTTATGCTACACATTTTGAATAATAACAATTTGAATAAGATATATCTCAAAATTTAGGATATAAATTTCAATTAGATAAGTGTCATACTTAAAAACAATTCTAAAAACTTACTTTTAAAATGTGACCTCAAATTTTAAAAAATTTAAGTGTTCATTTTCACAAAATGTTTTAAATTTTACAGATTTTGATTACGTAAAACTTAAACATTTATTTTAGATGTGTATTATTGAGATGTATATTATTGCATCAATGGTGTTAACTAAAATGTTTGTTTATTTATACATTATAGAAACTGTGGCGTATAAAAATAAGTAGAAGTAAATATAAAACTCACTTAAACATTATAATATTCTCTAGTCGGTTATTTGTAACAAATTTCATTATATTCACAATTAATTTTTTTAAAGATAGAATTCCTTTTTTTTAACTTTAACATAAAACTTTTACTTTCAGAAGCAAACGTTTCTCTTTTCGGCATTTGTACAATAGAAATTCTAAACCTTTCCTTTGAAAAAAAATTGACATATATTTGCACAGTTTAGAGAGAATAAAAAAAATAATAAAATTTCTATAACACGAAATATTTATTATTACTTCTATCAAACATCTTTTTTTTTAAAGAAAAGTAAGTCAAATTTGACAAAAAATAAGAAAGAATAATTTATTAACAGAATTAAGTTAGAAAATAGGCTTGAAAACATAGCTTGAGCATTCATTTCAAAAATTGAAGTACGTATAATAAAATTCTTTAGCCGTAAAAGTCTCTATAGCATTACATACTTACTTTTGTACTATAAATTATGGAAGCTCATTGAACTATAAATTAATGGAAGCTCATTGTACTACAAATTATGGAAGCTTTAAAAACTTGTTCCATTGTTTTCATAAATAAACGTATCAAATATCATTATTGAAAGTATTATTTGCAAAAATTTCAGAAAGCATTATATATATATAGCTCCTCCTTTTTACGAACTTTGAAAGAAGAAATATTTTAACACAAAAATACATACAACAGCACACGTAAAACCTTACTTTACTTATATGATATGAAATTGTTTTAAAAAGTACAGTTTTGGAGTTGTTGTTTTTACCCTCATTCAAAAT
This sequence comes from Trichonephila clavipes, assembly GCA_019973935.1. Lineage (NCBI taxonomy): Eukaryota > Metazoa > Arthropoda > Arachnida > Araneae > Nephilidae > Trichonephila > Trichonephila clavipes. The sequence continues at coordinate 777,546 of BMAU01019573.1, forward strand.
AAAATCTAATTAGAAATCTCGGCATTAATATAAAAATGTGCTCATTTTTTATTGAAGTAGAAAAGATGCAAGCATATGATTAATCAAAAATATTATATAACTTAACGAAACCTTAACACAAAAATGAAATAATGATCTTACGGTAAATATTTTACTTTAAAAAAATAATTAGCTTTTAAACAATCTATAGGAAAACAAATGCATTATTTAAAAAAACAATTAACTAGATTACCTTATAAAGAATAAGTTGCTTCTAACCAAACAACAATAAACAAAAATCCTTTTTAATTGTACTCCATTTAAAAAAATTATAAATCAATGCATCGTTGATTTCACAATAATATAAAGCATTGTATTAATCCCATTAAAAATATGCGTAATCCATTAGGTAACTATCAGATCCATAACTAGTGCATCCTCCATTTCACAAAAATCGTTTGGCATCCATATATCAAACACACCAACCAGCTGGTCATTATGATCACTATCATCATCATCATACAAGAACCCCATCATCATTTTTTTCACAATAATATACATCCAGCAAGTCCAAGAAAGGTGTTAATCCAAATTTCCCGCCTTAGCAAGCTGATTTGCATTACATGATATTTAGATGGTGATGACGTCAGAGTGGTCAGCCTACCGTTCCGCGCTCTCGCTCTCTCTCTGACTCCCTGGACAACAGTCTTCTCCCTCTTGTATTTGACCGTCTATTTTATCTTCTTTTTTTTTTATATTTGGACTTTCATCCCTCCGTGCTCTTCGGTTATCTGGAATCACGTGACTGAAGCTAGCCACTGGTGACCACCGCTTGTGGAGGGTTTTTTATATGTCCCCCCTACCACTCCCTCTGCTTTTCTATCGAAGCTGCGCCACCGGGTGTAACCATAGGTCAGACCGCACCCAAGACCTTAATGTACTTTATATAGAGAGAGTTACTATATTTGACTCGTGAAATGAAATAAATATATAGGGTATATATATATATATATATATATATAATATTAACTATGTGATAAAGGGGAAATATCCAACAATGGGGAAAAATTTATGGACAAAAAATATGAAACTTTAAAAAACATGATGTTTTATCATTTTTGCCAGGTATTAAAAGTTTTTACCAAAATAAATATTTAAGAAACAAGTAATATAAAAAAAAATTCAAGTAAATTCCTACTTAGGTCAACATAGAAAAATTTTATTTTTGTTACTTTTTATTAAATAGTTACAATTAATATAAATATGCATGTACACATGACAGAATCACAATATTGAATGACAAAATACAAAAAGATTCTCCTTGCAATTTTCCATTTTCCTTTCTATATTGGGTGTTGGACAATTATTTTTGTTTTTTACTATTTATTTATTAATTAAATTTAAATATTCCAAAAAATAGTATAGTGAAAAAGAAATCACATTCTCCCTCGACCTTTGGATTAGAAGCCCAATGCACACACTATCCACTGCTCTGCAGGGACACAACGAATGATTTTCCTTTCTATATGGGTTGTTGGACTATTACTTTTGTTTATCACTATTTATTCATTTCTCAATTTAATGAATTAATTAATATTTGAAAAAACAATATTAACATCATGTGTCATCCACTACAAGTTTTAAGAAAATGTATTTGAACTTGAATGGATAAATAGAAAGTATTTTATTAACGATAGAAAATTTGAACAAGATATATATACATATATATAAGGAGGGAGTGAACTAATAATAAGAATTGAAAAAATTTATATTCAAATAAAACCTTGATTTGGTTAGAGGATTCTAATGAAAATTCTTCAAACACATGTCGGTTAATAATTATATAAAATCCTTATTAAATCGAACCGATAATTACCATTCTTATTTTTGTTAGTGAAAATAAACGACCAAACAAAAATGTTCTGCTCTCTAATTATAGTATAAAAATTCAAAACATTTTAAATCCTTTACAGAATTGTGGTTTCTTAAATGTTTAACAACTGAATTTTTATTTATTTACGTAACTTTGATTTGTTTATGAAAGCCCCCACAGTGATTGATTGCTATGGACGCAATAACAACAATTTAGTGTATAAACAAATAAATAATTGATAATAAATCATTTGGAACATCGTAAAAATTTAAAACCGCTAATATTCGAAAAACTTTGCATAAAAAAACGCCCACACATACATTGAAGATTGGAAGAATTAAAGTAATGAAATATAAATTTAGGATAATATATTTCAAAATTCTCACCAAAAATCAATTTAAAAGATCTCTAAAGTAATCAGATGTAAATGTTTATATTTATATGAGTATCCGTCCGTTAATTCACAAAAATTTCTTTTTTACCTCACACAAATTTTATCGACAGCTACTCAAAAATATCATTGAGAAAAAAGGCCTTTTTCTGATGTTTATTGTAAATAACAAATATTAATAATGAAATATTTTTTCACTTTCTTCTTTGATAAGAATTAGATTTTTTCCCAAGTAATTCTCAGCTTGTACAATTTTTTTATCGTAATTTCTAAAAATTGTCTTAAAAATGTAAAAAGTAAAGTTTAAAAACTGAATAAAAAAAAAGAAAAGGATTTTTTGTTATCTAGAACTCTTTTTCTTTTGACATTTTACTCTGTTCACTGTCTCCAGTTCCATTTTTGTCTAGTATTTTATTGAAATTATTTATCTTTGTAATTTTGTGTCTGCGATAGTCGTGTGGTCATGATCGCGAAAGTGGACGGAGTTGTCTTTCGAGCCGCGCGTTCAAAACCAAATGCCACTGAAGACCCACCACCTACATAGATAGATGCACGTTACAATTGTCAAGGCTCACAGCCCTCTTGTTGGCGTGGTGTGGATGCTTGGCGAAGGGGTGCCAGCTCAGGGGTTGTCTGCGTCCAGCGGTGCACACAGGAATTTTTCAACGAGGGGGGGGTCAAGAATCGAAGGTCCACCATTCTCGTATCATACCCCAATACGCCGCTCAATATATTCTTTTAAATTTATCGGTTTTCGGGAACAAAAAATATTGAAAAATTAATTAATGAATAAATAATTAGCAATAATTAATAAAATTAATTATTAACAATAAATACTTAATTAAATTTTATGTACTATATACATAGAATTATAATCAATCGAAAAAAAATCAAGGACTTTGGGGGGTCCGGACCCGGGCACCCCTTTCCCACTGTCTGTGTCTCTTGACCGAGGTCCATCGCCATAGGACGGGTGCTTCACATAGAGACGAAAACTAAATCTTTATAATTTATTATTAAGAAAGCATTTTCTCGAAAACATACATACGCACTATGTGTATGCTAATAAGTGATTAACTTAAAAAACTTAAAGAATATTTCTGAAAACAGAAGTGATCAATAAAATGCATCAGAATACAAAGCACCAATAAAAAAATACGAGAAATATACTATTATTATCCATGCCGAGAGTATTAAATGTTAGTAATAGTAATAAAAATACGTTGTAACTAAATTTACACATGACTTCTCCAACTTATTTTTATCCTACTAATCACGCAAAGTGATAGCATGGAATCATATATTTGGTGAACTAATTTCAGTATTCAGTGACTGACATTAAGAATCTCTCATAAAAGAAGAAGCAATAAAGTAAAACGTCACGACCATCTCGACAACTAAGACATCCTGACACGACTCTTCATTAACTGCTACGGAGAGGCCTTCAGTTGTACATCATACAAAATGAAAACCAGAATTCTTACCGGAAATTGATACGCTGGGATCCGAAGGCTAGGAATTCTTCGAGAAGGTTCCAGTATCCGAATGCGTAAAATTGTGGGTGGAAGGGACAGGGGGTTGAGATAATCAGTTTTAAATTGCGATGCGTTGGGGAAAAACACGTCACTAAACGATATTGGTGCCATGACCGGGATCTTTCACCCTTTTCTTTTACAATGAAGAGAATGGTTGACGTCACCCGAGCAACAGTGCTCCAACGGTATGCGTTACATTTCATTTAAAGCGGAAAAGATTGAAATTTCTTTTTGGGGTTTGCACCACACGCTTCCCTATTTTTCGTAATATCGTGTTTCATTCTCTACCCATTCGAACTCGCAGCTCAGGAATGAGGGGTTGAGGAAGATTAAACACATCGCCTTTTCTTGGGGGTTGTTTTCAATAATCACATCCTAAATATTTTGTATACAAGACACTTGAGTCGCACATTCTGGAGGAATAACAATTCGGTTTTCTTGAACGTTCTTTGTTGACGTTTCCGTGGTTTCTCTGGTTGAAAGAATGTAAGGGGTTTCTAAAATGAAGCAGTGCGGAATGCATGTGGTGTGTTTTGTAATTTTTTTTAATGTATGTGTTCTACTTCACTATGTAGTGCGTTATAAGGGGTTTATAAATCGCATGATTATACAAGCTAAATTCTAACAATCACTTGTCAAGTTTTATTTAGAACTCCCCTGTGCGCCTTGCTCGTAAAATGTAGTGTTTTGATTACAAAGAAGTATTATGCTGCTGCCAATGGGGATCTATATTGGCAAATACCGTTTGTCTACCTCAGTAAAATAGAAGAATGACGCTTGCCTATTTTGTAATTGCATAGTTGGAGCGTTGAATGTTTGCATAGCTGGCGTATTTCGGGTATAAAGTTTCTGTTTGCTGGGAAATATTTCCCCTTTTTATATGAAAATATTTCACATGGTAACTTTTTAAAAACAATAATAACCAGAAAGTTTCCACTTAAAGTATATATATATATAAATACTTTACATTTTGTTCAAAATAACGGAACAGGAGTTTTCATTTTATAAGGTTTTAAAGAATTTTTTTAAGGAGTAAGAGGGTAAGGGAGAGTTCTTTATTAACAACAAAGCTCTTTTTCTCTTTATTAACATGTTCATGTTAAATTTAAAAGATTGTTTTGTGAAGTCTTATCTCATGAAATCTGCTTTTCTCTAAATAATTTTTAGTTTTAAGGCAAGAAGCCAACAAATACCAATTGAAATATATTTGTATTGAAAGAGAAATATATTTATAAAAAGCTTTTTAAAAAGTTATCGACATAAAAAATGACTTGAAATATATTTTCAAAAGAAAGGTAACATTGTATTGATTAATAATAGAATGCCATTTTCGATTCATCGCTATAAAATAATTTTAAAAAATTAGTATAAAAATACATTTGTATGTATGAATTCTATATATTGAAACATAAAAACTTGGTTATTACTTCTTTATCAGTTATATTATCTAAGAAATTTTTTCATAATTTACGACATGAAACTTGAGATCCATCTAATTTTTTCTAAGATTATATTATTGAATTTCTATCATATCCAGAATTTTTATTATGGAAGCAGGATTTTTAATGCAAATTATACAGTCATAGCAAACTATTAAATAATATCACAAAGAATTCTTGAAAAAAGAATTATTAATTTATTAATAAGATAAGTTTAAGCTTTGAGTAATTGAACAACTTAATGCCAATTAAATGAATTATAAATATAATTACCCTAATGGATCATAAATTATCAGGTAAAAAGTAATAACTCCCACAATTTAGATTATTTATGAAAATTCTAAAATTCATTGCAATTATTGTTTCTTCCCCTTTTCCCACTCTGTATAACCTTCCCTTTTTTTAGACAAGGGAAAAAAATGAAAAATGTTAAATTATGTTGTAATTTAACATCACCATTTAACAAGATCTGTTTGATTTAATTATAGAAAACTTTTATATTATTTAAAAACGTATTAATAATTAAAATATTTGTCCCGAGACTAATTTGTCTACTATCCATTAATTTTTTAAAAAATTCTTTTGACTGACTATTTAAGTTTTCTCCTACACAGTTGAAGTAATATCTATTTTTTCATTTTCTAAATTTCATTCGACAAAAATTTTAAAACTTCTCCCCAAAAACTTTTGATGGCATTACAGTGATAATGCAAACGAGACAGAAAAAATGTAAATCAAAAATGTAAATTTTTAAAAATGTAACATTAGGTCCCTAACCAAATATTTTTCCTCGCAACTCTTTTGAATTGATACAAAAATAGTTTTAAGTTATTACTACAAGGTTATCAATAACCACTTTGTAATCAACACAGATAATTTATTACCTTAAAACTTCAACAATCTTTATCGGAATAATACTGCTTATTGCTAGTCGGTTTATCCATTGGGCACTTGGGGCGGACAGCTGGACTTATCCAGATTATATGGTTAAAAATTCTGATCCGCCAGTGCAAAGGGGGCCTATAAACTTTTTGCGCCCAGGGTCCGAAATGAGATTAACCCGGCACTGCTTATTGTCATAAGAACTACGAAACAGCTAAGCTTAAAAGTCAACATTTTGTAAAAACGGAACCGAGAAGATTTCAACTCTCTTAGCTTGACATAGACACAGAAATTGTAGAAAAGTAAGGTTACTTTTCTTTTTAAATGAGACTTCTTAAAAAATTCAGGGTTTAAAATCGATACATCTTGTAATTAGAGACAACTTTTTCCAAACAGTTATGCTTTAACAATATAATTATGATTTATTTTTATCCTTCATGACACAAGTATTGACCAATTTTAAAAAAACAACAATAAATGTCAATTTTACCAGGAACAGAGCGCTTTTAATTTATTGAAATAAACTTCTTAAAAGTTGTCTTATAACAGTTTGAGAAATCGTGTGTGGGGTTGTTTGTGTGTGTGTGTGTGAGAGAGAGAGAGAGAGTGATATACACTGCTGGACAATTGCTAAGGACGGATCACAAATTGCTATGTAGCATAACATTAAGCGAGACATGAGGCCTAGTAGGATAAAATATAGTTGCCACACTGTTCAGACATTAGAATAAAGAATATTTATTGTTTTGGAAAGTACAAAAGCTGTGAAACATCTGAAAGAAAAAAAAAGTTCATTTGATCTGCGTACGGAGAAATGGAACAATGCATCTAAAAGTCAGCAGGCACCTTAAAGAAAGGTATCAGTACGGGATATGTCTACCGTGGAGTGTGATGCAACATTACACACGTCGTACCATACTTTGCACAACATTATCCAGCAGCTGTTGAGGCAATTTATCCCATTCTTCTGTGAGTGCACGGATGAGGGTGTTCTTGTTTGTCGGAGAATAGTTTGGACCAGCAACTTGCCTCCCCAAAGCATCCCACACATTTTCAATGTAGTTTAGATCTGGAGAATGCGCTGGCCATACGAGACGTTGAATACCCTCGCTGTCTAGACAATCCTGAACAGCGAGTTTTCGATGACATGTTGTGTTGTCGTCCATAAAAACAAATTTATCACCGACAGCACCACGGAAAAGACGAACATGAGGAAGTAGAACTTCATCAATGTATCGTTGGCCCGTCATAGTCCCATTCGCAACCACATGTAGGCGCGTGCGGCCATTGATCATGATACCGGCCCACACCATGATACTGCATGTCGGATATCGGTCCTTTTGCTGTATATTTTCTGGACGATAAACAGTACCACTCTCGCGCCAGATCAGTTGGCGTCTACAATCCGATGACAGACTGAACCTACTCTCATCTGAGAATAGTACGCATGCCCAGTCCTGTTCAGTCCAATTGTGATGCTCACGACACCATTGCAAACGGGCAGTACGGTGCTGTCTGGTCAATGGGACACACACAACAGGTCTGCGTGCGTATAGTCCTTCTCCCCTCAAACGTCTGGCAACAGGTTTTCGGGAGATCTGCTTTCCTGAGGCAGCAAGAAACTGATTTTCCACCTGCTGAGCTGTGGTGCGCCTGTTCCTTTTTGCTGATAGGACGATATATCTGTCTTCTGCAGGCGTCGTACTTCTAACACGACCTCCCCCGTGCCGTCTACTACACATTCCAGTAGTTTTAAATGACTTCCACAGCCGTGAAACAACGCTGTGAGCTATGTCGAACTCCCTGGCAACATCTGTTATTTTTCGCCCTTCTTCGATCTTTCCAATAATTCGGCCACGCATAAAATCATCTATGTGATGTCGGGAAGACATGTCAAAATTTTTAAGTTCGTCTATTAAATCTTTCCTGTAAAACTTTGACTTGAAACAACAACTGTCCACACGCGTCAAAACCTTTAAAGCTCTTATGAACGCTATCACGTGATGAACAGACGTGGAAAAAAAATTTGCATACTCATACTTCTTCTTACTAATATCCCGCACTTATTCTAATTTTCCACATTTTGGTTCCTTTCATTTTGTGGTTGCTATGGATGATAGTGTTATCCGTCCTTAGCAATTGTCCAGCAGTGTATCATTCTTATAAAAATGTAGTTATTTTTCTATTTATACGAATTCATTTTGACGGACTTTAGCTGCTAAAATTTGGCATCCTCAAGATGCGTTATGTGCAAATATAAATGCGAGCATTTCTGGATGTAATTTATTTCGTACTCACGTGAGCTTATCAGCATTTATGTAATAAATATTCATTGTCAAAAAATACGCAAGATCAATAATTACTGGCATCAACACAAGTACAGTTTCATTTCGCTCATAACTCATTTACTTATTGCTTACGCTTAATTGATTACTCATATGAAATGTAGGAATCCATTCCTTTATCATTGGGAAGGGCAATGAACGAAAAAAGGATCTTGGTCAAAAGTTGAGAGACAAAAATTATAATTTTACTTGAAGTCGTTAAAAAGAATAGTAAGATATTTGCTATTAATTATCAAAGATCTGCAAAAGACTGATGAGGAAATTTGGGTAGTGGAAACCAGAAAATGTTTCCCATTGCTCACTGCAATGATTTCCTTTATCAATGGTATGCATAATATAATAGTTCTATTGCAATATTTTAAAAACCCAGAAAAAATGTTCAGATATCTTAATTCTTCTCTTCGCGACTTATTGAGCGTCATTATCAAGGCAAAAAACTATGAGATTTTTCTGCACCAATATTCCATGCGAAAAAAAAGACATGTAAAATCCATAAAATACTCATTTGTACTTTGCCTTCTTACTTAAGGTATCCGACTACGTTCGGAACCGTGATTTTAAAAAATGCATAAATAGATAATTTTCATGATATTTAGTATCACTCAGATTAGAATACATGCATAAAATTATTTTAAGGACATTTTGACAAAAGAAATTATTTAAATACAATATTTTGGAAAAAAATTAACTTAGAATAATCCTTATTTCAAATGTTCTCCTTTTGCGAAAAATGGTTCTATTATAATTATATTTTGCCTGTATATAGCTCAGACCTCTCTACAGAAGCTCAACTAGAATTTTTGAAAAATTCACATTATTTTCAGAGTTACCACCAATTGAAATAATTATTCGCGTTTCTTTCTTATAATTGCTCCCCTCTGTAGTCGTAATTTATGAATAAACCCACTTCTAAGTTATATATTTCAAAAGTTCTAGTTGAGCCTCTGAACAGAGGTGTGAGCTATATACAGGCAAAATATTATTCTAATAGAAGCATTTTTAACAAAAGGAGAACATTTGGAAAAAATATTATTCTAAGTAAATTTTTTTGCCAAAATATTGTATTTAAATAAATATTTTTTTGTCAAAATGTCCTTAAAACAATTTTATGCATATATTCTAATCTAAGTGACACTAAATATCATGAAAATTATCCATTTATGCGCTTTTGAAAATCACGGTTCCGAACGTAGTCGGATACCTTAACGCCATATTTTCCCGAAAATAAAAAACAAAATAGAAAGAGAAGGGTTATACTTTATAGATGTTTCCTGGATGGTCGGAACATAAACCATGCCTCAAAAAATAAAGTCAAATTTAATCTTGAGACAAATAAGAGTTTTTAGTATGTACATCAAAACAGGTGAAAATCTCCCAAATAATAAAGTTATCCGCAGTAAAATGTAAAAAAATATGTACCGTAAAATCCGGCGTATAAAGCGCACCTATACTTACTTCCAAGCTGCTTCTTTAAATTTTATGGTATATTCAACGTATAACGTGCACCTTTTTTTTACGAGAGAAGGAACCTGAACTGTACATGTACAATGCTATTATGTTTTGTATTCGAGGTATTATCCTGGGCTTTTGAAAAATATTCTTCTAGGACTACAACCCTTCATCATTAAGTATGTCATTTCTTTTAAATAAACAGTATTCCGATCTGTGTAAAAGTCTAATTTTTCTAAAATTCATCTCTTATAATTATTATTATTTTAAGGCTATCGTTTTTATACCCGGCATATAACGAGCACCCGTAAATTTCGATCTTATTTTTTAGTTCAAAGTACGTGTTATACACCGGATTTTACTGTAATTATCCAATTCCTACTATTAGCTCACTGTATATACACTGCTGGCCACCATAAATGCAACACAAAGAAAGATAAGAAATAGCACAACAAAATTTATTTTGTAGATAACATGTTAACCAAGTATCAAATGATTAAATTTATAGACTTCTGTGAAGTGCGGTTCCTGCTATTGTTGCCTTTGTTGTTGAAGCCGCCATTGTTGAAGATCACCGCTGCCACACACCTCGGCATTGATTCAAAGAGACTTTGGATGTGTTCTTGGGGTACAGCAGACCAAGCAGCTTACAAACGTTGCCAAAGGTGATGTGGCAGCTGGGGGTGTATTCTAGGTCAATCGTTGAGCAACCATGGACCACATGTTTTCTATCGGCGAAAGATCCGGAGAGCGAGCCGGCCAGGGAATCAATTCAATCTGGTGATTGACGAAGAACCTTTAGACAATGCGGGCCATGTGTGGTCACGCATTATCCTGTTGAAATATGGCTGTGGCCAAGCCCCGAAGATAAGGAAGTACAACTGGCTCCAACACCTCGGGATGCAACGCTGGCTGTTTAAAGTACCGACAAGGCGCACTAGAGGAGCGCGAGAGTGATATCCAATACCTCACCATACCATAATACCCGGTGCAGGATCAAAGTGGCGGTGCATAACACAGCGGTTCAGCATCCTCTCTCCCCGGTGTCTTCAGACTCGAATCCGACCATCGGGGTGTTGCAGACACATGCATGACTCGTCAGTAAAGACAACTTCCTTCCATTCTGCCACCCACATCCTTCTTTCATCACACCATTGGCGGCGGAGACGTCTGTGGTTCTGCGTCCAGGGTAGACCAAGCAATGGACGTCTTGCGGACAGACCACTCTGCTATAAACGGCGTCGAATGGTACACGCAGACACTGAATGATGCGTTACAGACTCAATGTGCTGTGTTACGGTTCGTGATGTGACTGAGCAATCCGTCACTGCCATGCGCACAATTTGCCTGTCCTCACGTAAAGTGGTGCATTGAGGTGGATGCGATCGACCACATCAGTCCGTCGTACCTTCCTGCATCGAACGGTCACATATCCGCATTACAGTTGTTTGGTTTCGTCCAACACGACTACCGATTTTCCTGAGAGATAATCCGCAATCTCGGTAGGCCACTATCCTTCCTCTGTCGAACTCGGATACTTGATCAAAAGCTGATTGCTGTTTTCTACGAGACTTAACTGATGGTTTTTTGAAAAAATCACAAGAAAAACACAATTGACGAACTTGAAATCATCGAAATCTCCATGGCTTTAATAGCGATTTGAGGCGGCGCCACAGGCGCGCGTGATGTGTGTCTGCGCTGAAACTCGAATCATTTGCATATCTCACCTCCGCTAATGCATGTTGTAAATTTTATGTTATTTGCATACTTCCTTCAGGGTGTCGCATTTACGGTGGCCAGCAGTGTATATATGCTTATATATATATGTATAATATATAATATATATGTTTATATATATGTGTGTGTGTTTATATATGTATATATGTATATGTATATATATATATATAATATATAATATATATGTTTATATATATATATGTGTGTTTATATATGTATATATGTATATATATATGTATATATGTATATATATAATATAATATATATGTTTATATATATATATATATATGTGTGTGTTTATATATGTATATATATATATATATATATATATATATATGTATATATATATATATATATATATATATATGTTTATATATAATTCAAATTTTCAATCGCTAGTAAAATACTTTCTATTAATACTTTCAAAGTAGGAATTGACTTAATTTTTTATATTACTTGTTGTTATTATAATAATACTTAACAAAACCGATAAAAAATATAATTACATATTAGAGAATATATACCCTAGTGCCTTTTTATATCAAAAATTAATACAAGTCCGGGAAATTTCCGACGAAATATTGTACTGAAGTCATCGAAATGAATAATAGAAAATCAAGATATGCATGATGAATAATTCTTTCCAACAAGAACGTTAAGAAAATGCAGCAGAGCGAAGAAAAAGGTGGGTTAAAGAGCGCAACGAGTAGGGGTCGGATCCGCCACCGAGAAGTGTCACGTAGGAAAGTTCAATAAATTAAGACTAAAAGCGAAACCCCGAGGTCGATATGTTGAATTCAAATGAAAACAAAAGACTCCGTAAACAGATGTCGATTTATATCTCTCCCAGTGACACTTCTCCTTCGCAAATCATCAATTACACTCAGAAAATAAATTTATCAAAAACTTCCCTTTCTCTCACACGCAAAAATGACCTCTAGGTAAAGAAGAAACTCAAATGAAATAATTAATAGCGCAGGGGAAAAAACATTAAAGTTAAGAATCATTAGTTAACCCTAATAATGAGTGAAAATCAAGACTGTGGGAATAAGAAATAAAAGGGGTAAAAAAAAACAGAACAAAAAAATAGAATAAAATATAATACATTTTTTACGATCGTCTGACGATATTTTTGGCAGTCCGGTAATGGGTTTTCTGTGTCTACACGTCACTGTTATAAGATAAATGAACATACAGTGTCATTACTACGGTACCCGTAACTTGATGCATTGGGTAAGCGAAATGAAACATAACGCTCAGGAAAAGGTTAGTTCTATCCATTACAATTACATATTTCGCGCCGCTTTCTCATAAAACTAATATGTATCTTCGCATTTTTTTCACTCCTTCTCTAGAACTGTGAAGCAAAAATTTCTTCTTTTATGAAATATTTCTTGAAAAAAAAATAATAATAAATTCCACGGGGCATCGTTTTTCTTAATATGGAGAACGTCCAAAGGGGTGAAGTAATATTAATTGTTAAAAATGAGCGGTGATAAATAACAAGGATTTTCCATTAGGATTTTAAAAATAAGCATTGTGTGTTGGGAAAGAAAATGTAATCACGGTAGCGGAAGAGGTTGGGTGAAGAAATATTTTTTAAGAAAATACTGATTTTTTTTTAGTTGAAAAATTAGTTGCGCAAATCAATAAATAAAAACAAAATGCATAAGCAATGTGTGGGTTGTTTCTTCGTGGATGTGCAGTTTTGCATATTGTGTCCTTTTAACCTTTCATTTTAAATTTATTTAAAATACGTTCTGCATTTTACGAATTCGCTTGCTTCGCAAGATGAGATCAATTTTCGCCTAAAAACGAAACCCGCTTTCGAATGGAATCATTGCGCCATCTGTTGAGGAAAGGAAGAAGCGATTCGTTTCCGAATCGTCTATGGTTTCGATATCAGATTAGTGTATTTTCTGATGATTATAATATCAACGTAATTTTTGTAACGGAGTATTTTATTAAAGTATCGTTTACAACACAAAGAGATGTATAATCAAAGAGAAGTATTTCTTTCTGCCTTAAGTGAAATTATATATATCAAAATGGGGGAAAAAAAGAAAATATATTGATTAAAAAATATGTTTATATAGGAGTTGGAAAATGAGTATAAATTTTTTAGCACAGCTAAGAAATTTTTTTAAAAACTTAATTTTCTTTAATTTTTTTACATATATATATTTAATAAGAAATCTTTATCCTTGTTATTTAATTAATAAAATTAATCAGATGACTTTTTATCATTTCCATTGACCGAAAATCCTTTTTTATTTTTTTTTAAATTTCGTAACAGCTAGCAAGATAATATTAATAAAAGAGATACCAAAATGGAGGGGACGAGCACTTTTCTAGAAAATTGTACTTAAAAGAAGACCTGTCGTTTCTTAAAAGTCGATTCGAAACAGAAATTCCTGCTTTTACCGATGTTGTAATGAACTAAAGACTATTATTAGTGGATGTTTTTGTTTTCGTTTCTCAAATTGCTTATATAATTATCGATATCCTGCAATACAAAATTTAAGATTACGTTGAAATTTTAATGCACGCTGTATGTCAGGATCATGAGTAAGAAAATGTCGTTCCATTTTTGTAGCAGATTTCAAACCTTCGCGAATTAAATGAGCTGATAACAGCTGGACTTCATCATTATTAACTTTGTTATAATCATGAACTGTGAAATAAATTCGATCAAGTCATCAACATCCAAAGGGCATGCATCCCTAGATTTTGGGGGGGATTTGTGCTAGAACAAGCAATAATATTTTTTCTTTTATCGTTAATATTTGTATTATCTTGCTACAAACATTTTGAGATAATAAAATTCTACCTGAAAGCAGTGAACAGATTTACCAGAAAGTTTGTAAATCGTCATTAGTACAAACATCTCAAGAACCTGAAAATTGGCTCAATTATGTTTTCTTTACGGATGATACCTTTTATACCTCTTTAAAAAACTGAGTTATTTTTGTTTCTTTCAACTTTCCAAATTCTTCAATAAGAGAATTTAAGATATAAAATCATGAAATATTTATATATTTACAACAATTTTTAATTGAAATGGCCATTTGAATTTGAGCGGCTATTGAATCTGATTAAAAGTTAGAAAAATGAAATAAATTATATAAGCATATACTCAAAATTCTATAATTTTTTTCTGTTTATCAAGATTGATCTCAATTAATTGTTCAATCCCATTAATCAATTAAATAGTGGTCAGCAGTTTGCAATTTTGTCTTAAGTCCGAATCCTGTTTTCAATCCAGAGTTCGGAGCAAAAAAATAGGATTGGCTGCCTATTCAACAGAAATGAACCCAGCGTAGAATGGGACGGTATTTAAGAGAATGGCGTATCAATTTTGGGAGATGCCATCTGCCACAACGCTTATGTCATCTGTTGTAGGTACTAAATAACGAGGTGCGTGCTCTGATAACCCGAACAAACGATTTAATTCGAAGAATAGTTGATAAAATGCTGGAGTCACGTACATAAATGTTTCTTTGGAAAAAATATGAATAAGAGTTTTTCTAGTTCTTTTTCATAATTTATATCCACATTTACTTTTATCTTTCTGCCAAAAACATATAGAACACTTATGGTGTATCCTTTTATTTCAATAATTCGTTTCTGTTATTGCATGTTTCAGCTCGTGTTATGTGCATAAAAGTAATCTAGTTATTTTAGTATTGTATGAAAACAAAATACATCGAATGACTATGTAAGTTACCTATTTTTAAACGATAATCAATATTAAACATTCATTCTCCATTACAATATTACACATAATTTTAAATAAAGCTAAACCATAGTTAATATTTTTTTCAAATGTATATTTTGAAGATCTTTTCCCTCTCTCTGACTTAAAATTGTTTGTATTTTCCTCCTACATGGAACTAAATAAATATTTGTAATAAATTATTATTTACCCACCCGCTTCGTTGGGTATTTCTTGATAATGTGTGATTATTTATTTTTTTAAAATTATTGTTATCTAAGCACAGAGCTTCTCAAACTGTGGGGTGCCCCTACCTATTGAGGAGAGATAACGCTATGTGTGTGGGGGGGCGAGCTTGTCGAAAATAAAAGATTATTTGAAAAACATTTTTAATTTACTGAAAGGAAGCAAAACAAATATATACATTATGACATAATAAAAATATAATACTTATTGTAATTAAAAATGTATAATTACTGCCAATATATTTGATAATTAATTTATCAGTACTAAATTAATAACAAGTTTAATGAGTCTAATGTGATTATCTTGCAGAAAAAAGTTTTTCAAACTAAATTTTAATATTATATATTGACACATTTTTTTCTTTATTTAACTGAGGTCTATAATTTGTCTTTAAAACAGCAACGGAAGAAAATATGTTGAAAATATAGGATTAGACTTGAGAAAGGGATGATTGATGATAGGAATATTTAATTTAATTAAAAATTATTTTTAAATCTGTTCCAATTTAAAAATTAGGAAGGAAAAGTAAAATAATACTTATCCTATTGCGTAAAAGTAACTTAATTAAAATATCTATTACTTAAAAGCAATATATATACAAAGTTTAATTCTTATCTTAATAATTTGTATGGCTTATAAATAATGTAATATTGTAACTTAAGAATCAAGTTACATTATTATATTACATTCAATACATTGTTATTGATGAAAATAATGATTGAAAATTGAGTTGCAAATAATGAAAATTTGAGAAGCACTGTCTCAGCATTAAGCTATAGTAAAACATTTTTATAGCCCTCTGTTATGAGAGATGCAAAATTATTCCTTATTTAGCATCTGTATCTTTTCCTCTCGGGAATTACGAGTTTTGATTTCGAGTTCACATTTTTAAAGCAGGGAGGTGTAATTCATTTCATTGAAGGTTTTCACAATTTTCTTTTTGATCACAACGAATCCGTTTGGGAACACAAATGTAAACAAATAAAAGACAAAAGTTATTAATTATTATTTATATTACTCTGAGCAGTATAAGGAATTGATGTTATAACAGTAAATTACGTCTGACGCTAAAAATTTTGTGTTCTTAAATCTGTGTAACAAAAAAACTAGATATGTATAATATACAGCTTGAATGGTCACTGTTAAATTATATGTCTGTTTAAAATTAAAAGATTTCTCTAAAGAATAAAAAAAATAACAATTTGAATCAAAAATATTCCCAAATACGCTTAAAATTTTTAAATACATCCAATTATTTATCTAATTCACTATGTTTCCTTTTTTTATTTTCTTATTGACATTTATTATAATACCTTACGTGGCTAAAGTCTGTTTTAGTTCACGCCTTTATTTGTCACCAACATGGCTATAATTATTCTCGGCATATTAGATAGATGTCCAATACAAAAAAAGTGAGCTTTTGGCATAGTTCGGCGCTAATTTTTTATCCTTCACTAAAGATGTGGACTTAATTGGGATTTAGCTCCAATATTGATATTCCGAACTTTATTAAAGACGCATCAACATATATGCGTTGTAAGAGAATTCGAGAGATAGTTAGAGGTTTACCAGACTTTATACATTTTAGAGTAGGAATCGAGACATAGGTCTATATAATTACTATGATTAATATTGAATCCTAATTTAAAAAATTATGCAAATAAAAAAATATGTTTTTCAATAGTTTTCTTTGAGAGAGAGAAATGTATTGACACGGTAATTCTCTCTCTCGATCTACCTATCTCAAATAAAAAAATAATTGGAAAATGCAACATAATTTTTAAGTTACCGTAAGATCCGGAGTATAGCACTTGCGCATGCGTATAACGCGCACCTATACTTTACAGCTGTATTTTTCAATTTTTAGGTATTCTCGCCATATAATGCGCCCCCACTTTTTTAAGAAGAAACTTGAAATATACGTGTGCAATTCTCTCATGTTTTGAAGTTCTTTATTCAAGGTATTATTCCAAACTTCCAAGAAAATAGTGTACTGCAACTACTAAGTTCGTAAGTAATGCCATTTCTTTTAACTAAACTGTATTTCGTTTTAAACGGAAATCGAATTTTTTTCTATGCTAATCTCTTTGTTTTTTTTATTTTTAAAACTCTCAATTTTATACTCGGCGTATAACACGCACGCATAAATTTCCATCTTACTTTTCGTGTTCAAAACACGCGTTATACGCCAGATTTTACGGTACTTAAGAATACTTGTAATTACTTAAAAGATGAAATGTTTTATTATGATTCCAAAAGTATATATTTCTTGCTGAAGCCAAAAAATTTCGAACACTTTCAGACATTGTAAGAAAACTATTGTTGCAAAAATCGAAAAAAATATTGGGGTACAATAGAAAGTGCTAAATTTAAATAAAGTCAAGCAAAGTTGCAAAACTGTCAAGATTAGAATTTAAAAATTATTCGAAAAAATTAAACTGCTGAAAAATAAGAGAGAGAGAGAAGTTGTAGACTTATTACCATTTGTGCATCTATTAAAGTTTATATACAGTACATTACGTTTAACGCGAAAATGCTTAAGGAATCCGACTACGTTCGCAACCGTGATTTTGCAAAAGCGCATAAATGGATAATTTTCATGATATTTAGTGTTATTTAGATTAGAAAATGGATATAAAATTGTTTTAAGAATAGTATTAAAAGAAAAAATTGTTTAAGTACAATATTTTGACAAAAAATGACCGTAGAATGACCCATTTTCAAAATATTCTCCTTTTGTGAAAAATGCTTCTATTATAATAATATTTTGCCTTCTATAGCTCAGACCTCTCTACAGATTCTCAATTAGAATTTTTGAAATATATAACTTAGAAGTGGGTTTATCTATTTTTTACGCCAACAGAGGGGATTAATTTTAAGAAGAAAACGCCAATAATTATTTTAATTGGTGATAACTCTGAAAATAATGAGATTGTTTCAAAAATTCTAGTTGAGCCTCTGTACTAAGGTCTGAGCTATATACAGGCAAAATATTATTATAATAGAAGCATTTTTTACAAAAGGAGAACATTTTGAAAAAAGATGATTCTAAGTTAATTTTTTGCCAAAATATTGCATTTAAATAACTTTTTTTGTCAAAATGTCCTTAAACAATTTCATGTATGTATTCTAATCTGAGTGACACTAAGTATCATGAAAATTATCCATTTAGGCGCTTTTTTAAAATCACGGTTTCGAACGTAGTCGGATACCTTAAGGCGAACTATCGCTTAACACAAAGTAATACAATGGTCCCGACAAATTATTATGTATTGTCATGCATTTTTTCCCTTTAAACGAAAAGATTTCCTTTCTGGGAGTGAACAAAATATACATGACACTAACCATGCAGGCGAGATTTAAGAGGGGAGTTAAATGAAAGAGAGAGATGGTTTCTCACACATGCTTCGTAGAAAGGTGGGTAACATGACTTTGAAGTACCTTCGGAACAGCCAGCGACCCGAGCCAATTCAATTTATCTAGCTACTTCATCCCTCTACCCTTGCAAAAACATCTCATCTCTCTACAGTTCAGTTTGAAATTCGGTGGCGAGTATATCGCATTGTGAGTAAAAACCAGCAAGTATATATGGTTGCACTTTTTTCAATTTTTTAAAAATTTAAAAGCCTAACGACAAAGAGCTCGGGAGAAAGTAAGCTGCATTTTAAATTTAAATGAAGATGGAGCTTCTTTAGGCTGATGATCAAAAACAGAAGACGAAAACGGAAATCTGTAAACATTTTGGTATTGCTAAGTTTTATATTCACTTTCCTTAAGTTCTCGTGAGTTTTTTTGTCTTTATGATTTTTATTAAATGCATGCATATGTGCATATCTATGTAAATAAAATGTACTCTAATAAGCTTGATTTTTTGTTGAATATATATATTTTTTTGAAAAATGTCCTTTAACACGAAAAAATATTTCAGTCCCCTCTGTTTCGTGTTAAACGATTTTCACTGTACTGCAAACCAATGATAATTTTGATATTTTGTCAACATTTAAAACTTTTCTTCATACTGAAATAATAATTTTTAATGCACTTAGTGTTTATATGCGGCAAAATTATTCTAAAGAGTTTGAAAGATTTCTGGGCCTTTTTTAAGCCACATTTATAAGTTATTAATTTTAAAATTAATCTATAAAATAAACCCCAATAAAAGATTCGTTAGAATAGTAAGGCAAGGAAATAATGTTTTTCGAGTATATTATTTTTTGTAGTTTTTTAAAAACTGCAAAGAAAAATTAATATCTTTATTTCAAAATAATTAAGTATTATTGTACTTTTTTTCCTCCTAAAGGTCATAGAATGTAATGTTGATTTAATTTAAAGCATCATCAGCAGATCTGAGAATTTGAATGATTAATAACAGACAAAAATTAATTATAAATAATTCTAGAAATGACCCAATAATGTATCATAAAAAAGAACCAATTCCTTTGGGGCAAAAGCTCCCACATAATTCATTTGAAAAGAAAAGAAGAAAGAAGATAGATAATTCATTCCAAACAATATAAAAATGTTTAAACAATGTGAAATAATTAATTTCCTTTACGCATTAAGTATAAAAAAAATCAATATCTAGAAAATAATACATGATTTCAAAAATTCCATAAAGTCGTTTCATATTTCAAATATGACAAAAACAACAACGCAAAGATAAAACTTCTTTTAAATATAATGGAAACAAAATACTTTAAATAACCAGAAACAAATAACCCGAGGTAAAGAAACAAAAAGGAAAAAAGCGAAATAGAACAATAACTGGGTAAACAGCTTTGTATTGCTCAATGGAATATTCGCCGGTAATAATAACGGTGACAGTTTTTGTTCTCCGATGCCAAAATCAACGTTTAATCTTAAATTACAATAAAAAGCAACAAGAATCATCTATCTGTACAGAAAAATTCAGCAGGAAAAAAAAAACGTGAAAAACACAAATGACTGCACCCCCATAAAGAAGTGTTTTAATTTCTTTTGTTACATTTCCTTTGTCGACGAGCAAACAAGAAACTAATAGAAACGAGAAAAATCCATTTAAATGCCGAACTGAAGCGATGAGATTAACTGAAGAAGTAGGAGAAAAACAAAACGAAAAAAGAATCGTCCTCGAATTACCGTCGTCTGAGATATGCAAACGATGTTTCCACCAAGAACAAAGGGAGAAGCCGATTGCTACAAAGGGTGGGGGGACAAAAGAAAAAGAACACGGCGGAATAAAAGACAGGATTCGTACAGGGTTCTAATTAAGACTGGCTTTTGTAAGCCAAATGATTTCTCATGTTCATTCCGTGCATTCTGAACAGTACGAGTTATGTTTAATTATCGTTAGGCCCCGCCTACCTCCCCTTTCACGAAATGAAATTCAGGAACTTGAGGGGTGCTTTGGAACAAAAGGCGGAGTTGGAGAGGAAAAGACTAATTGTTTGAATTCGGTGTACAAGCGAAAAGAAAAAGCCAATTTTTACAATAATGTGTATAGGAGGGATTTTTTTTAAATCCCCAAAAAACAATAGTAATGAATTGAAGAGTTTCACAAGGCAACACACACACACAATGTCGTCGAGTTTTAAGGCTGAGTCACCAAAGAATGCTAGCTTCGTAAAAGGTGAGCTTCGCTTAGAATTAGATGACTGAACAAAAAAAATGCATTCAAATATTGTCTGCAAAGTTCACAATGAGTTGTAAATTATTGAGTTAAGCATATCCTTTTGAAACCTACATCTTCAATTTAAAAAAAACATTTGAAGCTTTACGAACAAATATTAATAATTTAAAGAATAAAATAATTTCTATGTATTAATGACTTTTGACAAAAGTCATAAATTGATTATCCGAAGTTAATTTTAAGAGAATTCAATCCCAATTTATAATTATTTATTAAAAAAAAATAAATCCAACATGAAATAATTTTACCTCACTCAATTTCTGCTGTGTTTGCGAATATATTAAAATCATCGTTTTTGGTTATCGTTTATTTCATGGGGCTTTTTAGTATAAGGTTTTCAGGATTTGCTGGAATAACAGGAATATTTGTTCATTAAATTGTATTTTAAAAAAAATTTAGAAAATTATTCAAAGTCATACATTTATTTTTAATAACAATGCGAGTTTGATATTAAATAGATAATAACATTCAAGCTGATTCAAAATTCAACTAAATTAAAGGACCTGTGTGTGTCATAAGTAAATATACATATCAGGGTCTCGAATCGGAAATGAACCGAAAAAAATATCTCTTTATTTTGGTTAGATATATTTTCGATTATTTTGTTACTGTAACCAACTTATCAATATTTAACCATGTAACTATCATCATTACATGTACATTGCTTTTCGATTTCTTTTTTTTTCTAAGTTTTGCGTTAAATTACTTGCAGAAAGCAGATTTAATTCAGCTGAATGAGCTAGATGATTTTTTAAGAAAAATATCAGCCTGAATTACATTTTACGTATCTCAGCATGCGATCATCCCGGAATGTTTGTATAGACTATTTAGATTGACAAACCAGAATTATAAACCTAGTTGTCAAATGCGATTTTGATAATGGATAAGAATGCTTATGCTCGCCGTTATCAGCTCATCGGTCATATCGCGCATGCTGGTTAATGTATCAATTCACATAGTGTATCGATTTAGAAAAAAGAATAATACCTTATAAATTTCTATAGAATTACATTTTTTTGTTTTTCTTTACGATAGAATATATCTCTTCAAATAAGAATATCTATAAAATAAAATTATTCATTTGGAACTGAACCGAAAACTAAAAACCATTACTTTTGATTTAATGAAAACCGGAACTGAGACGATTTTTTT
Organism: Trichonephila clavipes; assembly: GCA_019973935.1. NCBI lineage: Eukaryota > Metazoa > Arthropoda > Arachnida > Araneae > Nephilidae > Trichonephila > Trichonephila clavipes. Next base: position 799,957 of record BMAU01019573.1, read on the forward strand.
TAGCTGAAACAGAATTAAAACAACAATGAAAAAAATTATGGTTCGAAACCCTGATACATATTTAATGGTTATCTCTTTACCACAATTGTCATGACATAGTCACCAATGATGGTATTTTGCAGTAAGTTTTACATATTTTCAAATGAAATATTTGTAACTATCAGAGAGAGAGAGAGAAAGGGCACCTAAGACATTCGTAATAGACAATGAAACGCATATATTACAAGGAACAGAGAGCCCATAATGAGCGGAGTTTAAGTTTAGTAAACATATCCATGCGCAAATAATAAGTACAGGGCTCAAACGAAACACACAATCAACAAATTTTTCATACTCTTTTCATATTTATTTAATAAACATGGCTGTTATTTTTATGCAGCATTTAAAAAATGTATCTTAATTACTTTGAATGTATATTTTTTATCTTGATATTTTCAATGAAATTTTGGAAACTATGATTCAAAAGTTACTTACATAAATTTGCCTTAAGATATATGTAAGAATTTTTTTTCATTGTTTTAGGAATTAAAATTTTTTCATGTTCCTTAAGCCGGATTTGTTTGGGATTATCCTTCTATGGCATCTATTTTAATATGTAAATAAATACAATAATATGAGGCAATACATATTAATTAAATACATTTGTCAGTTTTTCACATACAAAGATGACTTAATAAATATTATAGGTTACAAGAATTTAAAATAATGAAATATATTACCAAGCATCAGAAATTGCTTGTAGTGTATAAAAAATAGTTTTAAAATTATACACAGAACTCCATTTTAGAACAGAAGAAAGGGTATAATATAAATAAAAAAATAATCAATAATGCACTACTTATGTTGTGTGTGTATTTATTATGAAAGAGAAATTGTCATTAACTGCTCTTATTATTTTTTCATTTAATTTCACTTTTGTCATTTCAAGAGAACATTTTGCCCTTTCTTTTAATATATATTTGAATTTCCACTTTCTCAGTGAATTGATCCAAAATTTTCCATTTAGCTCAAAAGATTACGCATACACAACCGAAAGAATTTAAATCTTAGTTTTTCATGAATGCATTTATCTTTTAAAGAACATTAAAAGTTTCGAAAATAGAATCTTGTGTTTGAGAGAATTTGCTATTAGTCTTAATTTTATTATTTTCTAATAAGATTCCAAATTTAATAGTTCTCATTAATTTAAAGACTCTTAAAATAAGTAAAACTTAACCGGCCAGTTTTTAAAAATGTAACAATATCATATCCCATATAAAATATGTATAATAAATATCTATAACTAAAACGTTTAAATTAATTAATATTATTTTTTAAATACATTACGATTTCTTTACAAAAAATTTGATTACTTAATTAACATTTTATTATAAAAATAAGGCCTTCAAGAAACAGCTTTTGTAAAACAATAACATATTTATGAATGAATATTAATTAGCTTTTGCGTAGAATAGAGAAAAAAAATTCGTATTCATTTAAAAAATTTGTAAGAAATGCATTTGAGAAAAAATTGTATACCTTTTTTACTTCAATTTAAAATCTTTAACAGCTTAATCCGATAAAGCTATTAGTACAAGCAGCGAAATTTTGTGTTCATTTTTGGACATAAATTCAAAAAAAGGAAGTAGAGCAGATTATATCACGCGTGATTTTACATAATTTTTAATAAAAATAATGTGTCATTAAAAAAAGGCATGTCAATTAAGGAATTTAGTAAATTTTGTATTATTTTATAGTGTGTAATGGAACGAAATTAAAATAAATTACATAAATATGCGAATTTATTTTAATTCATCATAAAATTAAAATAGCTCTTTATAATTTGAATTCTTTATCTGTGAATTTTAAAAAAATGTGTTCATTATAGCATTTTAATATGTAAAAAAAAACATTTCAAACTTATTATCCTTTCTTTTCCTTTTAAAAAACATTACCTAACGAATGTTAAGCATTAAAAATAAAATATATGTATATAAATATATAGAGAGGACAAGAAAAATATTGTCCCTCGAATAAGGAGTAAACTAAGAAACAATGTCTAAAACCTAGAACAAATTTTAAAATGAAAAAAAGAATAAAAAGATAAGAAATAATTTAGGAAATATTAGGCTTATATTTCCTCAGTTTTCTAACCATTTGTGTGTATAATTTCCTGGAATGATTCTAATTTAAATATCAATTCTCTCATTTGTGAATAATTTCAAAACGTAAAATGGCTTTGCTTTCGGCTTTTGAATATGTTGCAAGTTTAAATTTATTTATTTATTAATAAAATAAATTTTCATTTAATAAAAATTAACTTCGAGGTTTATAAAAGTTTTTTCCCCCTTTATTTGATAATATTTCTGAATCAAATATATTTTTATAAATTTGACACTCTTATTTTATTTCAACAAAATTGTTTTCGGAATATTCAGCTTTAACAGACAAATAAAGTGTTTCATTTTATGTATAAATTGTATCTTTTCAAATAAGATTTACTTCGATAAAATGTTTTAAAAAATTATGTATAATCACTATTTTTACTTGTTTCGCAGCTTAATTATTTACCGCAAAACTCGAAACTTTAAAATAAATTTTGTTACAACTGTACTTTGGAAACGAAGAAATATCATTCATTTTTCCAATATTAAGAAATGTAGATATATAATAGTGTGAAATAAGTCTAAATATTCTTTCTTGAAATAAAAGGTATATCGTCTTTCAATAGAATTATTCCAAAAAAAAATTATTTTTGAATAACGCACTGTCATGATATCTGTTAGAATGTATGCACTTTAACTGTATGAAAAGGAACATTTAAAAGTGAAAGACCAATATTAAAGTAACGGAAATATTTTGTGTTAAAAATACAATAAGATTAACTAAAATAAAATTATATAAACGGCTTACGGGAAATTAATTTTTGTTTCACACAAAATTAATAAAAGGATGATATAATAATAATCAGTTCTGAAGAAAGAGATTTATAGATCTAAGAACAAAAATAAAGAAATCATTTAAAAATATGTTGACAAAAACAATTTCAATTATTTTTAAAATGGGAAATGAAGTAAGCGTACAAAAAATGTTAAAAAGGGAAGAAATTTAACTTATTATTAGAGTTAAATTACAATTAGAAATAATATTTCAAACTTACAGAATAAGAGAATTTATTGTGATAGTGTATATCTACTTTATAACCTTTAAAATAATAAGGTAAAAAGCATTTTTTCATAGATTAATTTGAAAATTTTTTTAGTAAAAGTATTTTCATATAGCATCAATAAAAAATCACATACATTCACAACATTCTTGATTTTATTAAAAATATTAAATTGATTATTTAATTAAAATGTAAAATAATTTAGATTTTTTATTTATTATCCAATTTGACTGACAATCTTAAATTTTGAGATTAGTAACATTCTTTGTCAAACAAATACATATTCTGTAAGTAAATTCTCCTTCCATACCTTCTCAATCAATGTATTTTCAAATTTATCTGATCTCATATGAAAATAAAATAAATAATCCTGATGAATGCGGCCTCAAAATATTTCTTTTGATTTCATATTCGTGTCCCAAATTGTTGTTTTTATTAAATGATCATTTGAAGATGATTGTATTTTACATACATAAAAACTATTCAGTGTAATGGAAAAGGAATAGAGATCTAATTATATTATTTACAATAACATTCAATAAGCTCATCTGCAGTAAATAGCAGCATTATATGTAACAAGATATTTTTTGCAACCGAGCGTTATTCAACCAATATCTCACTGAAATGTTCTTAAGTCATGAAAACTTTCAAGAAATTTATTCTTTTTAGTAGTATGATTAAAATTTTAGTTTTAAGAGCTATTTTCTATTTTATATGTTTTATAAATACTCATTGTGTTTTTAAGTATGCAGTTAGAAATATTCAGAATATATGTTGCAATTGAGACAATGTAGCATCAATTTCAAAAATACTTTGGATTTGCGTTTAATATTTTGTTTAAAAAGTACAATTTTAAAAACTAGAATCTGTTTTTATTAAAATATAATTTAAGAGACGTACAATTGACATTTTTTAAAAAAAAAATCAACAGTAATCCACAACTCAAATTAGTTATTTCAAACAGCAATCTTTTCTTTTGTTCGGCGTTTTCAGTACATATATTTTTTCTTAATAATTAACCATTGTAAAACATTTTATAAACAGTTCTTCTCCTCTGCTTATGGTATTTCTATAAAGAGCAGTTAAAAAAATAACAACAATATAACAGCTATTACTTGAAATGATGTGATTTTTAATTTGGAAAAAAAAAATGCTTTTTGTAATGATATTAGAGAAAGCATATTAAATCCCAATTTGATCTCAATATTTTTTTTCTTTAAGACTCAAGTTAGACTCCTTGTGTGCCGACAAGTATAATTGTCTTGAAACGAAAGAGACAGCTATAAAAAAGGTAAAAAGTCTTTTTAAATTACCTTTATTATAAATTTAAATTACGGTTAAACTTTAAGCATAAATTGCTTAAAACATAGCTATTCATATGAGTTTAGTAATCTAAGTTTCAAATCATAAATCAAGCATGTATCTTAAAAATAACAGAAAGATTTAAGAAATACTTCTTTTAATAATAATTTATGCTAGGAAGAAGTACATTAACACAAATATATTTGTATTTTTTAAGGAATACTACGAAATTCATTTATAGCCAGTGATTTTCCTCTCGGGTATTAATAATAGAATCATTCATACTTTAAAAATAGCTACCTAAATTTAAATGATATTGAACTAAGAAAAAAATGAAATATAAAAGAAGATGCATTTAAAAATTTATAAAGGGATTCCTTTATAATTTATCTCATATGCAAACAAAAATCAGATATTCATCGTTTTTATTAGAGTAATATTGCAAACATAAAATTACTCCTGTAAAGTTTCAAATTCAAAAACAGTGATTCTGGACCACTGTGCAACCAAATTTTTTTAAAAATTATTAATTATACTCTAAGAAAAAAAATATAATCCGGAACCGAATGATTCGACCGTTTTATGAAAATAAACTAAGGAGAGATTCGTGGTATTTTATCCCTTTCGTGGATAGATGTGGATATAAAAAAAAGATTGGGTTCATAAATCCATTTGGGATAACGGATGCATATGTATATGGATTAACTTTGAATAAGGAGAAAAATTAATTTCCCTCTGTAATAATCGAGATTTAATTTCAAAACATTCGGAAGAGTCAATAATTCATTTTGGATTAAATTAGAGACTATTATCTCACATAGTAGCCAAAAAAAATATTTAAAATATTGCTACGATTTTCTATATCTTATTTGAGTGAATTCGAACTTTCAGCATTAACAAATATAAAAATGAAAAAAAGATGGAGATTTTTAAATGTAGATGACGAAATGAAAGTAGTATTATCATTTTACTACTAAATATAAACGGAATTATCAAAAATCATTGAGCTCAAATTTCCCATTAAAAGTAATCTTATAATTCATTTGTAATTAGTTACTCAATAAAAATCTTGCTGTCTTTGTCGTACATATTTTATTTAACATTGAAAGTCATATTCTCTTAAACTTATTTTATTGTTAGCTACCGTTAAATTTTGAAGTTGTTAAAAGTGTACCACAATAAAAATACGGTTGAGACATTGTCAGAAATTTTTAAATGGTTGATAACTTCGTTTTAGATATTCGTGTAGGGATAAATACTTTCAAAATGCAAAAAAGGGGAACATATTATTTTATTCCGTAAGAACTTTTCTCAATTTTTCATTTCCTTACATAATTCTTTAACTGCATATATTTTATTTTACTGTACATTTTTGCTTTGTTCCTGCTCAATCATTCAATGTTCTTGCAGGTAAGAATTAAGAAAACTAATTTTAATTTATTAGTTAATGAGTAATCAAATACCTTCCTTGCCATTTATGTTAAAACATTTAAGCAATTTTTTGTTAAATATTTGCAGTATTAAAAATTTTTATAAGTTCAATATCAATTTTTGTTATTGTTAGAGGGACATGGTACGATTTACGCAAACGATTTTAATTTAGGGATTTTCAAAACGATTTTGGTTGCTTCCTAAGTGTGTATACTATGTAAAACAGATTTTATGCTCAAAATTTCATAAAAAACTAGCCATTTAATTTTTTAAGGAAAAACTTAAAATTTCTGAAGGAATTTTTAAATGCTACTCCTCCCCTACAAAGGTTGACATACATACAGGAAATTTGGTTTACAAGTATGTCAAACTATGTAGGACAAAAGTTGGCTTGGATTTTGCATGATTGGTATTCGTACAATGCTTCTTTTTTGAATGCTTATTGAAAATTCATTAAAAATTGTATAAATTCTGAGATAATTATTTTAAAAAAAATAAATATTTCTTTGATTCAAAAATACATACCAATTTTTGTTACATGTACTATTAGCAATAAGTAAAAAAAATTCAAAGCATTAGGCGCAGTAGAAAAAAAAACCTTAGCATTTTAAATGAAGACAAACTAGTTATTTTATCTTTCTGAGATAAGTCTGTTTAAAGTTTTGATTTACCATTGGGATGTGAATAAAAACGAACGTAAAAGCTATCATAATTCTGCGTTTTTTAAGTTAAAAGTTTTCCGATTTTGTAAGGTTACACAAAAGAGTATATAGAATAATTTTGGCTAAAAAAATTAGATTTGATTTTTTGACTGATTTTTGTCAATTGAATCGTATTGTGTCCCCTTAACGAAAACTATTTTAACTCTTTTTCTTGAGAAATTTTAGATAAAATAATATAGAGCATGTCTGTCAAATTTATTATTTGTTTGGTATGAAAAAGATTTTATTTTAGAAACTTATTTCTCACTTGCTAACTCATGATCTGGTAACCTTAAGACAATATGGTGACCTGTTTGGCGAGTGAGTGAATATTAACGTCGCACTGTTCAGCTACACGAGGGATTTTGGCGACGGACCACGTAATTTTGAACTATGGTCAAGTGACGTTGATGACACCTGAGCTGGCACCCCCGTCTCCTAACTACCACGCCACACCAACGGAAGGACGTTTCAGCTCTCGACAGATTTAGCATGCATCGCTGCCCTACACGGCGGGTTTTTAGTGGTACTGGGCTCGAACTCGTGACAAAACCAGCCACGATCCACTCGGCTACCACGGCCACGCGATCTGTTTGGCACCGAAAAATATTGCTAAAACCACCAAACTGCAGAGAATGCTTCATTTGGACAGAAATATCAAAAAAATTAGTACTAATAAAAATGAAAACATAGTGGTTATTCGCGCATTAGCGCAGTAACAGTCTGGAATAATTTTTAACCAAATGTTGCAAGCTTATTTCATCACATAAGCATAATTTTTACTATAAAAGACATCTTACTAAACCTACATTTTTATGTGTTTAATGGCTTCTAAATTTAAAAAAACTAGCTTAAATATACCCGCTGACACATAAGACATTCGCAATATATAAAATTTCATATTAATTTAAATACTTTGAAAAGAATTACCATAAAATCCTGAGTATAACGCGAACGTTTAACACAAAAAATAAGATCGAAATTTAAGGGGGCGCGTTATACTCTAGGTATAAAAATAATAGCTTCAAAAAAAAAAAAAAGAGAAGATAATTTTAAAAAATCAGACTTCTACATAGATCGGAATACCGTTTATTTAAAAGAAATGGCATAACTTATGAACTTAAAGGTCATATTTCTAGAATTGTAATATTTGTTCAATAGATTTTTTAAAAAATCCTGGGATAATACCTTGAATAAATGGCTTCAAAGTATAATAACTTTGCAAACCCACGTTTCAAGTTCCTTCATAAAAAAGAAGACCCTCATCACACGATGAATATACCTAAAAATTAAAAAATGCAGCTTGAAAGTATGGTTGCGCATGCACGTTATATGCCGGATTTTGCGCTAAATCTTAAATTTATTTCATATCAATAACAACTTTTCGGACTTGGATGGGAAATGTATTACATAAAACTTCGTATTTATCTATTCTATTGGTATATTTTTCTCAAATATTAATGTGGAAAGTATTATTAGAGTATTTGGAACTGAAAAAGATGGCCTCTCTCCCAGCTTAAATTCTAAGAAATTTCATCTAATATCCACTCACTCCATGGAAGTTTGTCACTAATCTATCAAAAAAATAAATTCAGTTGATAAGGTGAAGAAGAATTCTCAATTTGTATGTGAGTTTAACTTCAATCAAATACTTAAAGAGAAATTTTTTTATTAGTTTGATATAAAGGGTGTTTTTTTAGAGGTATAGAACTTTAAATTGCAATAAAACAACGATGTATTATTCGATTGACATGATTTTTTTTATTCGAAAGATAATCTTGTGGCATTACATTTTAAATATGATTTCTGGCATAGGACTGCCATGGCTGGCTCGGATGTAGTCCAATCTGGACGTCCAATTTTCGATGACTTTTTCCAACATTTGTGGCCGTATATCGGCAATAACACGGCGAATGTTGTCTTCCAAATGGTCGAGCGTTTGTGGCTTATCCGCATAGACCAATGACTTTACATAGCCCCACAGAAAATAGTCTAGCGGTGTTAAATCACAAGATCTTGGAGGCCAATTCACAGGTCCAAAACGTGAAATTAGGCGGTCACCAAACGTGTCTTTCAATAAATGGATTGTGGCACGAGCTGTGTGACATGTTGCGCCGTCTTGTTGGAACCACAGCTCCTGGACATCATGATTGTTCAATTCAAGAATGAAAAATTAAGTAATCATGGCTCTATACCGATCACCATTGACTGTAACGTTGTGGCCTTCATCGTTTTTGATGAAGTGGTCCGCCAGCCCATAAAGCGCACCAAACAATCAGTTTTTCTGGATGTAACGGTGTTTCGACATACACTTGTGGATTAGCTTCACTCCAAATGCGGCAGTTTTGTTTGTTGACGTAGCCATTCAACCAGAAGTGCGCTTCATCGCTAAAGAAAATTCGCTTATGAAAATCGGGAACAACGGCAATCTCGTTTTTGGCCCATTCGACGAATCTACGCCTTGCTTGATGATCGTTTTGATGAATTGCCAAACCAAACTGAGAATAAATCACTTGACAGCTGTTAAATCGGTCGCCATCTTGGAAAGTAATGCCAACTTAAACTTCTATACCTGGAAAAAAAACACTCTTTATAATCAGAAATTAAATTTATCACAGCTATAAACAGTTTTATATCAAGAAAACCTATGCTTATATATATGTACACACACGCGCGAACACACACACATATATGTACTTAATTCTATTTTTAAACGATAGATACGTTCTCGAATGAGTGAGGGAGTATTAACGTCACCCCATTCAGCTACTCGAGGACTTTTGGCGACGGACCTCGTCATTTTGAAGCATGGTCAATTGACGTGGACGACGCTAGAGCTGGAAACCCCGTCTCCTAACTTCCACACCACACCACACCAAAGGGAGGACGTTTTCAGTTGTAAAACAATGAGAAAAAAATAATACAACAAACCATGTGTTTTCATGTTAGGATCTTAAATATTTTATTGCGTATAGATCCATCCACATATCAAGTAAAGCAAATTATCCTCTGAAAAGAAAAGAAATCACTAATGTATGAACATAAAAATTGGGCCAAATAAAATGAGTTATCGCGTAAAAAAATTTTATTCGTTGTCACTTTCTGACAATAAACTCATGAGTTTACGAAAGAGAGCATTATTACTTGCTTTCATTAGAAATATCGGTGTTTACGTATGATCGCAAGCTATTGGCGGCATTATATGAAACGAAGCCCATGGATGCCAATTCAGTACGTACAACACATAGCAAATCGGAGTTGCCAACTTGGTGAGTTATTAATACAGTTGGAGATTGCTGCGATAATACGTAAGTACCGAAATACCTTAGTTATCGTCGTCGTGCTCCATTCGTGAAAATCTTTCTGTAATGCTGATGTTTCAATGAATTTAAAAACAAATTGAGGAATTAATCATTGAGTTTGTATTTTGACTAGAACATTGTTTGTCGAGCCAATACATAGCTTGAGCACCAGTTTCATATCTCCAAGTCGTGTATTATTCTTATTTTTTATATTCTTTCACTTATCTTAACTGTTGTGTACCGAGAGTAAGATATCTTGATATTCACAAAGAATCAAAATTCCATATTGAAGTTGTATATATAATTCGAAGAATTCTCACAAACGGAAATTTATTACATTCCTCGAATCCCATATCAGTTATTAAAATCAATCAAGTAGACAAAATTTTCTTCTTAGAATTTGCACGATCTTGTTCAGTCAAGTAAAAAGAATTTTTTTTTAATTTGTCTTGTATCAGTATTGTGTAAAAAAAAAAAAACAGGTTTGCGTAAAAACAGAATTAGGTGTGTAAAAGATATGAAAATTAGATACGTGGCAAAATTGCAACCATATGCGAGTAACATGACAGAGGCACAAACCATACAAACGTTTATAAGCTCGACATTTTTCACGCTTAAAAGGAATTTTTGCATTTATAAGGATTAAAATATGAAAGCGTAGAAATGAAAATATCCTATTTTATTTTCGTCCAAGAAATTCAGAAATAAACGAATGATTAGAGTTCTCAGAATTTTTCGAAAATGTAAAAAATGGCATTTTATTTTTGAAAATTAAAACTTCTTCGAAAACGATGAAATTGAGAATTTTAGATAAGTTACAAGTTATTTGCTTAATATATTTTTGAAGTGTTTACACTCGGTTCAAAGGATCTCAGAGAAAAAAGATAAAAATTCTTTAAAAACGCTTAAAATAAAAAGTAAAAAATACATTTTCTTACAATAAGATTATTTAATTGAATATTTTATGTAATTTAACATGCTTGTGTAGAAAAATATTTCCTAACAAAATTAATTCATTTACATGATCTATAAAAAATTAGCTTTGTTATAAGTTTTTAAAAGGTTTTTCATATATATTAACCGTTAATATTAAAGAGTAAACTAACTTTTTTCCTATTAAAATGTATTAAAGAACCAATGCGAAATTGTATTTTCTTCTATAAAATTCTGTAGTAAATTCCAATGCTAAGATTCTTTAATAAATAAATAAATATGAGGTTATGGTATATTTTACGTAAAAATTTTTTTTATTTAGTACAAGCAATTTTATACATATACACATATATATATATATATATATATATATATATATATATATATATATATATATATATATATATATATATATATATATATATATATGTTCTTATTCTAATTTCATATTAAGACTGAAAATTAAGTATCTTATGCAAAATAATTTTTATGAGTTTTCTTTTTCAAGTTAAGAGGCTGATTTTTCAATAAAAAATAGTTGTACATTTTAAATGATCATGACTCAAAATAATCTAATTTTAGAGAAAAAATATATCTGTGTATATTTTGGAGCTCATGTATAGCAGCTACTTTACATAAGGCTAGGTTAGTTTCAGAATTTTGTTTACGACACCTATTTTCTGAATGTTTATCATTCCTTCATTTTTAACATTTCATTCATTTTCATTAACAGAAATATTATTTTTCTTCCTTGAGAGAAGTAATTTGTGTGTAAAATATAATTTTAAATATATAAACTAAAAGTATCAGCTGTGTATTTTAATAAAAATAATAGTAGATGTAAAACGCGTGGGAAGAGCTATTGAGAATAATACATGCAATATTTTTCTTTAAAAAAAGTTAAAAAATATTATATTTTCAATTTACACTACACGCATTTTTTTAATATCCCTGAATGAACTTTTTAAATAAATGATTATTCTGAAGCTGTCTGTAATAATGAGAGGAAGAAAAATATTTTTTAGAATAAAGGTCTCCAAATTGTTAAAAACGTATCTGATATAAAAGTTGTACAAAAGAGAGATAGACTAAATTACATTTTAAAAATACTTTTTAAGTAAAAAAAAGCTTCTCTTAAAATTTAATGAAAGACTGGATTTTTCAAAACGTCAGAATAAAGAAAAAGTATAATAGTTGTCACACATGCATAGGTTTGCAGCATTTTGTGGGAGAGACATAAGATCCATTAAAAACTATAAACGAATAGAGAGAAAAATTCGAATTTAATTTATCTAGTTCTGTTTTCCAGAAAAATCGTTTTGCGAAAAGAAAGGGGAGTGGTGGAAGGGGGGTGGGCAACACACGAAATTGATTTTGAAACATTCATTAACAGAAACAGGAAACTAAAGCAGAAAACGTTTTTCTTCGAAATATCATTACCCAAAAAACGCAAATTTCATCTTTTCGTCGAACCTCCCGAATAGAGAAGAACATCAGAACATAAAAACTAATTACAAGAAACGTTTTTAAAAAATTCAACATCTCATCTTGGCTCCTTTAAGATATAAGCTACGTCTCGGAATTAAACGGAACAAAAGAACGCACTAGTAATTAAGTTTTTACATTGGTTCATTCCAACTTCTCATTAGTGGAAATTTTTTTCCACTTGCTTCTGAGAACGAATCATTAACATGCAGTTGGAGGGAACATTATTTCATACAGTTCGTTGCTGCTTCCGCCGAGTTTTTTTTCCTACTTCGTTTTGTTATATAAAAAAGTAGTTTTTTAGCTAATGACTAATTAAGCTTAACAAATCAAACATTGTCGCAAATGAAGAGAAATTTATTGTTTGCGCATGAGCAGTGTTGACCCTCCCCCTCCTACGACTGTTTTATTTGTTGGAAAAAAATAAGAAAAACAAAGAAAAGGTTGAAAGTCTAATTATAATATGCTGATGAGTTTCTTTGTTAAGCTTTTTTTACAAACCCCTTTGTAGATTGCGAGTTTTTTAATTATGCTTATTTCTTAACGATGCTGAACTAAGCAATCAATAATTGGAGTATAAATAGAATAGCAATGCATAATTTGAAAAGATAATAGTAAAGCTCTGTACAATCCTAACATTTCGTGAAAAAAATTTTTTTTTTCTTTTATCTAGTGTTAGTTCTTCTTGCTTAATTGATTATTAACGAACCCTAAATCTTCTCGAATAAGAAATCTTGAATCTTTATTTAAAAGAACGTTTTTTTATAATTATTCTTCATCGCGTGATTATAATAAAGTACATTAATAATGAAAATTATAAGCAATATAGATCTCCAGAAATCATCAGAAACAGAGGTGGACAAACAGAGACCCACAAAGGGGTTTTTTTTCACGCCACCAAGGTAGTCGAAAACCCAAATGGACTGAAGACATCTATATATTCGAACCTCCAAATTACGAATCTCTATATTGCGAACTTTTTTTCTGGAACCAAGAACATTTCACGATTTTTTTCGTAAAATAGCCTCCCAATAGCGAAGTGCATTTTCTATATAACGAACTTTTTCTTTTGTGATCAAATTTTTCCCCTCCCTATTTTTAAAGTATTTATGAACATTTCAAATTAATCTCTCTTTTAACTCATTTTATGATGGTCATATATCTTGAACAGGTTTTATTAGATGATTAACTTGTCGAAAGCAATAGAATTCTAGGCATTTTATCCAAGAAGAGCAACCTTTAACCCCTATTGTCCAGTTCACTAGAAACATCTTCGATATCTCCTCTCACCCTCGGTGGAGGTTTCTCGTGTCCTCATGTCCTTGAACTAGTATCCGTTCATTTGTAGTGTTGATTAGTCGTACTGGTAACTTCGTTTCTTGTAGCCCGAAAACGTTAAAACGTAAGTGCTTGAGGATCAAACAAAAAAAATTTATTTCTTCAGGAAGTGGACAAAGGCGTCAAGAAGCTTTCCTTGCAGTTTTTCCTTTTTTTGATAGGTAAGATATATAAAATAAATATATATTAGTTTTTCATTAAGGTTAATTACTTTTTTTAGTGTACAGTGTTTATGAATGTAAAATTTGTTTTATGTGGTTAATAAAGAAAATTGAAAGATGAACCTCCTTATAACGAACTTTTTTTCGGGATTTAGCCACTTCGTTACATAGAGGTCCAACTGTATTTAGATCAACTTAAATTTGTGATCCAAGTTTTCCTTATGTGAAGATCAATAAGATAATGTTGATGCAAATTGGCCATTATTATCTTGTAGGCTGGGATGAGATTTTCAACAAGACATCTCACTGCAGATTTCAAAAAATTTGTAGAAAAGAGTGATAGGGTTCATTTGTCTCATTAAACTGTTTCTAAAATTAAATGTGTTTGCAGCTGCATCTATGAAACTAGCACAGTAAATAAAAATGAATAAAAAATTGCCGCTATTTTACTTTTATTTAAGGTATACGACTACGTTCGTAACCATGATATTAAAAAAGCGCATAAATGTATAATTTTCCTGATATTTAGTGTCACTTAGATTAGAATATATGCATAAAATTGTTTTAAGGACATTTTCACAAAATAAATTATTTAAATACAATATTTTGACAAAAAATGAACATAGAATGACCCATTTTCAAAATATTCTCCTTTTGTGAAAAATGCTTCTATTATAATAATATTTTATCTGAATATAGTTCAGACCTCTGTACAGAGGCTCAACTATGAGTTTTGAAAAATTCACATTATTTTCAGAGTTACAACCAATTGAAATAATTAACGGCGCTTTTTCTTAAAATATCTTCCTTTTGTTGTCGTTAAACATGAATAAGCCCACTTCTAATTTATATATTTCAAAAATTCGAGGTGAGCCTCTGTACAGAGGTCTGAGCTATATTCAGATAAAATATTATTATAATAGAAGCCTTTTTCACAAAAGGAGAATATTTTGAAAATGGATCATTCTATGCTCATTTTTTGACAAAATATTGTACTTAAATAATTTTGTATTGTAATACTAGTCTTAAAACAATTTAATATACATTTTTTAATCTAAATGACACTAAATATCATAAATATTACCCATTTACACGCTTTTCAAAATCACGGTTCCTAACGTAGTCGGATACCTTAATTATTATTATAGGGTTCAATTTATATCTTTTTTGAGATGCAAAGTTAACTAACGAATGCAATCCTTTTAAAAAGGTGCTGCCTTCCTATATTATGCGCTTTCACAATGGAGCCCTCAGGCCAAAACAATGGGCTCAATTCATGACGTCACATGATAAAGACAAACACGTGTTCTCCATTGAAATCAAAACAAAAACTAAATGTACTTGTTGTTCTATACATATGTAAAACTTTGATAAAATTTCAAATTTCATGTTTGGGTAAAGATGTTTAAATGTTAGGAAGAAAAATTTCTTCAAAAATATTTTTTTTAAATTAAAAAAAATCGTATTTTATGCTTATACTTTTAAAAAATGCATTTTGTATACATATGTACTTTTTAAGAGAAAGTTTCTGCAAAGATCACAAAACTTGGCAACACAGAAGAGCGTGAACTGATTATCTGGAAACTCAAGATAGTTTTTATTGTCTGACTATGACGTCTTATGGGTTTTGAATTGATTGGCTAGAATCATGTGGCTATATCACTATCATGTAACTATGACGTCACATGCATTGAACCCATTGCCCACTCTTGATCTAAAAGCAACTTAAAATTTGATTTTTGAAAGAAACTCAATGATCTTTAAAAGAGAAAGAAACACAAAAGTAGGAAAAAAATTGAAATTATAAGACTGCTGGATGTTTGGTAGGTTGAATAGTAAAAACAGAGAACATTTTATTGGATTAATAAATCTTCAAATTCAATATTTGTGAAATATATCTTACAAATGAATTTCTCGGCCAACAATCGTTGTACTTATTCTCACAATTACCATATAACCAACAAATATGCTCTTTTTGCAAACACATTTTTTAAAATTTTTGTTCATATAAATCACCAAGAAAAATTAATTAAAAAAATCATGCCTTGTTTGCTCAGTGGTATTGTCGTAAGCTTCGTGGCTGGTGTTGAAAGAGTCAAAAAATAGTGAGTCTCGAATTCTAATAATATCCAACACGATTATGCTAAATAATGGAGTTATTTTACATTAAATTTAATAGGCAAAATTTATGTGACGTCATAGTCACATTTTAAATGCACTCACGTGTTTACAGTCTATCAGTTCATGCACTTCGCTCAGTTGCCAACTTTTGCGTTTTGCGGAAACTTTCTTTAGTAAAGTACATATTTGTCAACAGTAAAAACGTAGAGGTAAACGAAATGCACAATTTAAAAGTACACATACAATATTGGGATTTTTTTTAAATTTTGAAAAATTTGTTGAAGAGTCTAAGTACACACTTGAACATAGTTTCCCAATTATCGAATTTAAAGTTTTGTCTAAATTTTCTAAGTAGAAGTGCAAGTCCGACGACAGTTTTGAATTAAAGGGAGAACACGTGATAGCCCTATTACATTTAGCCATCGTGAATTTAACCCCATTGGTCTTTAAAATTTCCATTTGGCTTGGTGATAAAATTAGTATACTGAGTTATATCAGCTCAAGTGCTCTACTTTTTCATCACTCAAAATAACTAGAATCTCTACAGTTGTTCTAGATCATCGTTAGCTCAAAACAGCAATAATGCATTATACATAAAAATTTTTAATCTAGATTCAAAGCATGTATCCATGTAGAAAAAAAGGTTGTTTCCATTTATTGAATGTATTTTTAATTCTGAAAGCATATAAAATTAAATATTTCCGAAGCAACTTCTTTTTACGTTATTTTGAAATACGTGAAGCAATGCTAAAGGAAATCATGTATCAGGGCTTATTTTTAAGTCGTTTTTTTTATCAATAACTTTAAAAAAAAAAGAGGAACACAAATTTAATAACAGAATTTTTGCCGAAACTCTCTATGTCGGCCCATTAAATCAGTTCTCCTCGCCCTTTTTATCGTCACTGACCGGTCAGTGTTTAATAATTTTACCGTGACCCACTAAGGGAGTAAAGACGTTGATTGTTTACATTTTATATTGTTTTAATTTAACAATTTTAATTTAATTGTATTTAAACATGACTTCAGAATATTTAAAACAGTTACACCAAAATATGAATATATTGTGATTTTTTAACATGGAATATAAAGGGATTTCCATAAAAAGTTGCACAAATTCCAAGATAAATAAATCCCAGTAAATAAATTAGAAAAATTTAATGTTCCTTGTGAGGCCCGGTACCGGTCCGTGGCCTGGGGGTTGGGGGACCACTGATTTAGATCCACAGAATAGAGTACGATGTTACATCGTGTCAAATAAAACAATGATAGAACATTTTTTCAATATTCTAATATATCCATACTACTCTAAGTTCAAAGTGAAAATTTTCAACAACTTTTTTAAATTAAAACGACCCATTATTTTACTAGACGTTAAATAATAGAGGTGTTTGTCTAAGTATTCATAAAATATTTGCTAAATGTTAGAGGCTATTACTCATTAATTTTAAATGGTCCTGAAGATATTCATCTCAAGTGGAAAGAATTGGAGGAGATTGATGTTTCAATTCAGATGTGTTGTTATCATCATTTAACGAAATTAAAAATTACAAGCTCCATTGCCAACAGCCCTAGTTTAGTGTGGTTGCGATAATGTCCAACTGGTGTTATTCCAGTTGAACTATGGATACATGTCCTGAAACCACTGAAGACCTGCCATGTAGAGTGACTGGTGCCGTATCTGATAAAATTTAAATGATAAATTATTTGTCGAGGTTCTAATCTATAGAATCTGAAAGTTCTTTCTAGCTTGGTGTGGAAATTTGTTAAGTAAGTTGCCAACTATAGTTTTTTGTTCGTTACTTGAGCGTGGTGCAAAACTAAGCGGTCTGTCACCAGTAATTCTTATGTTTCTTCCACGTGTGACTTTAATAAATCAGTAAAAGCTTTAGAGTAATATTAACTCAAAACTGAACAAAGTAACTTGAGATGAAACAATGATAAGTAAAAGAGTTGCGGATTTAAAATTTAAGGAAGGCAAATCTCATTCTCTCTCCCCCCTTTCTCTCTCTAACTATTTTCTCTCTCTCTCTCTCTCTTTCCCTCTCTAGCTTTCCTTCTCTTTCTAGCTCTCTTTCCCTCTCTAGCTTTCTCTTCCATTCTCTCTCTAAATCTCTTTCTTTCTAGCTCTCTCTTTTTCTAGCTCTTTCTCTCTAGTTCTCTTTTTCTTTATAGCTCTCTCTCCCATTATCTCTCTAAACTGTTTCTTTCAAGCCTCTATCTAGTTCTCTCTCTTTCTAGCTCTTTCTCATTAGTTCTCCCTCTAGCTTTTTCTCCAATTCTCTCTCTCTCTCTACCTTTTTCTCTCCAGTTTCCTCTCTCTCTCTCTCTCTCTACCTTTTATCTCCAATTTCGTCTCTCTTTCTCTCTACCTTTTCTCTCCAGTTTCCTCTCTTTCTACCTTTTATCTCCAATTTCGTCTCTCTCTTTCTCTCTACCTTTTTATCTCCAATTTCGTCTCTCTCTTTCTCTCTACCTTTTTCTCTCCAGTTTCGGCTCTGTCTTTCTCTCTACCTTTTTCTCTCCAGTTTCCTCTCTCTCTCTCTAGACCTTTAACCTTTTCTCCCTAGCTCTCTCTCTCTTTGTCTGTGTTTGTGTGTGTGTGTACATATTAAATTCAACTAGATCTCAAAATGTGAATATTTGAAAATTATATTATAACAAAGTCACTTTAGACTTACTCGACTTTCGAGGAATACATTTCAAAATATTGAATCGCGGTCGAGTAACAATTATAACACTTAAATTGGCATCTCGTTCTTCTTTCTTACACGCCATGCCATAAAGCTTCTCGAAATTCAGTTGAACGCCCAGTAACCCTCATTATGCAACGCTACTGTCTTGGGTAGAATCTGGTCTCGACCCATGAAACGAATTGAGCGTAGCTATTCATTGAATTTCTGACCATAAATACTGAATTGTCGTTGATCGGATGATTATAAAATGGTAAATTATTTTACAGCACCATTCTCCCACCATAGATTTCATTGACGGTTGGTTAATTGGTTTGAAAAGATAAAATAATAAGCCTTACTTTTATTTGCTTTACTCTCATAACGCAAAAATGCCTTTTTTTCTAGGAGTCTTTGAAAAGTTCTTTTTCCCATTGAGGTTCTTCAAAACAACTGATAAGAGCAAAGCGCTAGTCAAAGCAAAGTATTATCGTGTTCATTTTACATTTCTTTTAAAATAGATTTCTAGTGTGTATTCTAATATCCATTCTATTCTTAAGTTCTAATAGAGAATTTTCGTAATTATTTTTGATTACATCGATCAAATATTTTACTTGACATTTAATGATAGAAGTGTTATCTTATCCTTCATAATGTCGGTGCAAGATGTTATTTTAAGGCACATGAAATCTTTCATTACTAAACAATTTTTTTAAAAACTCTTTCTTGAAAGTGTCCAGATATAATAAATAAGACATAATTAATCCAGGACAGCGCAAACTTATCAAACTGTCGTTTAGAACATTACATAACGCTCAAATAATTAAAAAAAATCTTTACTAAATGTTATTAATTATCTTCCTTCGCAAAAGATTTTTTTAATTTAACATCCTCCTTTTTTACACAAGCTGTATGGTTTTTTTCCCTGTAACCTCCCTTTTGACAAATGAGTTCGAAACTGCGTTCGAAACACCCCGTTTGCCCCATTAGCGCTCAGATAAAAAGAGAATGCCTCTAATGAATGAATGCTAATTACTGCACCGTAATGAGGGGAAAAAATTTCTTTTTTTTTTCCTTTTTAAAATAAAAAAAAGCTGCTTCAATGGCAAAGGACTATAAAGAGAAGTGGAAGAAGGAAAAAAAAGACAAGGAATTTTTAATTTCATGTAACTCGTCATTTATGTTCGTAGTTAGAAATAATGAAGCAGCACAATGTGAAATATGAGATAAAGCAGCTCTATACTTTTTTTTCGCTTTTCCAGCATCGTTAGAAGAAAAACTCGCTATTATCTTCGTCTAGTTTTATTATTCAAACAACGCTCAAATGAGATCAGGATTTGTTTGGTTTTTTTCTCCCAACATTTCCCATTGCTGCTGCAGAACGTTATATCATTAGGTGGAAGAAACAGAAAAATGCAGTCATCGATTTCTTCCGTTTTGATTCAACTCTCAAACAGTATTCAACTATGTTTTTTTTTTCTCATTATTATTGTTTCGATTCTGTAGAAACACGGATCTCTCTGAACAGTTTTTATAACAAAGATCACGCAGTAAGTATATGATAATTAGCTCGAAAAATAATTAAGGTGATTAACATACACTTCGACCGATAAATACGATCCTACATTGTAGTCTATTTAATTAAACAACTTTTTTTTACATTTTATCTTTTTTCATTAAATTTAGAATCCAAAAAAGGATACGAGAATAATATATCTTTATGAAGAAATTATTTTTCATTTCAACCTTACACTACACTAATATATCTTAATTTTATGTTCTAATATGTTAGACTTCAATATTATCCCTATTGTCAAGGTAATCCAGTAGTTATAGTCACGAACTCGGGATCGACGTGTCGTGGGATCTAGACCTCGTTCCTCTGAAGACTCGCACGTTAAATCACCCGTCGCTCTAAAGCCGGGGTAGACATTAAGTCGATCACGATCGACCGGTGGACCGCCAGGTTATTTTGCTGTGACCGCCTTTACTAAAAGCTAATATAATCATTTCATCATATGAAGGTCCAGAAATAACTTAAATATACGGAGGAAGAAAAATCGAATCACAAGAATAAATTTCGTTAAGGTATAAGACTACTTGCGACTACTTTTTTTTGAAAAAATAGAGACATGGGGATTTTTTTGTGATTTTTAGATTTATTTAGTATATTTTAAGAAAAAAATCCTAAAATTGAAAGCAGAAAAAAAAATTATTATTATTAAAATGGGAAAAAACTGGTGAAAATGTACAAAAAATTACATAAACGGGACCCACTCTATACAAAAATTTTATGAACAAATTCTCAATTTTTCAATTTTGATGGGTTACTTTGTTATTCATGTTTGAAATGATCTTCAGGATAAGATATATTTTAAATTTTACAAAAACTAGAGCACTTTTTATCTTAGTGATTGAATGAAATTGCTTGAAAATACAGTGATTTTATTCTCATAAAGGACTGTAAATTTTGTAATAAAACAGTGATTGATAAATCTGAAGGTCAAAACACTTCTACTGTTATACAGAGCATACACAAAAATTTTCATTAAATTATTTTCAAAACTTTTTGAGCAGCCGCCGTCCCCGTTTGAGCTTTTCGAAAAACACACACATTTCGAGTAAAACGCATTTTAAAGTTTGACATATTGTGTAAAGTTGTGGCATCTCCTTTTACTAAAACACATGTAGTTTTTGTTCTAGAGAATGGAAAATAAAAAACTTGGTATTTTTATTCAGATAATAAGATGACCTGTAAAATAAAATCATAAGAAAAATTTGTCAATTTTTGAAAAAGATCATGATTTTAGAGTAGTTGGATACATAAAATAGAAATTATATTTCGCTATTTGAAAGTTATTTTACGAAGAAAATCGTAAAATAATCTTAGTTACAGGAAAAGTTCGCTAAATAGATTCGCAAGATAAAGGTTCGTAGAATGGAGGTCCACCTGTATTGTAGACTTTCTGGGTGGACCGCAACTACTTGAAAAAATTTAAAGTAGCCCGTACCCTAAAATGTCTGTCCACCTCTGCTCTAAAGTCTTCCCGTCCGAGTGTTGTGCTCATTTGGGGATGAGAGTTCAAGCTCAGGTGTCGTTTTCTTCGCTTGACCGATGTCCGTCGTCAATAGCCCTCGTGTTGCTCTATTGTGCGGGTCTAATAAACAATTATTCAATAATATTACGATACAATTATAATTGAATTTTTTTATTTTAATTTTGTTTAAGCAAAATTTTTTAACCCTTTAACGCAGTGCTTCTCAAACTTTCAACTCTGGTGACCACCTTTTCAATCATAATTTTTATCGCCCCCCCTTATACAATAATAATGCATTGAATGCAATAATAATGCACTTTGAGAGACACTAAAGCTACAATACGATCTTAATTATATACCGTACAAATTAATAAGATAAGTATATTAAATTTTATGTATGTTACTTTTAAGTAATATATATGTTTTATTTTTCTTTCTCGAATTTTTAAGGTAGTTTTCGGTCAATGTTAAAGAATAGGACCCGAATTTGGAACATTTTTTCAGATATAAAAGAAATGAAAAATTAATATGATATTCTGGCTTCACTATCCTTTAGAGAATAGAATTTTTTATCATACATCTCATTTTTAACCGAGTTGATCCCATTTTTTCTGGTATGAAAAGTGTTTCGCGTTTTTCTCCTATATCGTAATGTTAAATGGGCTATGCCTTCACGTATTAAAACGAAAAAAAAAATATCTATGGAATAATTTGAAATTTTTAAAAACACTATATTGTTAACAGAGGTATAATATTGCAAATTTCCATGGAAATTGAGCATTTCTTTTTGTCTGAAAATGTGCTTCACGTTTAGTTCAAGTTATCGTACTTTTACCGAAAACAACCTTACATTGGAACAGATTGCAAAATGCGGTGGCTGCTTTGAAGACAAAATATAGATCTCAGCCAAATGTAGAAAAAGTACTCAGTGTCAATTTGTAATCGTAAGCCTTCCTTTGAAAAACTTCCCTCTGCGAGACAAGCCAATGGAAGTCGCTAATACTTATTAAACTTGCTCTTAATTTAGTATTAAGAAATTAGTTATGAAATACCTTGTGCAGCAATGATACATTAAAAGTATACTGTCTGAAGTACCCACTCTTCGCACGAGTTCATTTTTTTTAAAAAACTAAAACATCCTTGATTATAATAGCTGAATTGTCAGAACAGTAAATCCAAAAGCACGACAATGTTTACGAAAATGTAAAATGATATTTTAGAATGAATGCTCATATTATAATTAGTTTTAAGCGAACTGCAATTTTAAGCCTCACAGAATTAGCATTTAGAATTAATGTTAAATAATTAAAAATAATGTAAAATTCCGATGAAGAATAATTGTGTTATTTTTAATATTTAAAGCGAGAAGACTTCAAAATGTTTTTTCCTAGGAGCAGGCACACACTCGATACTAACGTTAATGATCTCGCGGGGTTGATTGAGTCACCCCAATCCTTTTTTTAATATATAATTATTTTATAGTACTCGATACAAATCATGATTAAAGTGAATAATTTAATTAAAATAAAGTATAATTACCTACTCTCAAGGACTTTTAAATTTTTTTTTGGTAACAAATAAACAGTTTTGCCAGAATTAACGATTTAGGGATCTGTGTGCCCCGCGTGACCACTTCCAGGTTAAAAGTGTATTCAATATAATAATATGGATGTTGCTGCTAAAACATTGTGTAAAACGTTTTTCATTATGCTTTATATGTGTGAGAATACTCATAATAATAATTCTTGGCCAAGTAATCCTTCAAAGTGTGTGCTTTCTGTGGTTTTCCAAATATCATAAAACTCTTTTACGTGGGAAAAAAAACGCAACAGAGAAGTACATTATTTACAATCTCACTATATGAGAAACAAACACATAAGAGAAGGGTCATAACTAACTGTACTAATAACTTAGATAGTCAAACAGTTGATCAGCAAATTAATAACACATCTAATAACCACAGTTTGAATTCCTTATCTTCCGAAATTTTTTCAATTCTGGATCTGGGTTTTGTTTTTTCTCTGAAATAGTATTTTATGTTTAAAAAGAAAACGTAATAAAAATCTCTCATCATGACACCCTGATCAGAGAATCCATCTAGGATTTCGGCTTCAGGAGTGGTCAACAGGTCAGGTTCGGAAATCACACCTCTGCATGAATTGAAAGATTTGTGCGGACTTATCAATATGGGAGAATTTAGAAACGTTTTTGCGAGTAGAAAAGATTTGGTTTGTAAAGCAGTCAATGCTTCAATAAGTTTCAATAATCACCACCTATTCCAATAAGAGATTTGTTAATAGCGAACGGGGATTTTGTGCACATTTCATTATTTGGTAAAGAAAGTATCAAAAATCTTGCACGAGCGGCAATTATATCTATGTCTGAATTGGGTAATACGAGGCCTTTACCCGGGCACAGCAGCATTGGATCCATAAATTCGCGTTGAAACTTCATCCTGGCGTGCCTCCACCCACCATGGAGTCCAACAAGGGAGGCAGTGTGCCGGTCATCTGGCAAAAACCAGGCACGGCACTTACCTGGAGTACACCCAGAATATAGTACTACAGCACCAGGGCGAGGATCCAACGGGTAAACCCGACACCCCTTATCTGCAGCACTAACCCTACAGCAATGTCTCTTCGGGGACAGCGAAGAGAGGTACCACCAGCCGATTGACAGGAGCGGGCTCACTCCTTCCACCAGTCTACAGTGAAGCGTGGGCCAAAAGGAACGCAGAGGTATCCCTAGGCCCCCAATCTCCTCCATACGGGAGGAGCGTAGGCAAAGGGAACGCAAAGGATCCCCAGAACACCCTTTTGCTCCTTACGGGACGCCGCACACGGCAAACATGCGGGTCGGAAAACCAACCATGTTAGTCAAAAACAAATAAAAACAATCAAAACATTTAAAGAAATCGACGTAATACAAATACCAAAATAAATAATCGAAAAATTTAAGAATTAAGAATTAAGTTCAGAATTAAGAAAGGATTAAACTAATTTAACGCAATACAAAATGAATACAAAAATGTTATTAATAACGAGAATAATGAGAAATCTAAATAAATAAATCAATTAGTTTTTTACATATGTATTTCATAAAATAGTTGTCTGTGGTCTCGAGGGGAAAAGAAGAAAAGGGAAATTTGAATGGCAAGAAAGAGGGCCGAAAATAGAGAAAGATCACTAGGGTTCCCCGGGTTCGTGAAGCCCGTGTTTACCAAAGACAGTAAACTCCTAGGGAAAAGGAAAAGATCACTGGGGTACCTCGCGGGAGCGTGAAACCCGCACTCACCTAAAGAAGGTGAGCCCCCTGAGGGGGTATCTAATCGAGGGTTGTTTTTTCCCCTGAGTGGTGGCTAGACGTCATAGCCACAGCGCATTTACGACATTTAACTTACTTTTCAGGACAGAAATAATGAATCATATCACAATAAACTTTTTATGAAAAATTAACATTTATGCTAAGAACTATTTCAATAACAGTTAAATACAAAATATAAGTGTAATAAAATAATAATAGAATAGTTGTCCAATATAGAATAGTTACTAAAATATCCATTGAAATTAGTATATATCTACATTTTATACATTATTTAATTTTAGTATAAAAAGTTAGAAATAAAGTAATATTTTTGAGGATTTAAATTTGTTATTTTACAAATTTGATAAGCTATTCACTGTCGAACTTTTCAAAGTAAGTAGGGCCGATTGCTTGAAGGTAAAGTGGTACACACAGAAAAGCTATAATGAAAGATTTTCGAACCCAAGAATCTCGTACCACATATTGTATAAACAAAGTTTTATTTATATTTCCCACCCCCAACATCCTCACGTGATTCTAAGTGCTCTGTCTCGAAGAGGAAGAGTGAAAATTTCAAGGTAATTTTTCTGTTCTATATGTAGGCAGTCGATAGAACCTCTATCCACATATAAAACCTTTCCAAAAACCTAAATAAAATCTTTTTCTTTTAATTGCACATTTGCTTAATTCATTCAGATGAGAGAAAAGTATACTTAAGACATGTCGAAATTTTTTTCAAAAATCAGAAATTTTATTTACAGTAATCAAAATACAATTTGTCGATTTACACCGAGAGAAACTGTTTCTAACTACCCATCAGAGAACATGAAATGCAAAAAAAGGTATCGTGCTGTCATCCTTATTAATTTTTATGCGTTTTAGCTTCAATTAACGCATAGGGAGTAAAATATTCCCTACATCTTGCACTGTTTACATTAACTCTGCATTATGATTTTAAGAACTTGAATTTAAATGCAACTTTTTAATTAATTTCCCCCGGTGATGTTTTGCAATGTTATATTTGTATCAAACAAATTTATATCTACTGATTAATTTTTTTATTGAATCTATTTGAATAATAGACATTTTTTTGCTTTGCTTTTGTGACCTTTTTTTAAATTTACTTATTCCATTTCAATTTACATATGCATTTGGTTTTTCTCGATTTTTAAGAAGCATCCATTAAAAACACCTGCAAAAAAAGAAGTTACTTTTCTTCCAGAGTGTTAAGAATTTAAACACTAACTGCTGTTTCTCTTAACTTGTTTTTTTATGCTTAACTGTAACATGCAACAGTGTGCTTGTCATTGTCAAGACTTTTTTGCTTGTTTGTTTGTTTTTCTTTTGTTAAGGTGACATTCTTAGTATGCATTAATCCTTTATTTTTTTCCCTTTCTCTAAACCTTACTTTTACATGATTCAACACTCTAACATTTACCATTTTTCTTCCTTCCATGCCCGAGAGTAATTTTTTTGCTATTTCCTAGAAGTTTCTTACTAACTGATAGAATAAGAGAGAGCAAAAAAATTCAAAAATTAGCACTCCGCATTTTCCTATAAACAAGCTCTTTTAAAAAAATAAATAAATACTAAAATGTATCTCCAACACAACAAGACTAATTTTTTCTTCTTTAATGTTCCTCTAGTAGATGGAGAAAAATAAAATAATAATGGGGAAAAAACGTAAAAGTGAATTTCAAAATGCGTCATGCAGCAACAGCAGCGCCCTCTAGAGGTTAAGAGAAGCATAAAAAATTAAGGCGACTAAATTAAGAGCCAGAAGAAAAACTCCTCAACACTGCAATCTCTATCATAACTCGCTACTGCCCCTGAAGATATGAAAACCGTGCATACGGGTAGGTAAGGGAGAAATGGAGTAAAGATACTGCGGGTATGCAAATACACTTTACTTGCTTAACTTCTTCATAATTGGGTAGAAGCGCTACAACTGCGCAAAGGGGAGGGAAAAAAGGGGATGGGGGTGGAATTTCATCCAAGAGGTTTCTGGTTTAAATTAAGACGAGAGAAAATTAAGACCGTCATTGAAGTTTCCACGGTAAATACCAAGATGGGTGCTTGCGACAGTCGGAAATTAGTTAGTATGCACTTTCATATAAAGTAGCCTTAATTAAACCCAAAATAGGGAGATCCGAAATATAAACTCTGGAATTATATTTTAAATTGCATTTTTCAAATAGCGTTATTTTTTTTTAGATAACTTTTTTTATTATATCTCTTTCTTCTTAAGTTCTTATTACAAAAATGGGGGAGATTTGAGCAGTAATTTCTGGGATAAAGAGGGGGATCATATTTTTAAAAAATTATTTGATAAGAAATTTTGCTCATATTGAATTCTGCATGAATGACTTAATCAAGCCATTTAGATTTTACATAGTATAATAATGAATTCTTATTAGCTAAAGCAAGAAAAGCTTAAAAGTAGGTATTAAAAACTAAATAATAAATAGAATAGAAACTCTAATAATAATGATTCCTTAATTAAATATTTAAAATTTTGCCATTGTTCATGCATTCTTGAGCCATAGTTATTTTCTAAATAAAGTTTCTAACTCTTTTACAGTATTAATCCTATTCCACATAGTAAATTTGAAAAATGGATCCCTTTAAGAATAATAATTATAATTATTACTACTAATAATAATTACACAATATTATGGTTTAAAAAGAATAATTTATATCAGGGGCGAATTCAAAAGAAAAGTTATGGGGCTGGTGTAAAGATCTGCGAATAATTATTATTATGAAAAAATAATCTCACTCAATTTAAGATTACGGGAAATACAACATTTTCATTACCCCTTTTATGTCAAATGAAATAATTATTTTAGCTTAGATGCTTTAAATACCGTGTCATTTTCAATATCACCCTGCTTTTTTACTTGCATTTGCATGTCATTAAAGACTGAGACATCTCATGATAAAAATATCTCTGTTCGAGATGCTCATTTGATATAAAAAGAAACATTTTTTTTTACTTTTTACGATTGAAAAATGCATATAAAATGCTTATACTTCAATAAAAAATTTAAATTCTTTAATTAAAAGATATAACTCAGAATTTCAAAAATATCAATAATCTAGAGCATCAATACTGTTAAATTTGTATAATTAAGTTTTTACAAATATTTATATTAAAGTCCAATGTGGGATAAAATATGATAAATTAAAATGCAAAAAGGATCCACTTGCAAAAAGGGGGGGGGGAGAGGAGACATTTTCTTTGACTCGGAAAAAAAGGCTTAATTTTTAAAAATAAAGTTATAAAGTTTTGAAACACCAGCAGTATTGAAAGTGTTTCATGATTTTTCAATAAATTACGAATCTTTCCTAGAGATTACATAAATATCAAATTACATTATTGAACCAAATTTCTATAAATGAAGCATATCTTAACATAACAAGAAACACAAAAAGATGCTGCATAGTGTTTTGTGCTTTAATATTGCTGACTAAAGTTAGCCATCAAGGTTTGGAAACAAAATTTAATCCTCCTGTATTTATGATACATTTTTATAAGTACTTTTATTTGGAGTTCATTGCTACTTATACCCCCTGTCCCATTTTCTGCTCCGAATATTTATTTTAATGGTTAAATCAAAGCTTATGGATAGAAGAATTCCAGATGTCAAATTTATTTCAATGATGCTCTACTGATATTTTAAATTTAAAATAGTTAGCTACAGGTTCTAAAAAAACAAGTGTTATATAAGATAAAAAAAATAGATAAAAATTTTTTAACGATCAAGACGTAGAATCGATACGTGTTTTTAGCAAAATTCAAAAACTAAATGTCATATTTTTTAGATTCAGTCCTGCAGAAGCGTTCAAAATTAGATTAGAAATCCTTCAGAAAACAAGAAAATATCTCAAATGCAGTGAAATTTAAACTATATATAATAGGTATAAGATTATATGTAAAAGCATTAAAAAGTGAACAGAACTTTCCTTCATTGCAATTTTTGAAATTGGCTACAAAATTGAATACATTGAACGTGCGATGTGGTAAATACTTCCTTAATACCGTATTACAGTTTTAACAAGCAATATAAAAAAAACAACTTTTAAGTCAATTCCTACTTACATTTTCAACAAAGAAAAAAATTTATTTTAGCTACTTTTTTTTATAAAATAGTTACAATTAATATAAATATGTATATACATATGACATAATCACAACATTAAGTGGTAATTAATTTTAGTAATTATCATTAAAGTATCGTATTGTCATCCAAAACAATCGTGTCTATAAAATTTCAGTTCAACTGAATGCTTTAAGACGCGAGAAAATAAAATCTTTTAAAGCTTTGACACAAGTTGCCAAAAGGGTCACTAAGTCGCCAGAAATGATGCCAGCAAGGCTGGACAGTGGGTGATTGGTTAACGAACAGATCGGTTAACGAACAAATCGGTTAACGAACACTTTCACGAAAGATTTTTGAGTTCGGATAACGAACACTTTCAGGAAATATTTTTTTGTTTTTAGACAACGAACACACATACTCGGAGGTGATCAGGGATACACCCCTGAAATTATGGATGAAATTTTGACAACTGCTAGAGATCTGGAATTGGAGGGGAACGAGGATGACATAGAAGAGCTCATAATGGGACATGAAGATGAACTGACGTTAGAAGAACTCCAAGAAATTTTGAATGAAGAACAGCAAGAAACACAGCGAAATGTGTCTCCTTCTGAACAAGAGAAAGACGAAAGAGGACCAATGCCGGCATCTGCCATTAAAGATCTTTTGAAAAAGTGGGCGGATGTCAGAGCAATGGTCTTAAAATGGCACCCAAACCAAGCTGATGTCAGTAGGGTTGGGGATCTTTACAACGACAATGCTATTAATTACTTCTGGAAAATCCTGAAAAAGAGAGAAAAGCAATCTACATTGGACATGTTCTTCAACGACCCATAAGCAAAAAATGAAAAGGACTGATTAATATGCAAGACTATTAATTTTATATTATTTTTAATTTTGTATTATTTTTTAAAAAACTTACTAAGAATAACAATTTTTTTAAAATTTAATTTTTAGGGTCTCCAGAACGAATTAATCGATTTCACATAGAAGTATATGCTGAATCGATGATCAATTAACGAACAATTCGGATAGCGAACATAGTCTTGGAACGGATTATGTTCGTTAACCGATCACCCACTGTATTTGTAATTCTTTGGATAATTAGTTTTAATCAATTAATTAATATTAATTATAATTCACAAGTACTGTGTTGTCATCCAAAATAATCATGTATATAACATTTCAGCTCAATCGGGTGCTTTAAAATGTATTTTATTAACGATTGAAAATTCCACCAAGATAAATAAATAAATAAATATATAGAGAGTGTGAACTAATAGTAGAAATTGAAAAAAAAACTGATTTTGATATATTTTGAAATACAAAATAAATTTATAATGAAAATATTTCTAATAAAATTTAACCCCTTCGTCAAGTGGCCGAAGTGACTGGTCACAGTCGCGATCTCGTGACTGGTCTTGTCGAGTAACGGGGGCTGCGGTAGCCCAGTGGTTAAGGTATCGGATCATGGCAGGCATGTCATGAGTTTGAGCCCTTTACCACAAAAGACCCACCGTGTAGGGTAGCGATGCACGTTAAATCTGTCAAGAGCTGAAGCGTCCTCCCGATTGTGTGGTGTGGTAGTTAGGATAAGGGGCACCAGCTCAAGTGTCATCCACGTCACTTGACCATGGTTCAAAATGACGTGGTCCGTCGCCAAAAGCCCTCGAGTAGCTGAACAGTGCGACATTAATCACTCACTCAATCCATTCACGGGTTCGAGTCAATGGTGCCCCTGAAAACCCACCATATAGAGGAACTGATGCACGCTAAATCTGTCATGGCTGAAAGTCCTCGTGTTGTCGAAGTGTGAAAGTTTGGATAGTGGCTCGTCTTCATTATTTGACCGAGGTTTAAACTTCTTATATTCATCGCCAATCGCCCACGCGTTGCTTCAGGAAATCAAACTCGCTCCCGTCAAAATGTCGGGCCAAGACCTATTTTTTGTGCTCTTCAGTTTTCCAAGCTAAAGTGCTCAAAAAACACACAAAAAATACCATTTTTGACCAAGACCATTGTGACATTTTACCATCAAAATTTTATCTCCTATTTTAAATATTTGATGGAAGAACTACACTATTTGTAATGCAATTGGAGACAACTGATGTATTTTCAGCTGATTTATTTTGAACCGCACTTGTTTTTATATAAAAAATAGAAACTTTTGAACAATAATTTCTTGAGTAAAAAAATAATAATATAATTTTTCTTGTAAAATAATATTTCTTGAAAAAGTAACAATAATATAATTTTTCTTGTAAAATAATATTTCTTGAAAAAGTAACAATAATATAATTTTTTGTATATAATATTTTAGGAGTAATAATATAATTTTTTTGATAAAATATAAACATTTTTATTTCATTCTGTTGAAAATATAGCAATTATTAGGAGGTTAATGAAGCTCTAAGCAATTCAGGCAATTTAGTAATTATTATTATGCATTATATACTTCAAAATTCTTATGTATGTATATCAGTGCTTCTCAAACTTTCAATACTTGCGACCCAATTTTCAATTATAATTTTCATCGCGCCCCCCCCCTCCATACAATAACAATGTATTCGAATTCCATAATATAATTTGACGCAAAGTTACACATCGACTTTAATTGTAAATTATCATTACACTTATCTTGATAATTTGCAACTTAATTTAAAATTACAAATTATCAAGACAAGTATTTTATTTTATATATAATTTTATGACGTGCTCATAGGATCACTGGTAATTATTAAGCTGGTTCTTAACTTAGTATTGTTAAATTAATTATGAAATATATTGCGCAGCACTGATACATTTATAAGTGTATTATATCAGTGTAAATGTGTATATTACTTTTTATTATTTCGGAATGTATTTTGTGTTTTGCTTCATTTCAGTAAATTAATAATTG
The DNA here is from genome assembly GCA_019973935.1 of Trichonephila clavipes. Lineage (NCBI taxonomy): Eukaryota > Metazoa > Arthropoda > Arachnida > Araneae > Nephilidae > Trichonephila > Trichonephila clavipes. Next base: position 831,888 of record BMAU01019573.1, read on the forward strand.
TTTTTATTCTTTTATTTTTGACTTTTCGATATACTCGCCCCCTTGTAGGGTTATCACGCCCCCAAGGGGGGGCGCTTCACAGTTTGAGAAACACTGATACATATGATAGTTTTGTAAAGCATTACAATATCCTTAAAACTTCATAAAACAAACATATGTAAATATTCTGCTTGAGGAAAAAATACTAAACATCTTTAAGAATTGAATGAAATAATCTTTCTGCATATGAAAGTTTAAATGACTCTTAATAAAAATCAAATTAAAATTCCCTTTTGTGAAAGCTAAAATAACTAATCTTTGAAAGATCTATTTTGTTACTTTAAAATTAAATATTAACATCTAATAAGAAAACTGAAACAAAAACAAGTAAAAAATATCTTGAAGATTTTTTTAAAAATAAATAAATTCGTTAAATGTGTGCAGAAAAATTGTTAATTTAATTTCTATGAATAAATATCAACTTAATTACTTATTTTTTAATGAAGAGTACTGCAATAGTTTCCAATTTCTTATTCTATTTCAAAGCTAATGGTTATTTGCATAAAGCATTTATAAAAACTTAATTCTAAAAACTTCTTTTTAATATAACATTTGTTTTTGTAGTAGATTGAAGAATACAAAGAACAAAAAAAAGTACGCATTTGAAAAAGTACTGCAAAAAATGCAATTTAAAATAATTTTATATAAATATTTATATAATGTTCCTTATTTATAAAGTTTTAAAAGTTCTCAAATGTCACTAGATTTTCAAGCTATTAAATAATGTATAAGATTTCATTTTTAGAAAACGAGTTATTGTTGGGATGGACGCAAAGTACTTAGCCGTGTTGAAAATTACATGGAAATGACAGCAATGTTTATTTTCTTTTCCCCCAGAGATAAAAATATTTTTAAAAAATTAATTTAAAAACAATTTCTTTTCAAATCTAAAAAAAATTAATAGAAAAATATATTTCACTGTTGTAAAATCAATACGCTAAAAATGCATAGAAAATAATTAAAATTAAGGATCAGGACAATGAATAGATTTATGCCTAGACGATTTCGAATGCATTGCAGTAAAATTTCGAAACAATCTAAGTATTTAAATATTATTATTATACATTACAATAAAATAAAATAATCAAAGACAAATTTTAATTCCTACAAAGCTAAGAATGAATGAAGATAGATTTTAAAGACCTATAAAAACCGGCCAAAATATAAGTTAACATTTAAAAATTCAATTGACCAAAGTGAAAAATTACTACGTTTTCTAGAGGAGGCACTGATTTATGATAACGAAACATGATTTAGAAATATATATATATATATATTTCTAATCCCTAGGGCTTTTTCTGTCCAAGAAGATAATGTTATTCCTTATATATACTCCCAAACATAAGTTCTACGAAAGTTAGTATGGATTTAGATATGAGATCTCTAGTTATTTTTTTAAAAAAATGGTAAACTTAATATTTAAAAAAGTTTCTTGTTTCTTCAGGTTTAGCTATGAAACTCATTATTAAGATTCAATGAGAGAGAGAGGAAACAGATTCTCAATTCCATACTAACTTTTGTTTCCAGTAACCTGAGAAACATAAATCACTTAAAATAATTACAAATTTATCATTCTATAAACATTTAAAAATACTTCAAAAATATTTATTTTTTAAAATTGTGAAATAATGGCTAGTCAAACTGACTTTTTATTTTCAGAACCAATTTAATAGTATAATCTGAATATAAAGCGTAATATATATTTATTGTTACTGTGTCTCGAAAAAAATTTTTGTAGAAGGTTACTGAGTAGCTTTGAAAGTCAATATATTTATTTTTTCCAAAGCGAAAAAAAAAAAAATGATTCATTTCTTTTTTTTTAAAAAAAGAAGATATTTATAAAACAAATTATAAATTGTTTGACTCTTCTAAAATCATTTAATTCTAACGACATCTCCAACTCCTGTTCCCGAAATAAATCTTCATCAGCCACTGACAGACTGATGCTTAGGTGAATTACGCATCAATCTCACTTTGTGTTAACTTTCCTTCGCGGAGATGCATCAAAATCAATATTGTAAATTAAATCCCTCTATCCACACTTTTTCTCAAAGCAAATACTACCTCCTCTAGCTATATGCGAGCGGCTATTTTTTTACTCCACTCTTAAAAAGTAATTACAAATCCTCAGTTTTTAATTTATTTTTCACTCCCTCCATACGCACCTGCGGGTACAGAAACTAACTCGAAATCGAGATTCGAAATTAAAATTAGGATACGCCCTTTCCAACACCTTCTTCAGTCGTTTCCCTCAGCTTTTTCATTATCCTGCAGTTAATGAAGATGAACGGATTTGCCGAGAAATTCTCTTACGAAGCAAAATTTCACCGTTTTTTCCTAGAAAACACAATTTTTTTCCATGAAAAAAATCTTTATTACTGCCTTAGACATCTCCCTTGCCATTTTTATTGCTTTTACAATGATTTTTTTTTTCTGTGTGCGTGCAAAATTTAAGAAGGGAACTAATAAAATTATATATTAATACGCTTCACACAAAATAAATAATTTTATTTGTACACTCAACTAGGGTAGAAAAAAAAGCGGTAAATTACTTTAATGTTTCACATTTTTAATGGATTAGTAATTTATTTCAAAAAATGAATTTTCGATGAATATTTATTATTTAAATTCAAATAATTAAGATAATTTTATGGGGAATTCTTGTTTTTTTCTGTCCTTCATATATCTGATGAGCAACAATGCGATTGTGAGGGGCTTTTTATTAAATTTTGAGCTTAATGATAGCTATATAAATGTCCTTCTAATTTGTTTAAAAACTCATAAAACTGTACAAATACAGATATTGTTTCTATTCTGAAATATGCATCAGAAAATAAATGTTATTGCTTGGGAATGAGATATTAAGTATAAAAAGTATCCTATAATTCTAATAAACATAAATTTAATTGTAAGCTTAAATTTATCATTTCATTAGTATGAAATAGATATAAAATTTTCTCACCTTGAGTTTTTTAAGAAAAACGGAGAGCTTTTTTTTTATTATGATTCAAATAATAAATATTTACACGAACATATTTATGTAAGATATTCAAAAATTTAATTGTAATAACTGCAATAAAAAACAATTTTTTAGGTTTTTTTTTAATTCTTTATAAGAATCCTAATTACTAACCTTTTTTAATTTATAAACATAAAATTATTCTTATAAAAATACTTCTATTTTTCTCCTCAAATTTTGACTAATTGCATTTATTTGAGTACCGTAAAATTCAAACGAAAGAACAAGAAAGATTTCCTGAAATTTTCATTTTTCCCTTGATATTTTCAAATATTTTTTATTTCTATTTTGATCATTAATTTGTGTGTTTCCAGATCTTTTTTAAATACCTCTTTCCAGAAAAAACTTTAGACTACAATTCCCAGATACTTTTATTATCGTTAGCTGTTTCGCATGCAGTTTATTACAATCCAATAAATGCAATAATTTAAGATTGAGGAGTAAAGTTGTAATTCCCATTAACATTATGTTTAAGAATTTACAATGGTTAGTAATTGGGAGCCTTAACACTATATTTAGCGACAAATTTTAAAATATATGCATTCAGCTTAATATACGTGATGTCTTTTTTACTCTTAGTCTTTTCTAGTTATATAAGTTAATATATATCAATTTTGTACGTTATTATTTACGAGTACTTTATACGTACGTTATTATTTACGTTATAGAGAAACAATTAATATTAAAAATAACTAAATAATAACCTTTCAAAATTACAGCAATATTCAAAAGAAAACTCTATGGTTAAAGGTTACATTATTACGCTCAGAGGTTTTTTTTATGTATATAAAAATGTTTTTGTTCATGGGATTGATTTATTTATTTGCTTAGGCATGATCGTTCTACAAAAGGAAAACAAACAAAAGAGAGCAAATATTAATCATTGTTAATTATATTTTTATGTACCACTCCGTTTATAAGCATGAATTTCATATGATTTTAATCCAAGAAACTCACACAGATATAATCCTGCAACTGATAAAACTTTAGAACAGTTTCCCAAGATATTATTCAGATAGAGAGCGGGATTTAGAACAAGAGAAGGACATGGTATTCCAAAACTGTGATCCAGAATGTTCCCTTTATCAAGACGGGAATATTCTTAAAATTGTATTTTATTGGGGAGTTTCTTAGATATCTGACAGTGACTTAGAATTATCACGACTATTGCAAATAATTTTTTGTGTAACTTTTTTTAATCCTATGTCTGTCTCCTACCTTACGGTCATAAGTCGACGAGTAGCTCAATACAACGAAGAACGGTAAAAAGGATCACCAAAGTCTCGGTCAACTACATTAAGAGGAGAAAGACAGTTTAAAACAGCAGACACATGTTAAGGTGATCGATCCTCAGCATGGGTACGCCATAGTCACAAAGGGGTCAGGAATCTAAATTTGACATTCCCATTCTGTACCCGTAACTGTGTAAATAGTCATGACCAATGGCAAGTCCAAAACAGGCCACACGACTGCTCTAGGCAAGAAAAAAGAATTCTTGCGTTTTATTTAAAAGGGAGGTATTCCATATTTCTTTTCCGAGCCTTATCTATGTACAGGCTGAAATTATTTGTAACTTGATTACTATGTTCAAAAACGAAAGTCAAATTAATATGATGCAAGTCAAAAGCGAAATTTGTGATATGATTTTCGATTCCAACCTTTCAAGTTCTTAATTATATTTAGTTGTAATCAGTGATGCACGCAAGGGGGTGGGGTCCTGACTAGAGATTGCAATATCGAACCAAAAGTTCAATACCAGTATCCGATATTTACTAGATCTTAATACCGGGATGCCAGTTTTAATACCGGTAGTAGAAATTTTAGAAAAAGAAAGAAAACAGGTGTTTCTATGTTTAACTTGCCAGTTGTATTAGAGAGTGTAAATACACAAAAATAATTTATAACTTATTAATTATAACAGTATATAAAGAATTACAAAAAAGTAAAGGAACATCTTATTTATTTAAATCACAAAAAAGTGTAAATATCACTATTCAGTCTCTGGAACAATTACAAATTTTTTAAATGTTATATTAAAAAACATAATACATCAATTGCCCTGTATGATATACAAATACTCACCCCTTTTAAAAAATATCGAAATATTGCGCACTTTCATCACAACTACAACCTTGTTTTCACAGATACAAATATCAGACTACGAATCCTGCGCATGAGTAGGAGGATTAGGATAGTTTCATCCTGCCTCCTTGAATGATTCCCATATTTTAACACTTCTCTTAATTAAACGATGCAAGTTTATATCCACAGTCTAATTAATTTCGCCCGTTAGGGTGACATAAAAACAAAAAAAATTATACTATTTTACTATGTTGGCGATCCCTGAACATATAATGGAGATGATTTAAAAAAAATTATAAATACCGAAAAACCGGTAATTAAACTTGTGAATACCGGTATTACAAAATTGTACAAATGGCTCGAAATACAGGTATTCGGCATCCCGGTATATCGGTATTGCAATCCCTAGTCCTGACACACCCCCATAGCTCTTGAATTTTTTTCAATTGATAATAATTCTATTTATATATATATATATATATATATATATATATAGTATGTGAAATAATTAATTATAATTTATTTTATTAATTAATGCTAATCATTTAATTCGATAATTTATTTTTTACTGTTTTTTTTTCACGACAATAAATTAAATTAGAAGAATATGGATTGGGGTGCAATAAATACGAAAAGTGAGATTTCAACCCTTGTCCCTCCCCCTGAAAAATTCCTATTTGCGTCACTAGTTGTAATTAAATAATTGATTAATGATACTTAAATTCCTATAAATAAGTTTTAAAAAAACACCAAATTTCATTTTCGTAAATTATTCTAACTCGCTGTTTTCCTCTGAAACTCATAATAAAAGAAGAAATTTATATTTTTGCCGGTTATTCTGTATCAGTTCTTTATCAACTCACCGAACTTGGAATTTTATTTCGACTAAAGATGTGGTCTGCACTTATAAGAGAAAGATGTTTTCTCACACCGCTTGCTTCAGAGAATACGCTTCTTGGCTACAAATAGTTGTTTAGGTATTCTCTCTCTGATGTTGTCTCCCCTCTACTTTGCTCTTAAGGTGTTAGAACAGTCTTTTTATCCAATTTTAAAAAGCAGAGAGCGAACCCAAAAGAAGTGCGATATTTTCTCTTTTACATTTTCCTCCTTTCAATGCATTTCCACATTTTAAATAAATAAGCTCGTTTGGACGAAGGCAGTTTCGCATGCTATAAGAGAAAAACTTTGTAACGCTCTCCAAAAAATAGAAATATGCTTTCTTTATCTTAAAAAAAATCCTACTCGTATAATTTGGGAAGAAAAAAAAATCAATAATTATTCGTTACACTCACCTTACCTGCGCTTTTCTATTAAAAATTGCATCAGGACCTGGTGCAAAGTGCTGAACTAATGGAAATAATGCATGGTAGAGACTTTAAATCCAGTGCTATTATCATCAAGGTCCCATTTACATTGATTGGAAAAAAGTAGTGTGTAAACTTTTAGGAAACTTTCCGACGTTAAATAAAGTTGCGTATAGTGTAATTTTATTAAACTTACTTATAACCCATTAGGATGGAGTTTTTTCCCCGTTGAAAGCAAAATTTCCCCCCTTTTAAGTGACGAAAGGAAAAAGAGAGAGAATTCAAATTAAAAGTCAGAGTAAAATTCGAATAGTGTACGAATTACGTTTTAATGCGTTTTCACAGAATTCTACATTAAAAATAATGGAAATGGAAAGGAATTTTTTTTCTCCTTTTCATTTTACTCTCATTCTGAGTTTAGTTGAAAATTAAACTCAAGAAGCTATAACCTAGAATTAAAATCATTTTCCCCCGATTTCGAAATATTATTCCAAACATAAATGTGATGGAAAGTAAACTTAATCTTCTTTGTTAATTTAAATGCATAAAAACTTATGTCTCTGAAAAAAAAAACAGTTAAAATGCAGAAATAGTTTGGAAGATTATAACTTCATTTCGGAAAATATCAATTCAATTAAAAACTATGCGAGATTATTTGAGTTTCCTCTTGTTCATGAAAAATACAATTCTCTATATATATTGACATCCATTACGAGTTTTTCGAAGTAAAGATTATTGTAATGTTCTTTGTATAGACAAAACCCTTTTTGTCAATTACGGTGAAAGTAATTTAAGTATTTGACATCGTCCTGGCCTTCCTTTTAAAACGATAATTAAAAATTATATTAAAAAATTAATGAAACTCTGTTGGAATTTCGAAAGAGAAAAAATTCCTTTTAAAACATTTGAATTACGCTAAGAGTATTAATATATTTGAGTGTGTCGGTAAAGACATTAATCTAATGAAAACCTTTTTAGAATTTGTTAACAAAATTTCTCTTATAACGAATAATATAGGCCTCACAAAAATTAAATAACGATACAAATGACGTGATAAAAGCATTCAGTTTAATTTTAAAAGTGGAAAAAGATAATTGCATTGGCATTTAATTCTTGAATTATAGTATTCTTCACGATTGCTAATAATCAAAATTGAAATATTACATAAATGATAAAATATATCAGGAAAGCTATTACTTATAATTTAACATTTAAACTAGACCTGGAACTGTGATAAATTTTAAGTATTAAGATATTAATATTAAATATAATTTGCTTATGTTGTTGTGTGTAATTTTACTTTGTTTCTACTAAATCATACATGTAATCAATATTTAAATTTCTTTGAGTAATAGACTAAATTCATGATAAATACATGATAAAGGCAATCACATTGAATTCAAAACTGGCATTTAACTAACTAGTAACTAGTTATGTTCGTAAAATTTAGATAAAATTTCAAACTTTATAATTGGCTAAATATGTTAAAGTATTATGATAAAACATCATAAAAAGATTTTAAAATAAAAATAAAATCTTATTTTTAGACATCTACTTTTAATTTAAGAGTATTTTTCTCACTAACTTTCGTTAGTATTGTTAAAAAAATATGTACTTTTCAAAAGGAAGTTTCTGTAAAAAGCAAAAATTTGCTTCAGCGAAGCGCATGCACTGATTAGATTGAAACACATGATTTCATTTATAACGCGATTATGACGTTGCATGCATTTATGAACTGGTTGGCTAGAAATACGGGATTGTCGTTATCATGTGACTAAGACATCACCTAAATTTAGCCCATACTGCTTTTCGTGAATTAAGATTTTCCTTTAATATCTTTGATTCAAAGTAATTTAGTAAGGCATTAAAAAAAGATTTTCTTTTCTATTGTGAATATCATTTATCATCGTAGCTTTTAATTGCTTAAATGAGCTTTTTCGGTACAAAAAAAATACTTGAAAATAATTTTCCTGATAATTCGATAAGTTTCAAATATGCTTGGAGTATGAATAAAATGAATTTCCCCAGTATATGAGAGTGAATTAAATTCATACCTTACTTCATAAGAGAGGATATACACTGGACATAGTAGCACTACTTTTTCCAAGAAAATTTAGCAAAATCTTTTTTTAATTTCTATCAAAAGGGTAGAGATAAAAATTGTTAAATAGAATATTTTATACTTTTAAAAAAGCATCTACTAATTAGACGCTTATTTTAAAGTGTACGTACACATTCGTATTTATTATGATAGAATAAACAATTCAATTTACATTAAAAGTTTTGTCTATATCTCATATTTTGTTTCTATAGAAGCTAATTTCAATAAAGATATTATATTTCTTTCACTATGAAACATTTCTCTATTTTATTGAGCTTAATTTTACTTTAGGATTAATTAAATAACATTTTTATTCCAGATTAAGGAATTCTATTTCATTTTCAATTAATGAATTAATCAGTTCCACCATTTCTGAATAAAAAGAAATAATTAAATTAATAACTATATCCTCTCAAATTAAAATGGGTACTTTTTTTCCGTCTTTCTCTCAATATTTCAATTTATTTTAATACGCTTTTAAAATGTACCATGCAAATTAATTTTAACAAAAGAGGAATACTTGGAAAAGAATAAATTCACCTTATATTTCAAAGTATTTGATCGAGCATTTTAAAATTAAAATCTGCTAAGGAATTTAAATTTTAAACTATAAGCTTTATTAATACACAACAAAAAATTGATGTGCTTGAAAAATTGACTGAAGACTAAAAATAAATAATAAAATGTTTTTAAATATAATGACGAAAAAAATTGATAAAATTTGGAGACTCAAGAAATATTTAAACTTTTCAAAACAATTAACTAAATGACTTAGTTTTTTAAATGAATAGAATTATTGTGATAAATTTTGAATTTACGCTGTTACATCACTTTATTACAAAACTTTTCATTCGAGTAAAGAAAAAATAAAGTTTAGCTTATATCATTCCGCTTGTCTATGCATTAGCACTTGTATATGCATGTAAAATTATGGTTAATTTTTTTTTAACTGAAGGAAAAAAATATAACCTTTGATGTCTCATCACGTCATTCCGCGGTTTAAAGGTGATATAAAACAGCAATTTTCATTACACTTTATTTTTATATTTAACACTAGAAAGCTGTTTTTTCACTTTTTACTTTCTTTCATTGAAGCATACTAAACCGTTAAGGTCCCTGTCCGTAAACAAAGATGTCTCTTGGCCGTTCCATTTTATTTCATTCTATTTCTAGTCGTACTGAAGTTTCATAATGGACTACAGATCTTAATCACAACATTAAAGCGTTTGCTATTTATAGAAAATTTTTAATCAAGTGAAATGCTTTGCTGTGATTTAAAAAAGGCTTTGTATAAAAAGCCTTATAAAAATAATCAGGAACATTTTATAGCTAAAAGTATGATTGTGAAACGAAATCATTTATTTAATCGAATGCACATTCAGCTTTATTATGCATCGCAGTAATATAATAAATATTAAGTATAAAAGCTTTTCATCAGCATGCATGAATTTTTAGGCGGATAAAATGAAAAAACTTATTTTGATTTATTCCAGTGTTTGACATATTAAATAATTTCTTAAAAAAATAAATATCACTTAATTGATAACAAAAAAAAGTTTTAACAGGTCATTATGTATACCAATTTAAGTATAACGTGCTTACACCATATAAAAGCTCTACTATTTTTCATTACTACTATCGATAATAAAGAAACACTATATAATATACACAATGCCATAAATACTTCAATTATGATCTAAATTTTGAATTATATAGAATTTATGAAAAAAAGGTTGCGTAAATTTTGGTAAGATTTTAAATCTACTTTTCTAAAAGCAATACTGAAACCTTTTCCTATTATAATATTCTCTTCATTAACATAATCAATAATCATAATATCATTAATTAATTGCATAATTAAACGAAATTATTTATTAAGCCTTTAAGTTCTAAAAAGGACTTCCTAAAAAATTTTAAAACTTCCATGGCATATTTTTTCCTTTATTACTGATTCTTTTTAAAAAAAATTATAGCAAAAAAATTCGACAGGATATAAAGAAAAAAATATAATATCCATTTTAATGGCTTCGAAAAAATTAAATCGAATTCTGTCGCAATTTATACATTATATAGCATTTTCCCTTCCCGTTTTGTCCTCTTGCATTATGTTCTCTTTCACGAGATCTTAAAATGTAGAAATTGTAATTATCTCATTATTATTGGCGAAAATATTCACTTAAAAGTTTCCGAAAATTTTAAGACACAAAAAATAAAAAAGAATTTTCTTTTCATATATTTTCTCAGTTCCGAACTGAATTAATAATACTTGACGAACAAACAAAAACATCCCGATACACAACCAGTCAACAAATTTCACAATAGAGCAAAGAACAAATTTCGCATAAGTCATTACATAAGGCAAACACTGACAGAAAGGTTGAAATACCCCATTGAAAGCATTTTGAAGGAACTCTACCTCGTTTCTATCAATATCTTCTGTTTTGTATAGATTTTTATTTTCATTTTTTCAGGCTTTCTCAAAACCTCCTATATCAGCAATTGGTAAATATACTATAACATGCTTTCCAGTATAGATTAATAAGTAAGAAGAAGACACACACAAACGATCAGCCATTAAATGAATACTGTTTACATAAGAGGAGAGTGAAATTTTTGCATATACCCTGGGAATAACTGTTTTCTTCGGGAGCTAGAGCTTTCTTTTTATATTCACTAGTTGGGTTTCTTATAATTTTCTCCCTGGCCGTGTTATTTTTATCCAAAAACTTTTGTGGGGTACTATGCAAATCTCATTAGTGGTGCTAACACAAATGTATTTTTACAGATAATTTTTGACAAACCAAACAGGCTAGGAAGTCCAAAATGAATTTAAAACTAGAGAGAGCGAGAGAGAGAGAATTATGTATTTTTTTACCATCATCTCAGGATATATATTATTATGCCTCGAATCCCTTTTTTTCTTTCATAATTCTACATTTTCAAGGAAGATAGGACTTTTTTTTCTCTCTCTCTCTCTCACACACTCTTTCCTTGTTCCTCTTCTTCACCACTTCTTACAAAAAGAACCATGGATTCAATTAAAGTTGTTTTTTCTACGAATGATTCTGGAAACTTAATTAATACTCCCCGAGTACTTTCCTAAAAAAACATTCTAGGCGATAGATGTCAGAGGCAAAATAAAACCGGATCTTTCTATGCAAACTTTGCCCAGAACTCTGTGGTAATAATCAAATTATTCATTGTTGAGTATAGTTAGAGAATTCTTTTTTTTCCCTCTCGCTTCCATCGTTAATATATCTTTGCAGTCCGTGTGCTAGCATCGAAACGAATTTGTGTTTTATGTTATTAAATTAGTGTAATATTGGCGTCAAAATCGTGTTTTTCTCAAATAAAGAACAAATGAAGTGGATTTTATCCTCACGTTTTTAATCGTTTTAAATTCATCGGAAGAATTATGAATATTTTGATGAGTTTTTTTATTTCAATCAAACTCTATTAAAAAGTTATTCTAATAAAAGAGACTAAATTCTAGTTCATTTGAACAATAAGTCCTTTTTTTATCCTATTCCATTCAAATATATTTTTAAGAACAAAAAAGATGTTTTTTTAAAAAATTATGATTTGATGGGGGGGGACTACTTGTTTTTAATAGGTCAAATTTGTATCAGACGCTTTTCAAATTATACATTTTAAATAACTGCTCTTGATCAAGATTACGTAAATTTTAAATATTAACTAATTATTTGTACTAAATTTTATATTGTCAATTATTGCTATAGTAATCGAATTCAATTTTTAAAACAAATATATCATTATAATAATTCATTGTATATATATTCTTGACGATTTTTAGTATTTAAATTAAGCTTCGAATACACGATGCTGAGAATGACTATTGAGATAAATTTGGTTCAATTTTTCCTTATATAAACACATTTCATAAACACTATTTAACTAACCCAAAAATTCTTAGATGAACAATATAGTATTGTATATTATTTTTAAAGCTGCAAGTAAGTAAGGGAATATTAACGTCGCACTTTTCAGATACACAAGGGCTTTTGTACCACGTAATTTTGAACCATAGTCAAGTGACGTGGGCGACACCTTAGCTGGCACGCCCCTCTCCTAACTACCACACCACACCAAGGGAGGACTTTTGGGCTCTCGACAGATTTAACGTGCATCGCTGCCCTACACTGCTGGTATTTAGTTGTACTGGGCTCGAACTCATGACATGCTTACCATGATCCGATACCTTGACCACTGGGCTACCGCAGCCCATTTTTAAAGCTGCAGATGAACTTGAAATAATATAAAAAACATTTAAAGCCTTAATTTGTATAACAATAAGCTCCTGATAAGTAAAAGCCGGAACTGGAAATTTTAATGTATGGTTAAATTTATAATTTGAAAAATAATTTAAAGTTGCGTTCACAAAATGACAATCGTTACCAAATTTAATTTTCTGTTTAATTTGTCTTTATTTAGAACACATGTTATAGAAACGCGAATAAGATAACACATCTCACATTATTCTGTGATAGCTTTGACAAGTAAAAGAAAAAAGTACACAATTCATGAAATTAAATAGTATACATTTTTACTTAGATTGTACTTTAAAAACAGCGTAACACTAAATTGTTTTAAATGTTTTAAAATATTTATCGTACAGTTTTATTTAAATTTTTTAAGTGTTAGAATATTATTAAAAATACATTAAGGATAATAGTTAATATGCTATGCATATATATATGTTATTATTTTTTTTATTTTTGTTCATTCTCCATAAACATTATGGATTTATTCCCAGCGAATTTGTGGTAAGATAGAGGAAAAGAAGCAATTAAAATAATAATCGTATATTGAAAACAAAAAACAGAATGATAGAAAACCATAACGGTAAAATTTAGGTAAAAAGATTTTAAGAAGCAATTTTATGTCTAACCTATAAATGTCTTTTAATTCTTTAAAACTCACATTACATAGCATATATTAAAATCTCTTTAATTCTTCTTTAATTACAGAATTAATTTTAAAAATTTAATTACTTTAATTATGTGTTTAAATATTAGGAGCAAATGGATTTTTAAACGTTTTTCATATTTAGACTTAAGTGTTTTGAGAAACTAGTACATTAGTTTTAGCTATTATTTTGAGTATCTTTAATGTACAGCTTATAGTAACTATTATTACTACCATAATTCAAGTCTTCGCACATGTAATTCAATTGTAGCTGTAACAAAACTATCAACGCATTTTTCCAAAATCCTATGGACATAAGAATAATACGTATTTTCGAAACTTTAAACGAATTCATATATTAGTACAACACTTTATTAAATAAAAAAATTTTATAACCCTTAATTATACATGTCGCACATTTTCAGATAATGAAGTAACCAATGGAGGATTTTTTCAATATAAAATTGTAAATTTCTATTTTATTAAATAAACTATTGATGTTAATTTTGCGATTTTCGTATGATTCCCATGATTTAAAATAGATGCTATATTGCCTAAACCATATGTTTTTTATTCCTTTTTAAGGATTATTATAAATATAAACTGATACGGAGAGTTTTAGGAAATTGTCTATAATAAATTTAGTAGGTTTATATAGGCTTTTTGAGACGTCAAGCGAAAGCAGGAAATATTAATTTAAAATTTAAAAGTTTACTTTGGCAAATTGTTTGGTTTTTATTCGTAACTTTGATTTTGACTTGAAGAAAAATATTGAATAATCACCGGAAATATAATATCTGCTTTTAAACATGAAAAAGATGTAACATATAAAGTAGGCGTGGACAGACTTTTCCAAGGAATGGGGTACTTTTAACTTTTTCAAGGCGTTGCAACCCATCCAGTGGCGTAGGTGTGGTGAGCAAAGAAAAAGGTCTACAGTATTTATCATAATTTATTAATAAATGCGGAATATGTATTTATCTACATAACTATAATAAAATTAACTTACACCTTTAAAACCTTGTTTAAAGCTAAACGCAAGATACAAACATAACAATAAAAGCCATAAATATAATAATGTGTTAAAGGATGCATTTATTATCAAAGAATTAAAAATTCAATAAAAAATAAAACATATTCCATCTAAAGTTAGTTTTGTAGCTATAGTCAATAGAAGACTTAGTCTGAATATTGTCAGCCAATCTTGAATATTTCGGCATTTAATTACTAACTGCTAAACTTTAGACTGTCACTCCAAAATGTCTTAGCAATACACTGGTCGATCGCGAACGACAATGTTTTTTTTATATAAAGTATAAAACAAGGAAATATATCGCATTAATTTTATACTAAACGTAAAAAAAATGATACAGATATATCCTACCTTGTAAATTTCTTCAAATGTGTTCTCCAAAATAACATTAAACTTTTATTTTTATTTTCAAAGGTAGGGGTAAAAGTAAAGTGTTTTTTTAAGCATAACCACACACACCCTTGCATTTTGGTTTTGGTGATTGAAATGCAGATAAAAAATAACAAGGTTATTATATATATTATTAAAAATCCAATTTTTGATATTAATAAAATTATCTTAGTCACAAGAGTTAATGTTTTAACTATTGATTTGATAGCTCTTCCAAAAACAAGACTTCGTTGTCGCATTAAAACAGAATTAACTTAAATTATCCAAAAACTTACAAAGCATTTGATTTATCTATAAAATAATAAGTAAAATTTCCTTTTGGTTCTTCTTAACTGCTATTAAAATTCATATATGAGTGACATATATCATACTTTAATTAAATAATAATTAAGGGTAGAAGCATTTTTTTCAAAACTTTAAATCATTTCAAAATTGAGAAAAAAATTAGTTATTCTGCAATATATCTTTGATTATATATGAATAGTATATCACATACAACGACTACATGTTCATTAGTTAATTTCTTGCATCTCATCTTATTACATGATAGAAAAATTTCTGAATCTGTTTTGTGCATTAGAAAATACCATCAAAGAAATCAGACAAGGAAAAACAACAAAACATTTTAATCACTTTCAAAAGAAAAAAAAATTATTGAAAAGAAAAACTCTTTTGAAAAAATAAAAAATTAAATGTTGTTTTTCAATGCTAGAAATTATTAGAATGTCAATAGAATCGAGAATGCTCAGTAAATAAGGAAGGTACGATTCAAAAGAATTCTAATCATCACGAGAAATTAAATATCAAAATAGTCCTTCTACTTCAAAAGATATACTTTTAATTCAAGTGTTTTCGGAAATATTTTGTAAATAAATTCAGACTAAATCACAAAGCCTTCTTTTTCCCATGAAGATGTTTCAATTTCTTTTGACATAGCAGTTCGAGGTATTATTTAAATAATGGATTTGAATATTCAGTAATTCTTCTACAATGTTTGCATTTAATATTTTATTTGATGTACTACCATAAGATCAGTAGTGGTTTTTAGAAGTAAAACCTTTCTTTCAATTAAGCGCAATTGTTACGAATTTGTTGTTCATTGCAAAACAAATCACTGATTTCACTTTGTTTAGGAGAAAAAATATCAGTAAAAAAAAGTACACTTATAAAATGTTTAAATCTTAAATATTGATATTTCAAACTGCAAAATGAGTCATATTTTCAAAAAAGATGATGGATACTAAAAAAAACTTTCTAGAGAAATTATTTCTCTACTGTTTAATTTCATATAAAATGCTTCTTGAGATTTACATTTCATCATATCCCATATAAAAGTTGTATAATTTTCATAAAAATAATGTGACTAATAAATATGTATGTTAGGTTTTTAAGGAAACTTAATTAATCACAAACCTTTTGTAGTACTTTAAAAGGTTTAAGTAAACATTATATGGAAGAAGCTATGCATTTAGTGTAATAAAAAGGATTTTCACAAAGGAAAGTTAGTTAATCTAAATTATGTATTTTATATATATTCTAAATTTTAAACTCTATGAAGATATTATTATTATTATTATTGTTTTGGAATTAATTTGGAAAGAAGGAAAATATTCATCCAATTTTTAGGTAAAATGTGAGAATGGAAATTAGGTACATAAAATTTTATGTAGATACCTATTTTTATAAAATAAATAAGCAAATAAATGTACAGTTTTTCAATTTTATAAATAAAAAAATATTAATAAAGAAGACAATATGATAAATAACTATGTAGAATAGAGATTATATGTAGCTTATTACATCGTGAATAAATACATAAAGAGTTATATTTTTCGAATAGAATTTAAAGAATAATTTTCACTTGTTTGCAAAAATTTTTATTGAGCATTTTTATAATGCTTTTTTTTCAATATAAAGTACTTCAGTATAAGAATTTTACTCAAATCTGGTTGATCTCTCTCAAAATGTATACTTTGATAATATTTAAAACAAAAACATCATAGATTAATTGAAAGTCTTAAAGTATCCGACTTCGTTCAGATCGTGATCTTCTAAAGAGCATAAATGGATAATTTTCATGATATTTAGTATCACTTAGATTAGAATATATGCATAAAATTGTTTTAAAGACTTTTGACAAAAAAAATTTATTTAAATACAATATTTTGGCAAAAAATTAACTTAGAATAATCTTTTTTCCAAACGTTAACCTTTTGTGAAAAATGGTTCTATTATAATAATATTTTGCCTATATATAGCTCAGACCTCTGTTCAGAGGCTCAACTAGAATTTTTGAAATATATAACTTAGAAGTGGGTTTATTCATATCTTACGACAACAGAAAGGAGCTATTTTAAGAAAAAAAACGCGAATAATTATTTCAATGGGTGGTAACTCTGAAAATAATGTGAATTTTTCAAAATTCTAGTTGAGCCTCTGTAGAGAGGTCTGAGGAATATACAGGCAAAATATTATTATAAAAAAACCATTTTTCACAAAAGGAGAACATTTGTAAAAAAGATTACTCTAACTTAATTTTTTGCCAAAATATTATATTTAAATAAATTTTTTTTGTCAAAATGTCCTTAAAACAATTTTATGCATATATTCTAATCTGAGTGACACTAAATATCGTGAAAATTATACATTTATGCGCTTTTTTAAAATCACGGTTCCGAACGCAGTTGGATACCTTAATATAATATAATTGTTTCTGTACGATAAAAAGTAAATAGGAGTGCTCTCTTTTAAATATATATTTATACATCTAGAACATAATTTGCGTTAATACTATGTTTATATACATTAAGCATAAAACATTTAAATACCATAAAATAATAGAGACATTCTAACAAATTAGAACTTCCTGTTAACAGTAATAAGTGAGGCAATTTAGAAGATTTGTTGACCTAGTATTAAACAATATTAGTTCTTAACATAATTTAACCATAAGAAGAGAGATACACATTATTGGAAATAAAATATTAAAATATTTTAAGTTTTATATCTGAAGTATAGGAGAAAAATTTAATTGTGAAGGAAAAAAATCTTTAAAATTTTGCTGTGTTATTGCAAATGAAGAAAACAATGTTAAATATGCATTCTAATACTACTCTTAAGTAAATGTAACATGTTTTTCACATGTTATTATATCCCACGATTGGATGACTTACGCAGGAATATCTTGCCAAAATATTGTTGCAAATTGTGTATTTTTTTAAAATTTTAAGTATCAGGCTTTTGATGAAAACCTTACTAAAATAATCGAAAGGTAGAAAGACTATATCTATCCTGACAGTAATAACGGGGAAACAAATTTAAGTTTGAAAATGACTTAAGCTTTCCAGGATTTTTAAAATCATTTTTTGACCTTATTAAGTTCGTATTTAATGAGTTTTGGCATTGTGCCACACATTTGCAGAATTTATTAGCCCAGCAAATTAAAAGATTTCCAAAAAGACTTTCAAGGGAGCATTTTCAAAACTATAATTTTATTGGTCTTATTTACGGCATCACATTTACTTCGATTAAAATATTTGCATTAATATTCCTCAAAAAAAAGGGGCATCATTTTTTTCTAATAATTATTTCGTTTAAATCCCATCCCTTCCCGAGATTTTATGTAGGCCTAGTACTCAAAATTCAATATCTATTAAATGGAATATAAACTCACCTTACCCCAGAGAAGAAATACATAAAAAGGCGTCTTTAGAGTTATTGCCTTTTTTGAAACTTTATTAATCTAATGATTAATGGCAACGGCGTCGAGAAAACTAAAATCGTCTGCTACGAACTACAGAAGATTTTTTTAAGCGTAAAAAAAGGGGGAAGCTACAAGAACCTTAGCATGGTTTTATGGAGATGCCTTGAAATGTGTCACTGGCCATAAAAATCATCGTTAAGGTCTTCTTCTTATGGCATAATTATGAATACGAGTATTAATCTGGAATTAGTGAAACTGCCCGTATTTATTAGAAAAGTTAAAATACGACCATCTCTGGGAGTGAGAAAATAGATGGGCTCTGCAGATTATTTCTGTTCAGGGATTAATTTTCCCCATATTTAATACGACCTTCCATACTTCATGGTAAAGGATATTCAATGCATTCATTTTGCATTGATAAGACATTAAGGAAGAGCTCTTAAGATGCCCAATAATCAATCATTTAAGGTAGCTTAAAGGTACCTATAAGGTACGGTTTCTTTGGCGCACTGGAGCAAAACAGTTGCGGGGTTTTTGTATTATTATTTATTGTTATTATTTTTTTGATGGGGATATATCCGTTCAATAAATAATTAAGCGTAGGTTTTTTAAATTTGTGGCATGATGGGTAAATCCATCTTTGGATGATAAATGTGGTATTATCCTAAACAATCAAAATGGCGTTTTGTTTTTAATTAATGAATTGTGGGTAAAAATCGTTCTGAAGACTTAAATTTGAGAGAGAAAGAGAGAATGAAGATAAAAAGTGTACATGATTCATTTCATTTTTGTGTTTTGTTTAGATACTAGTAGGAAGTTTATAAATAAACATAAATCGGGAGATACGGATATAAAAATTGAACGAAGGCCATTAATCAGGAATTGATATTAAAACATATAAATTTTTCCCAAATAATACAAAGCAAACGGAAAAAAAGCGATTTATTATTGTCTGAAAAATAATTAAAAGTTTTGTTGATGATTTTAAATATAGGTATGAAAGGGCATTTGGATAGAATAACCAATAAAATTCATACAAAAAAATTATTATTTATAATCGAGGGGGGGAGGAGATGTGAAAGTTTGTAAAGATTCCATATACACAACGCACTAAAGAATTATAAAAAATTATTTCAAAATGCCACCTTGCGAACACAAATTTATAAACAAATAATTATAGTTTTATACTGAGTTATCGATTCTTCGTAGTACTCTCAAATGCAGCCAGTTGAAAAGGTAGCTGAATTGCAATTATATCTGATACTCCAAAAATATTTTTAATACACAAAAAATGTCAAAAAACTAACCCAAAAGAAATTGACAAACTGCAAATCTGACATCACATCTTTTAAAAAAAAATTATTTGAAAAATTTTAGGAAGAGGAAAATTAGATTACATTTATATATATCTACCTCTTTCACTCTCTCTCTCTCTCTCTCTCTCTCTCTCTCTGTATCTCTTCACATCTATTCAGAAAGAGATAAAGGGATTCACGAATTAATATTTTTACAAATAAACGTGAAAGCATAACTCCCTTAAAAACATAAGCAGAAATTTGTTCTAGAATACAGTGAAAAGCATGCGAGAGGCACAAAACTATAAAATGATATAAAAATTCAAAATGATGTCAGTACATACAATAAATATAGCAGGTCGCAAAGATTAAAAAGATGGGAGAAACTTTTCTTTTAATGTGGCTATCCAATCTTCCCCATGCTGTTAAGAACAAAAATATAAACAATCATAATGTTTTGAACTTCATAACCCAGTATAAAATTAAACGACAGGCAAATTCCTATTTTTTTAAAAAAAAATAACAATTCTACAACATGTTTCAAATTAGCCAAAAGTAAATTCCAAAGCAACAATGCAAAAAGAAAACTCAGCACATCCCAAAAATATAGATTATCATAATAACCCATCTGCAATATTCAAAAAGGTTTAGCCTAAATAGTTATAATGAAATAAAAATTATTTCAAAATGTATTTATATATATACTTAAATACCAAGTATATACTGAATATTTAATCACAGAATTGCCTAAAGCAGCGATTCTCAAACTGTGGGGTGCATGCCCTGGGGGGGCCTGATAACTCTATATGGGGGGACGCAAACGTATAAAAAAGTCAAAAATAAAAGATTTTTTAAAAAAATTATTATTTAAAAGGGATTTATTCAAAACATATATTACTTAAAAGTAACACATATAAAGTTTAATATTTATTTATTGATAACTTTTACAATTCATAATTAGAAAGTACTGCAACGTTAGCGTCAAATTATAGTATTATTACATTAAATGCATTGTTATTTGTATGGGGAGGAAGGGGTGATGAAATTTATGATTGAAAACGAGGTTGCAAATACTGGAAGTTTAAGAAGCATTGGCCTAAAGTCATCAGACAGCAGTATGCACACATCCAGATAGTAGTAGAATCATATAATAAATGTATAGATAAATAGTACATTGTTAATTCTTTTATTTGTACCCAGGTGATTCGTATAAAAAGTTTTCTGAAATGTTTATAGCCACACAACGAAAATTAACAAATTTTGTACACACGGAATGCTAGTTGGAGCTAAACGTAAGAAACTGTCCATTTTAGATACTGTTAGGGAAGCAAAGTGTCAACAGTATTCTGAGGATATAAGAGTTCATGCGTTACCACCCACCAGGGACAACGCTATATCCGATAGCGTCTACATAAGGATCAAGACCAACGCCGTCTCTGTAATTAGTGTTAATAAATAAGTTGCACTAATAAGAGCAACAACCAATGCGGGCATACGACAGATGTGTCCACGAGGACAGTTGAGCGAACTTTGTTGTTGATGGGATATGATAGCAGAAAGCCAATTCAAGTGCGTTCTATTTTCTATCAGCTGAAGACCCCTGATGCACTAGTGAGAATATCGATTGGATCCTAGAAGACTGAAAAAGTATTTTTTGATTGTATCAGGGACGATTCCAGGAAGTGAGATCTAATGGTAAGGTTCGTATGTGGTGCAGACACTTAGAGACCATGGCCCCAAATTGTGCATGCAACAAGGTGCGCTATGCAAGCTTTGTTGGCTCGATGATGTGCGTTCTATTTTTACATGCCATAAATTGGATCTTCAGGTCAAAGTGAACATAAATTATTATGCTCATCTGCTTAGAAATCATTTCCATCCATTCATAGACTTCAAGTACCTGAGTAACAACGAAATTTTCCGGGATGACAAAAAGCTCCATGCCATCGGGCTAAATCCCTCACGATTTATTTGAAGAACATTCTGGACATTTTCAGGGAACAATTTTCTCCCCTAGATCAGGGTGTCCAACACGCGGCCCGCGGTCCACATGTGGCCCGCCGACCCTTTTTAAAAATTTTTTAAATACCAGGTTTTTAAAGTTTTTTCATTTTGAAATTTATTTAAGGGCATAATTTATATATATATATATATATATATATATATATATATATAAATCTACAATGTATTTGCCTGTTAACTGTTCTTGTTTAAAATAAATCCTATTTGATAATAGAAACGGCCTATAGATTAAAATAGATTTATATTGTATCAAACAGTTACGTTTGATTTTACTATAATAAATCACTTTTTTAATAAATTCCGAATTGCATTATGCATATCCTTTACTGTGGATGGTACATGATTCTCTATGTGTGCGGCTTTCACTTCTCCTTCTCCTTTTCTGTTTGGAGTGCCCAAAAAGCAAGAGTCAGTCAGAGATTTTCTTTAAAGTTTAAAAAAAATTATACAGGACGGTTAAGATAAAAGGCAATGTATACTTAAATCGTTTGAGTATGACAGCACAATCAAATTTTAACAATGAGTATCTAAAGATAAATTCAAAATGAATTTTCAAGAAAATGGCAACTGTGATATTTTAAACATTATTTGTGATCATTTTATTATTCTATGTCTGTATACATGAAAAATGTTGAAAACAATAATAATAATTTATTTTTTTTGTTTTAAATTTTCTCTCCAATAAATGTTTTTTGTTTCCAAGTCTGATATAAAGGTACATATTTTTATGTGCGGCCCGCGAGATTATAATGTTTTTTCCAAGTGGACCACAAGGTCATTTGGGTTGGAGACCCCTGCCCTAGATGGTCAATCATAAGTCTTGCCGAACATATATGGGGCATCGAAACTCCAGTTCGTACGCAAAATTCGCACCAGTAATATGGGTGATTGTAGACGCCATATACATGTATGTACTGTGTGTATCGCTAAAAATAAAAACTTATCTAAAACTAAGCCTTAGCATTATTTTTCGGAAAGTTCACAATATTAAGTCCAAACCCCTACTAAACTAAATAAACTTTAGCTAAGATTGCCCGTCAAATAGGTGCTAAACATTGCCTAATGAACACATTTGATAACAAAGGGACTGCAACTGATTAGTACTCTGTACAACGTCTCAACCCATAAGTCTTGTGTTGTAACAGAGGATATACGCTTGATTGAACAACAAATTTAAATGGAATAATATAATAATCTTTAGATGTTCAGCAAAAGAGAGATTTCATCTGTTCTGTCACAAGTAAAAAAAAGTATGAAAGATTCAAAGAAAACGAATCTGAAAGAGAAATTGGGTCTTTGAATACCTCGAAAATATATGTGGCAATTAAAGTACAATAATTAACAAACAAATAATTAATACACAAAGTACAATAAGGGGATGAGAGAAACTCAAACAAGCATGTATAATTTAAAACCCATAATGAGATTTTATCCTCAAGTTTGAAATATGTATGGCGAGTCTGCCAACAACATGGCACTGTAATCAAAGCACTTAATAACAATCTGTTTCGGATTGATTTCTTCTGCTAGAAATGAATACTAATAAACTACCAAGAGCTAATTAAAGAATTGCCCACATGTGGAAGAATACATAGTGTATATATCTTGTCTCTTATGTTTTTAAAACTTCCCTGTTTTTGCTTCTCATCTTTTCATTGAAGAAAAGAGATCTCCTCCCGTGGGACATTTTCCTCTCGCTCTTTGTCAGCAGTCAGGCAGAGCAACAGAGATGAAAATAAAAAGCAGCTCCGGGGCTGAAAATCACAGTCAGAGAAGAGGAGATTCGAAATTTACGGTCAATAAAGTGACAAAAACTCTTCCATAAACCACAAGCGGAAGCAAAAATAAATGGATTACACTCTAAAGCTAAAGGAAAACAAAAAGGAGGACTAGAAAGGTGGAAATAAATCAATACTAGTTTCCAAGATGCATCTAGTTTATGTATTATTGTAAATGGTAATCAATTGCTTTAAATTCGATTTAATATAAATGATATTAATTTAAGTAAGACATTTTTATTACACAAAATACTAATAAATAAAAGAAATTAGGGGAAAATCGCTTTTTAATAAATACAAGTTTAATATAATTCAAGGGTTACATAAATTGCTCAGTTTTTATATTTTGTTGTATTGTTTTGTCTGAACTATACAAAAATACGAGTATTGTAAAAGCTTTTAGCAGCATATAACAGTTATTTAAAACATATTAGTATTTATTTAACTCGCCATAAAATGAATCTGCACTTTTTACCCCGATAATTTCCAACTACATTAATTATTTCTTTGCTACTTGTAAAAACATTAAAAGAATTAACGTAAAAATTAGTATTATACCACATAATTTATATATATATAAATATTTTTTAACCTATTTAACTTAGAAGATTCCTTCCTGTGGATGAACTAAATGAAAATTGCAGCACTCATATACTTTATTAATTACAAGAAATAAAATGTATGCAATAAACTAGTGTGCTATCCATAAATTTAAAAAAAATGACTTAAATTTAGTAATTCAGTAAAATTTTGAACAATTTTATTTTTTTAAAGAAGTAATACAATTCTGCTATTTTTCCTTATTATTACTTCTTATATAATTAAAGTAATTAATTAAAATGATGCAAGAATATTTTATTTGAAGACATTTTTATATTTGAATTAGAATGATCGATTTATCAATTTTTACTGTTTGGGCTTTAACATTGCTGCGTCACACATTTTTCCTTGAAACAGGGAAAACAAAGATAAAAATAAGTAAAAATGAGTCAAATCAAGAATATTCGCTTAATAACCATCCCAGAATGATTTTAAAATACATTGTATAACAGCATAATTGAAATTAAAATGAAATTAGAGTAGCGATATAAGCAGATGAGACTTTCTTTTGTTGCTTCCAAAATAAAAAACATGTAATTTAATGTTATTAAATACAAGCTGATATACTATTTTTATGAATAAGATGTACTTCGATTTTCATGAAACATTTATATCATATAATTAAAAAATGAAATCGAAATACTCTACCTACATTAAAAAAAATTATGAAACTTCATCTACGCTTTTGAAGATACGTCTCTTGCTAAGTAGACCCTCCATAACCTTGTAACCTTTCCCCAAAAGTTTGACTATGTAACCTCGAGGGGTTTTTTACTCGTTATAGTGTGACTCGAATCGGACATGAAATTAAAAATAGTCGACATGACACAAAATACCAAAAATAAAATACTAAAAAAAATACTAAAAAAATGAGAAATAAATCGATTTATCTATCCTACTGTGGTGTAACGGAGAATATTAGGGCCCCGCTGCAAAATCAGGTTTTGCGCCCCAAGCTGGATCTTACAAAGGGGCTCCAGTCAGACTTTGGGCTTCCTAGTATCCTGGGCATCCCCGTGGTGTGAGGGTTGCGGGGGTGTACGTTACGCCACTGCTATCCTATGATTCTAAATAATCAAAATGCACTAAACCAGTACTTTTGAAACTTTCCATATTTGTGACTCAATTTTCATCGCGCCCCCCCTCATACAACAACAATGTGTTGAATGCAATAATAATGTATTTTGACGCTAAAGCTACAATGTGACTTTAATATTATAAACTGCACATATTATCAATATATGCATTATATTTTGTATACGACAAGCCCATGGAAGTCACTAGTAATTACTAAACTGGCTTTTAATTTAGTATTGATAAATCAATTATTAAATACTTTTTGCCGCACTGATACATTTATAAGTATCTTATACCAGTGTGAATGTGTGTTTTATTTTTCATCATGTCAGAATGTATTTTGATTTGCTTCCTTTCGGTAAATTAATAATTATTTTAAATTTTTTTTTATTTTGAACTTTTAGATATGCTTGCACTCCTCACATAGGGTTATCATGCCCCCCCCAAAGAGGACGCTCTCCACAGTTTGAGAAACGCTGTACTAAATTGTTATCACTAAAAAAGTTACTAGCTCTCCATCTCTGATTCTCCAGCGAACTGATGATGCCTCTCACTCTAACAGACGAATTAAATCTCAACCTAAAAGAAGGCTGATCGGATGATTTCACTAGGTATTTTTTTAATACAGGATAAGAATCAAGGTCTAGGAAAAAAATTGTACTTTCTAGATCAGAGATTCCCAAACTTTTTTGTCTCATAGACCACTTGCCATGCTTTTCGTTTTTGGGTAGACCCCTACTTACCTAACATTCAACTTTGGCAAATTTATCAACTTAAATGTCTTTTTGACAGCTGGTATAGAGCTAACTACTTTAAAAGATTTAAATTTTCAACTGTAGTGAAGTATAATGTTTAAAACTTAAGACACACATATTAATTAAATTAAAATTTAATTAATGCATAAAATAACTGTTACATGAAGTAACTGAGCAACAAACAATTACTTTTAATGAGATGGATGAATCTGGTGCTTCCAAAATTGTTGGTATTCGTTTCTAACTTTACTTTAAGATCTTCTTTAGTGCCTATTCCAATCAATTCTTCTCTTGTAATCTGACATTCCCCTCCCTCTCAATGTGACCATATTAATCCATAGCCCATTGTGGTATTACCATAATCTGTTCTCAAACCTAGTTTCATAATCTGAATAAAGGGTATTTAAATGCTGAACATAGATTAAAAAGTCATTTTCCTGGCAGATTATCTGTGACAAATTGAGAAACTGGGAAAATTCGGGGGGCTTCCAGCGTAATACTCCTCAGCTTAATTCTAGCAAGTAATGCTGAAATGATGGTCCTTGTAACTGCAAATTAACTTCATTAAATTTGGTAAATAAATATGTTAAATAGGTAAATCTGGTTTCCAATTTCTGGTTTCAATTTTCTTTTAAAATTAAAATCACAATCTGGTTTAATAAGATCTACTATCGTAGACCCCCATTTACACCTCATAGACCCCCAAATTATTTTTTCGCTGACTTGAACCCCTTTCAGGTCGTCATAGACCCCTGGGGGTCGATATAGACCACTTTGGGAATCACTGTTCTAGCTAGTCGAAACAATAATATCTCCTCCAGCTCTTCACCCGTACAAAAATCTCGTTTCATATACTAAGATTGATCTATATATCATGTTTCCACTTTAAAAGGTGTCAGTTAAGCTTTCAATAAAATTTTAAAGAAAACAATCCCACTTAGTTCTCAGAGGAAAACCTTTCGTGTGATAGCCAGTTACAAACTGATTGAATGCAAAACCTATTTGCTTAGAAAATAATAATACGGATAAAAGTAGTGAAAAACACATATTTTATGAGAACAATTCTTAAAGATTATTTTTTGGATCATTACGATAAAAATTTAAATTGCTGTTTCATTTTTAATTGCATGTGATTTAGTCTCAATAATAAGAGCAAGTAAAAAATTTTAAAAATTGCTACTTCTAAATGTTATTTATTGCTGGTATTAAAGATAAAATGTTTAGCGAAAATCGTGATCAAATAAATCTGAATGATGAGGCAAATAATTAGAAAAAAGTACTCATTTTTTTAGATACGAAAAACGTTTAATGCAAACGTCTTTTTTATTGATATAGACAGAAAATACACTTATATTAAGTAACAGAGGAACTGCTTTTACTTTAATTGATGGATTAATTTTCTTGATATGCTCATAAGCAAAAAATAATGTAAATGAGAATGAGAGGGAAAAAACATTTTTATCCAAAAAGCGCGTACTTAGGTTTTTCATCTCAGAAAACTGCTCCGAATCATTTTAATTAATTGACCTGATAATCAAAAGACACATCTCAAATCGTAGAAAGATTTCGAAAGAAAAAAAAAACACTACTAATTTTTTTAACAGCACACATTATTTTAAATTCTTAATTTGGCACTACAATTATAAAGAAAGGTTCTGCCTGGAGGAATTTTGAAAGAGAGAGAGAGTTATTCTTTCTATTAAAGGAAATCTTTTTTTAGAAAGAAAAAAAAATAATCATCATCAGAAATGGAAGTGCTCCTCCTAAATCGCAGTTAAAAATTAATTTTTAAAAATAACCTTTCTGTACCCACGATAACGTTACCGCAATTTTTTTCACCCGGATTTGTACAAGTCTTAAAATAAACAAAATGACGCCATTTTACCTTTCTCTATTTCGCGTAATGATCGAAACTTCGCCAATAATCATAACGGAGAAAGCTCCAACCACTAACGAATATTGCCCAACCAAGTTTCTAATTGTCAAATTCCAGGTTTTATTTTCGTCAGGTAATTTTTTTCCTTCTAAAGTATACGAGTCGATTACTCCGTTGGAGAAATTTTGACCATTATCGAGAGGGAAAAAATTAAGGGAAAAAAAGTTCCGGTCATAATCCTTAACCGTCCAAGTTGGAAGCAGCTATTAAAAGGAGAAAAATACATTAGACTAAATACAAGATCGCGATACATTCTTGGGTTCTGTAGGCCCAATTTACATGATTGGGCTCATAGGGATTTTTTTCCTACGCAATTTTCCCCATAGTACCATTCGTTGTTACGGTCGAACCCATTAAACAAATAATGAAAAAAATTAAAAAATACTGAAGTGATCGAATCCCCCCTTTTTGCTATTCATTGAGCGGCAAATTTCTCAATCTTTATATTTTTTCTCCACTCTTTTTCTGCAATAAAGGATTTTTTCTTGTTCTAATGAGAAACATTAGGAACAAATGCTCTTGCCCTAAAGCATGGTAATAAAATCTCGATCACACGAGCGGTTTTTCCCTATTATCCTCTCCCACCCCAAGGGCAGTGGAAGGAGAGATCTCTCTTGAGTGCCATAGACGTCATCCGGAAAAAAAAGTGTTTTTGGTTTCTGATTGTTTTTAAAAGTTTGCTTTTCTTTTTTGATAATATTTTGCATATCAGTTCTCGCACAGTTCGATATACTTCTTCCAGGCATCAGTAGAATGATTGGGAAGAGGTACAAATTTCGTCTATGATATGGTTGTAAAATTTGCAAAACCCACAAAATCGGTGTATAGCCAATTCAAACGTAAAAATAATCTTTTAGTTACAGTTTATGCTTAAACATCTAATCTTTAAGGTATTCGACTACGTTTGGAACTGTTATTTTGCAAAAGCGTATAAATAGATAATTTATATGATAGTTAGAGTCTCTTAGATTAGAATAAATGTATAAAACTATGTTAAGAATATTATTACAGTAAAAAATTATTTAGATGCAATATTTTGGCAAAAAATTCCCTTAGAATTACCTATTTCCAAAGCATTTTCCTTTTATGGAAAATGCTTCCATAATAATAATATTTTGCCTATACGAAGACCTCTGTGCAGAGTCTGAACAACTCAGAAAAGGATTTATCCATATTTTAATAGAACAGAGTAGAGAAATTTTAAGAAAAAGAACACCAATAATTATTTCAATTGGTAGCAGCTCTGAAAATAATGAGAATTTTTCAATAATCCTAGTTCAGACCCTTTGAAGAAATCTTTGTTTTATATAAGCAAAATATTATTATTATAGAAGCATTTTTCATAAAAGTAGAATTTTTGAAAAAAAGGTAATTCTAAGTTAATTTTTTGCGAAAATGTTGCATTTAAAATTTTTTTCTAATAATATTCTTAAAGCAATTTTATACATGTATTCTAATCCATGTGACAGTAAATATCATGAAAATTATCCATTTATGCGCTTTTTTTAAATCAGGGTTTCGAATGTTGTTGGATACCTTAAGACTTCTATGCATACGTAATCCACCGAATTTTGAACTAAGTATTCATAATATTCACCCTGCAAGTTTTCGACTCTCATAAGTGAATTTTTTAATTGTTACCAGAAAATGAAAGTTCAGATAGGCATATTAATTTCAGCCGTATACCAGTACATTTATTTAAATTACTGTACATTTTAGAGAATGTAATTGATTCATATTTCTATCAATTTAATCTTCACACATGGGATGTAAAATTAGATCTTTGCTGCGTAGCAGTTGGCAAAAATTTCATTGAAGAATACTCCATTCAAACTTGTAACACAATAAAAATTAAAGTAAAAATTAATATAATTGCTAGTCAATGTCAATGTATTCAATTGTAACTTTTATGCTGTACATACTCGAATAAAAAGTCGTGTTTGGTCTTCCTAAAATAGCCACACATATCATACATATGATTTTTGTAATAGGTGGTAAAAATAATACTGATAGATCTTGATTTGAAGAATGAATCAATGAATATAGAAATTATTTAACATAATACAAATTGAACTTTAAATACACTAAAAACGTATTTTAAAGCCATCTTAGGAAAAAAAGCTCCTTAAAAATACACAAATTGAAAAACATCACCAAGAAAGCTTAGTTAACTAAAATGTAAGTACGAAATATTTTTCAATTAATCAGTTAATTAGCGAAAACTAAGAGGTGGAAGAAAAATTTCAGTAGTTAAATCTTTTTCTCAATTATTCAGGTTAGCTCTTGTATTTGAATAAAACAAGCCATTAGTCAGTATATCAAAAAATTAAGGAATCACTTTTTTTTAAAGTTTTAATTCATCTTTTTGGAATAGCATTTGAGTATTTGACACAAATATTTTTTGATATTTAAACTGATTCTCTACAGCTACCACGCCAAACTACAATTGACTGAACATGTTTTGTTGTTTACAATGTCAAATTAACATAAATTAAAATAAGTAGAAATAAAAATTTAAACATGAAGATTTTCAATTTTGTTATGATAAGGAATAATAATACAACACTCTAGAAATAATTAACATTCTCCAATATTATTTAAAAAATGTCGCATTTTTTAAATAAGGTTAACTTTTGCTTTAGAGAACCAATTTTTTAAACTAATACGTATGATTTGATTTATTTATATGTAATAGTTTTAGAAGTCAAGATAAAAGATTATAGTTGAGGCTCTAGAATCAATATGTACGAGACAAGAGAAAAAGAAATACTAGTAAGCAAATTCCGTTGTTTTTATTATAATACCCCACAGATTGTATTTATTATACATCACTTACAAATTCATTATCATATAATCAATGAAGTTCTATATATTAAACACCCTACAGATTATCAATTTAAAGCTATATAAGTAATTAAAATTTAGTAGTATATAAATTAAAATTAAGAATTCGGATATGCGATATTCATCTTGAATAACAAAAACTTAAAGCACTTGTGTAACTATAACATATTCTAAATTTAAATTACGAGTAGAGATAAAATAAATTATTATTTATCGCAATAATTAAAAATGAAGAGACAAAAGAGCATGGTTAATACATAAATTTATGGATGATTTGGTTAATTTTACTTCATTAACATCAAAATACCTTTTCGGAATAAAAAATTATTTTAAACCTTCGACAAAGAATGTAGTAACCACCAAAACAATAGAAAGCTAGTCTGTTTATTGCAAATAAAAAAAAACGTTCTCGTCTTCAATCTCATCCTTTACAAAGTACCTACAGATATCCCACTGTGTTTTTCAATAACCCCGTCAACCAGGTAATGGAATAGCATTCTTTATGATACCATTCTACGGAGATTAAGATTAGTAGTTTGAGTTAGTGTTTATGCTCACACGGGCAATTAAAATGCCACCAAAAATATATTTACCGCTTCTCACCCGACCTCAAGCGCAAGATGTACGTTGCATTTTAATATGCCTTTGGGGGATGGTTTGGAATTTTATTCCTTTCCTAAATTGCGAATAATTTTCCCTTCAGTCGCCTAGGTTGGTTATGAGATTTTGTGGGTTTGGAGAATTTCTCTTTTGCAGTCGTTGGTTTTTAATTATTGAAGAGAGAATTTGAAACGGGCAATTTGTTTTTTACTTTAAACTTCATTGTTAAATGGCGCCTTGTTGCAATAGGCTCTCAGATGAATCTTTGTTGTTTTGGATTCGACAATAATTATTTTTCATGCTTCTCCCAGGATTGTTCTTTTGTAATTTAGAATATCAAAAATGTTATGTTTGCTTAAGAAGTGTTTAATAAATTCTAGAGCTGGATGGAAATTTTACAGGGGTTAGAACGTTTTAATTAGCTTTGGGACGTTTATATTTGTTTCTGGTTTCAATATGGGTTATGTTAATTTTTAAGTTAAAATTAAAATCTTGTTTGTGAGTTCATAAATGTATTACTATAATTTTCTTCTTATATTTAAAAATAAGCGTTGAAGTTATTACATACTCAGTGATTTTAAGAAAAGAAATGTTTCATGCATTTTAATAATAGAAAATAAATTATATAAAATAATTACTCCACCTTTTTTTTTGCTTGTTGAATATTTTTACTTCAATTCTGTAACAACTGCATATGTTTTCAAAAACGATGCACAAATATATTTAATGGTTCATAGAAGCATATATATGTATATAAAAATACTGATTATTAATTATTTTTTATTCTTTTTTGAAGTAATTTTTGTTCTATTAGAATTTAAACATTGTAAAATATAAAAGTTAAAATATATAAATAATACTGTTATTCTCAATACACATTAGTTTTAAGATATTTATAACAAGATTTAACTTTGAAATTCTGAAATTCTTCATTAAAATATAGTTTTTCTGTTTTACCTCTTTCACAAATTACATTATATAAAATAAATAATTGAATTTAAAACACAGCTTAAACGACTTTACAGATGTAATTTCCCTCTATTTTTTACACATCTGATTTTCTTCGAACAATATTATACTTTTCGCTTTAAATTTTCAACCCATTTTTACGCGGATTTTTGAAATAAAAACCTTTTTAAACAAAAATTCGAAAGACGTTTTTATTGAAAATCGTAAATTACATTAATTTTCATGTACTGTAAAATCCGGCTCATAAGTCCTTGAGAACATAATTATTTTGGCTTCAACATACAAATGTCTCCTTGTATGTAACAGTGGAATTACATATGTAAACACATACCATAAAATCTGACTTATAACGCGCACTTTGAACACAAAAAATAATACCGAAACTTAAGGGTGTGCGTTATACGCCGGGTAAGAAAAATGAGAAATTTAAAAATAAGAAAATTATGAACATAAGAAAAAAATTAGACTTCTACGTATTTCGCATTACGGTTTATTAAAAACAAATGATGAACCTTATGAACCTAAATGGTTGTGGTTCAAAAGTATATTATTTTTTCCCTTAACCTTGCAATAATACCTCGAATACATGACTGCAAAACATAAGAGCATTGTCCTGGTATATTTCAAATTTCTTCGTAAAAAAGGGTGTGCGTTATACGGCTAATATACCTAAAAATTAAAAATTGCAACACTAAATTATAGGGCCGTTATACGCCGGATTTTACGGTATATATAAATTTAAAGCCAGAAAGGAAATAAACATATTTAACTAGGGAAACATCTGGTAATTCTTTATTTTGAACGTTTATTTTTATTTAAGTATAGTATTTCACTTAATATAAAAGAGCAGAGGAAATATTTTACTAAAAATATAAATTTTATATATCTGCCATCTTTATTTTAATAAAGTTAAAACATTTTTCCAAATTTGAAAGAGGGAAAATATTTTATCGTCTTCATACATCACTCTTTGACTCCGCATGTTAAATTATTGTGATACATTTTATACCGTGTTTTTTAATCAGCTGTAAAATGAATTATATCATATATAATTTGTATTCAACTTGAAACTTGAGTTTGTGTAGTCTGCATTACTCTAAATTTGTAAAACCCACTTCAACGGAAAATGAACGAAAAAAAGTAAACATTTGAAAAGTTTTTATCCTTTTTAGTTTACTAAACGCTTAATAAAAATTAAAAGTATTTGCAACAAGAATGTGAAAAATATTTATATAACCTTATGGTTATATTTAAATATTCTACGTTATTTTAAAAATTGGTTATATTTAAATACTTACATTATTTTTACAAAAAGGCTCACTTGATTTTTTTTTTAATTAAAAAACAAGTTTGTAATTAGAGCTCGATTTATGAAATATACTATTTTTGAAATATTGAATAAGAATTATTTTCAAACAATTGGTTAAATTTCAGAATTCGCTCATTAAAGCTGAAAGAAAAAAATGGTCTGAAGGGCAACATAATACAATTTGAATAATACATATAATTTTAATAGATGAATAAAGAAATTTAAAAGTTTTTCACCAATCAATATGTTTTTATCTAGCAAATTATTATTATTTTACAAATATTTATTTAAAAAATTTAATTACTCATTTATATATATTTCAGATACCTTTATGAACACATCCACGCGTTCTTTGTTTGATGTTTTTATTGATGACTTTTTAATTAGATATAGTCATGAACCATTAACTTAAATTATCATACAAAAACAGATTTTTTTATGCGATAGAACAGCAACATCATAACAATAGCGAAGCAATTATAAATTTGTAGCATACTTATTTTCAGTAAAAGAGAAAAAAAATACTAAAGTCTAAGTTTTAATTATAAAAAGAATTGTTTTGGCAAAACAAGTCCCTTTTTATAACTTGAACTTTTCATTTAGTACAATTTGTAATTACAGAATAATATCTTAATAATCAAAATTTTCAATTTAGAGAAACGATATCAAAATGCATAAAGATCATTGAAATTTAGTTGAATGGAAAAAACTTTTCACAAAGATTATAGGAAAAAATAGTGTCAAATTAATTAGAAAAATGAATTTCAAAAGAAAACCTACTAAACCTTGTGGTTGTTTTCTTAAAACATGAAGAAAATGAAATGAACGAAAAACAAATGCAACATCAATTGTAGTTGATTTTAAGTCACGGAGAGAATCTTTCAAAAATTCAAAAAAATGTCCTATTAATTTGGAATTGTTTTCCTTTAACAATAAGGAAATAATTATTCTATATATTTTACAAAAAAAAAAATGTTAACTTAACTGATGATAAATAAAATATACATAAATAAACTTTTAAAAAAAGACCTCAAATTTTTAAGAAATAATCTCCGTTATTATTTTCTTTTTAATATATTACTTAAATTGGTGAGTTTTTTCTTTCAAGATTAATTATTATTTTTCCCCATGGAAGTTGATTGTTTTTGTGAATTTAAAGCATCTCAAGTTAGCGAAGAATTAAAACACATATATGCAAACAAAAAAATTATTTTTCATGCCATAATCTGACTTTTTTTTTCTTTCATACTTTATTACTCTTATTATAAAGCACTCACACAAGCCATCTCTTTTTTAACCAAAAATAGTTTCTGCTTCAAAGAATGATTGATTTTATGAAACGAGCTAATAATTCGCTTCTAATTAAAATCTAATTATTTACTGCATTTCTCGTCATTGCGGCTTTTATATATTTATAGTTTTTTCTAATTACCTAATGTTGAATTCGCTGCTATGTGACTTAATGAAAAAAAAAGGAGAAAGAGTGAAAATTGACTTTTTTAGCAAGCAATTTTCGTAATTACTAAAAAGGGAAAAAAATATATTCGAAGCATTAAAAACTAATTTAAATGAATATTTTAAGGAGTTTTTTTGGGGGGTATTTTTTCTGCTTTTTTAATAAGCTTTTAAAGAAGAAAATTAACTTGTCGAAAATTATTACCCTTCAGTTTGGTAAATATAATAACGAAAAGCATATTTTACGAGCCTGTAATTTAACAATTTTTTTTATAGTAATTTGTTTTAGAATTTTCAAAAAAAAAAAGAATTTTTCTTTGATTATTCATATAATTAAAAATCAGAAAGTTTTTACAAAATACTTTTTTTTAGTTTTGGAGAAATATAATTTGCTGTTGAATAATTTTAATAATAAAACTCAGAATATCAAAAAAAAAATTAGATTGGAAGAGTAAAAATCTAAAAGTCCATTACTGGTCCATTTAATGTTAGTAACAGAACTCGAAATATGGAGCATGTTTCAGGGCCTGAACCCATGCCCGCTCTCGAGCTTCATCACCGGGATAGCCTATTGACGGCCTAGCCTGGCGTGTCATGGGTACGAGCCTAATACAGCTGAAGACACTCCGTGCAGAAGGGACGATGCACGTGAAATCTGTCAAGGCACAAACATCCTCTTAATGGCGAGGTAGGGAAGTTAGAAGAGAGGGTAACAGCTCAGGTGTCGTCCTCATCACTTTACCATGGTTCAAAATTCGAAGTCCGTCGCCAATAGTCCTTGTGACACTTTATAATGCTACGTAAATTTAACTCTTACTCTAGCCCAGGGGTGCTCAACCTTTTATCTCGCGGGACCGCATGCACATGAGAGGTAATTCAAACGGGTCGCAACATGAGGATAATGGAAAAATACTCTATAACATCAAAGCAACATTGGACAAAGTAAAATTGATCAAAATGTTAAAGCACATTTTCGGCTTTTGTTTTAAAACTCTTTATTAAGATCATAATTATTTACATGCCAGATTTATACAAAAACAGAATGATGCATAGTCAAGTTTCATACAATACACAAGACCCTATCCAAAGAAACTCAAAGGAGCAACCTTTCAAACACACACAGAAACGTTTATTTTTATGCATTTCTTACTGAGTTACGAGATAATTTCTCTTTCATTTCACCTGTGACCAAGCTTCTTGTTTACATTCTACTATAAAAGAAAAACAAATTGATATATTTGATTGCTTGCTTGATAAAATTTCCTTCTAAATTTTTAGTACATTTTTCTCCAATAATTGAATTTCTTAGTGCAATGAACCAGGACCGGGCCACTCAGAAAAAGCAGGCGGGCTACAGGTTGAGTATCAATGTCTAAACACTCGAGCTTCATCGCCTACGAGGCTCCTGGCAATAATAATTCGGGTGTTAAAGCCAACGTGGTTTTACGAGAATTTACAATGAAGTTCACTTTCATGCCAACATGGATACAACGAGCGTTGTAAATTATTTCGAGAAAATATTTACGACGAAAATCATGACCATGTCAACTCTGTAGGTGCGGCGATTGTTTTTCCCCTGAAAGAACGCTTATAACGAAGCTCGCAATAATGACAACTAGATTGTCGTGACAAATGAATCCAACGTTTATCACAGAATTTCATAATAAAAAAAATAGTATATAAATTGTTGATCAGTTCAATTAAAAGGCTCATAGGATTACGGCTGACTTTGTCTAATACAGTCGAATTTTGAACATTTTACAGACCAAAAAGTCCTTCAGTATTCAAGTTGTTGAAACGTTCATTAATATAATAATTATTCTCTAACTTATCAATGATATGGAGTCAGCTTGTTTTAACATATTGTTCATCTCTGTTTTAATAAACTTTCGTAACACAAAATTTGATTCATGTTTTATTTTTTTAAAAAATAAAAAATGGGTTTTTAACGTAAATAATTCCAAAATTCTATTGAGCCAGATATTCGCATAATGCGTATCAAGAACAAAAACAAATTTCGGCGTAAATCGAATAATTAATAATTTAACAGAAATGGGGGAAAAAATTAAAGTTGCAGCTCAAAACACATGATTGGTTGGTTGATTATTAATGTGCTAGCAACATACAGACTATACACGAAATATATCGTAATTTTAAGATACCCTTAAGTGAAGGATGATACCTGAGCTGAAATCTCACCAATATATCGGCAGATTTAATGTGGATCATCCCCTCTACACGATGGTTCATTAGTGGCATGAGGATTCAAACCTGCACTCAAGAAAAACGAATTGGTTGTAAACATGACCACTGGTTTACCAGTCACAGGCATTAAAAAACAAGCGTAAACAAAAAATTTACTTTAAATCTTGATTCGTCTTAATTCAAATTAAAGTTACGTCAACTGCAATTATGATAATTCCCCTTTAAGGTATCCGACTACAATCGGATCCGTGATTTTAAAATGTGCATAAATGGATAATTTTCATGCTATTTAGTGTCACTTGGATTATAATACATGTATAAAATTGTTTTAAGGACATTTTGACAAAAAAAAATTATTTAAATACAATATTTCGGCAAAAAATTAATTTATAATAACCTTTTTTCAAAAAGTTCTCCTTTTGTGAAAAATGTTTCTATTATAATAATATTTTGCCTGTATATAACTCAGACCTCTGTACAGAGGCTCAACTACGAATTTTGAAAAATTCATATTATTTCAGAGTTACAACCAATTGAAATAATTATCGGCGTTTTTTCCTTGAAATTTCTCCCCTCTGTTGTCATAAAACATGGATAAACCCACTTCTAAGTTATATATTTCGAAAATTCTAGTTGAGTCTCTGTACAGAGGTCTGAGCCATATACAGGCGAAATATTACTATAATAGAAGTATTTTTCACAAAAGGAGAATATTTTGAAAATGGGTCATTATAGGTTCATTTTTTGTCAAAATATTGTACTTAAATAAATTTTTATTGTAATACTATTCTTAAAATAGTTTTATATACATTTTCTAACCTATGTGACACTAAATATCATAAATATTATCCATTTATACGCTTTTGCAAAATCACGGTTCCGAACGTAGTCGGATACCTTAAACAAATATACACCTCACAACATCAATTTCAACTCCCTAATGCATTCAAAAATGTCATCATACGCTAAATTAAATAGTGCAGTCTATTTCGGCAGGTGTGTGAGTGCGTGCGTGCGTTTACATTAACTATAGAAAACAAGCATAATTTTAGTGCGTAGTGTAGGAAACAAAACTAAATAATTTATACAAAATGTAAAAACGATTAATAAAAAAGTATTTTTTAATATAACACTTGAATGTACTGTCAAAATAAATTGCATTAATAAGAGCTAAACAAAGTTAGTTAACACCAACTTTGTATCACTAAATTAGCAATGTAATAATTTTTAATTACCGGTACAACATACCGTAGATTGAAATTCGGGGAATAATTATATTTTCTCTCGGTGACTTTTCTACTCTAACAAAACTGCTATGCATATATTTTTATAAATATAAATTCCATCTTACTGTCCTCAATATAGTCGAGATAAGCCATTTAGGTATCATTTCAAACACAGCTACTATTAAATACTAATCACGGATCAACAATGAAAATTTATTTACTTAACATTAAACCAATAAAAAAAAGACAAAAAAATTACGGATAAAAATATAATTCGTTCAGATGAAGCAAAAAAAAAAAAAATCGATATAAGTTTATGTAGATAACTGCTCTTAAAGTTGATTTTATTATCATTTTATTATTTTTCGTTAGTTATTACCTCAGTTGGGATTACCGAAATGATATTTAAAAAAAAAAATCAGGGATTTTACTTATAGAAACGCATAGCTCCGTATTTATTACGCATGCATTATTTAAAAGGAAAAAGTATTTGCATGACACTTATTTTGAGTGAATAATGTCTTCTCCCTATCTCCTAATCTTCACTGGAGAGTTATCAATCGCATTAAAAGAAAATAAATAGAGAAAGAGGCAGAGGGAAGGGATCTTTGCTTATAAGAGAAACCGACAGAAATAAAAAATGACAATAATAATAAATAAAAAAAGCCAACCTTCACAGATGTTTACGGTTAAAAAGTAAACGACTTTCCTTATATCCTTTTAAACTATAATAGAATATCAAAATAAAAACAAAGCGGGCGATTTTTAATGCTCATCTCACTTTTATAAGTGGCAGAGTGAAAAATATTAAAAAATTGTTCCGGCGTAATCGGTGGGGAAAGCTTTAAAAAATTTCCACCTTTTTCTTCCCCTATAACTGTTTCCTGAGCAGCTAATGCCGAGGGATAAAAATAAATGCGATGCATAAATGCGATTTTCGATGGGTAGGGGGTGAGTCTACCCCTCTAACGCCCCCTGTCTTCCTAAGGGATGATTTAAGAATCGTTCAGGACTCTAGCATCTTTCCACTGGCTTTGAAATGAGAAATCATACCTCCCAAGCTAAATCCTTCGGGTTCTTAAGAACTTATTTCCGATTTTTACTTTGCTTTTTTTTCCCACCCTCGTCCTTTTTTCTCTGTCTCTCCACTGTTTTCTGCGGCCGTCGTTTTCTAATGACCCTAAATGACGTGGGGTAAGAGAAGGAAATGAGCGTTCGAAAAAGGACTAAGGGGGTGGCCGCACACAGAGAAAACGTACAAACATTAAATAAAAAAATATTTTTCTTATTTTTTTTTCTTAAAAAAAATGAAACATAAGTATGAGCATGTGTATGTAAAGAGAGAAGTAAAAAAAAATGGCAGGTTCTTTTTTCCACCCAGAGTCCATAAAAATGAAAAGGCCCGTAATCGGGTTTTATGAAAAGGAGATTTCAGGCAGTATCCGAGTCGAAGGGGCTTTATTTTGAAATAAAGAAAATGGTCTAGATTTTGAAGAGAGAAGAAGAAAAAAGTAATAATAAATGTATTGAGCTCTTAAAGAAAGAAACGACCAAAGACAGCTTAGATACGTGTTAGAATGGGAGAATTAACTTACGGTGGATATTACTGCCGGGAGGTATATAATCGAATATGTCATATAACGTCTGGAGTATCAAAGAACGCTTTTAACTGCTTAAGTTATGGTTAAGAAGGACTGAAAAATATCTCGCTTTGTTTGAGTGGAATGGAAATGAGTATTTAGGTTTGATTTATAAGGTAATCTAACGCTGGAAGCGTCGCATTATTTTTAGATTTGGAAAACTCGAGAAATAAATATTGTTTTTTATAAATTTTATTTGATTTGAGCCTTATTTAATTGAATGGATGAGACAAATTATTTATGAAACAGAATTTGGGAATACAAGCATGCCATTATAATGAAATGCCGGCTGGGTGACGTAGTTGGTTTGTCGCTGGCCTTCTGTACCCAAAGTTGCGGGTTCGACCCCAGCCCAAGTCGGTGAATTTTCATGGTGCAGAAAATAGACAGCGGCCATGTCGTATGATTATGCGGCGTGGAAAAAATGCCTTCATGGCTTGGATGCTCTAGGTAAAATTAAACTTTTAAGTAAAAATTTCGGATCGGCAGAGCTCAGGTGCCTCCCTCTAGGGAAGAAACTGGGTGTCAAAATTACTAGCGGTAATTGGTATCGCCTATATGGCGCCGCAATAAAAAAAAGTGATACTAGCTCATGGGGAATGTACTAGGTCTTCAAAGGTAGAAATACCAAAACGCAGACCCACTAGAGAAAAAAAAATTATAATGAAATGTCAAATTGTGCACAGAGCTACATTCCTTACATTTTTATTATTATTCTAACACTGTGACGTAGCTGCGAAGGCCCAGTCATCTTGATGCTGAACTCTTTGCCAGCTCCTGTGCTGGGCTGGTGACACTGATGGCCTGCGATGTAAAAAGACTGATGCAAGCTCCATCTGTTGGAACTCAAAGTCGTAGGGTACCTGCTCTTACATGTCATTCTCATCACCTGACTGTGGTTCAAAATCACGAAGTGGGTCGCATGACGCTTTAAAATACGATGTTAAAAAAATATCGGATCGAATTAAATCAAATGTAACACCTGTGATGATATTTGATTTCGGAAGAGGAAATATTGATAAAGAAAATTAAATATATACATTAATAAATCTTTTTCAATTCCTACTATTTTAGCTCACACTCTCTCCATA
Organism: Trichonephila clavipes; assembly: GCA_019973935.1. Taxonomy (NCBI): domain Eukaryota; kingdom Metazoa; phylum Arthropoda; class Arachnida; order Araneae; family Nephilidae; genus Trichonephila; species Trichonephila clavipes. Next base: position 873,287 of record BMAU01019573.1, read on the forward strand.
CATTTATTTATTTATCTTGGTGGAATTTTCAATCGTTAATAAAATACATTTTAAAGCGCTCAATTGAACTGAAATTTTATATACATGATCATTTTGGATGACAATACAATAATTTTTAATTATAATTAATAAAAAATTTATTGATTAAAACTAATTATTTAAATAATTACAAATACAGCCATGTTGGCATCAGTTTTTGCGATTTAGCCACCCTTTTGGCGACTTGCGTCAAAACATGAAAAGGTTTTTTTTTCTCACGTTTTAAAGCATTCAGTTGAACTGAAATTTTATATACACGATTGTTTTGGATGACAATACGGTACTTTAATGATAATTAATAAAAATTAATTACCACTTAATGTTGTGATTTTGTCATATGTATATACATATTTATATTAACTGTAACTATTTAATAAAAAATATCTAAAAAAAATTTTCTTTGTTGATCTAAGTAGGAATTGACTTTAAAAAAATTTGTGTTACTTGTGTTTTGAAGAAATAACACGTCATTCTTCACAAATAGCATTCTTTCTGTGTTAATCTGGTATATTGTTTATGAAATCAAAAATATATAAGAGACAGATTGATCAAATCATACTCTTTTAAGTTGGATTCAGTCTAAATACTTTAAACAGATATCGAGAATATTAAAAATTTCCTATAATTATGTTTGTGGGTTGAAGAAATTAGACCCCATAAATGTGTTCCTCCTATAACATGCCTTTGAAAAAAAATGATAATGAATTTGTTTTAGTTTATTTGTACGAGAACAAAAGGAAATATGCGAAACTCATATCTTGTCGTTTATTTTCTAAACCCATTACTCGTACATAGTTATTGTAAAATTAAATGCAATCAAAGAAAATTAACTATGAATGATTATTGTATAAATTATACCCGTTTTAGCATAAAAGGTATGTATCAAGCTCTGAAGATTGTATACATAAATTACTGCAAAATAATTCGGACTTACACACAGGCTAAACATATAATAAATATATTTTAAAGTAATGTGCAATGCACAAGAAACATTTTATGTTATAATTGTATTGATTTCTAAAGCAAATCGTGAAGTTATTAAAAGCAGTTTATGCCAGATGCTCAAATTTCTCAAATGGGTTTGTAATAAAGTTCTTTCCTTAATGTTAGAAGAGAAGTAACTTATTATCTCTTATAATAATTTAGCATGAAGTAAAACGTTACTTATATGATTTTTAAGCGTTTTATGCTAGCTTTGAATTAAATACATTAAGCTTCATTTCAAAAACCGATAATTTGAAATTTTATTTTCTTCATTAAGAACTGAATAAAAACACACTTTACATAACGTTGCATTATTTGGGCACATTATACATTTACATGCTACATTTACATTATTAACAAAACAAAAATGCGTTTAAAAGTTTTGCTTTCTACTAACACGTATTAGGAAATTTCATTTGTGTCTTTTATGATGTTTTTCATTAATAAAATATGCAACTGTTTATAAAGCAAACATATGTTGAAGTAAATATATCTTATTCAGGAATGCATGTGAAATTTTAATGATATCCTTACAGTTTAGCGGAGTGAATTATTTAATTGTTCTTCTACAATGATAACTCCTAATCTACGTAATAGGAAGAAGATATAATTAAACTATCGAAGCATACTAGCCATTGTGTTAATAATCATATTCGTTTGCGTACGTAAGCCCACTGATGCACATCAGAGTTAGTGCTTCAAAGTTAAATGAATACTAACTAATAAACATTAGATATTGTCTCTATTCATTAAAACTTTTCTCAAAAATAAGAAAATCAGATGTTATTAACAAATAACATTTACGAAACGTAATATAGCTATAGGATTCTTAAAAAGATGCAGTCTGTAACATAGCTGAAAAACTCTTTAATGATGTTTAAAGTGTTTCTAAAACAAAAAAAAGACCATATTCCACATTATAATTTAAATTAATATATGCTATATATTATGACAGTTTTACTTTCATTAGATCTCAGTGTTTTCATTTTATTTAAAACTTATTTTTTTATATTGAGCGAGATAATGAAAGATATGCTGGTAATTAAAAGTATTCGGTAAGTAATTACAGTTTTAATTTTTTGCAAAGGCTCTTTGCTATTTGTTTTATCAACAATATACGAGAGTGTAAGTGTCATTGTGGATACAAAACACTCATTAGTTCGACCAGAAGAACCTTTGAATAATTCAGAAAATCCTCGAGTGGGGTAAGGTCGGAAAAAATACCTCAATTCTAATTGGGCACAAATTATATTTTTTATCTGTTTGACTTATTTCTTCGCAATCAAATCCCGTTTCATCGATTTCCCTGATTATTTGTCAGCATCGTAAAATAAAAATACAAAAATTAAGCAAGAAGTTAGTTTAAAAACAACTTTGAATGTTTGCGAAAACAATATCAGAATTAATGATCTAAGAAATACTTTTTTTTAACATTACATTGTTAGTTTTAAAAGCACCGACTTTTTCTCTTGATGAAGAAAGTGTAAAAAAAAAAAAAAAGAAGAGAGAGAGAGAGAACTCTCCCTTCTCTTGAACTTCTGCGCGGAGTTTTACATTTCTTGATATTTAAGTAGGGAAGTATCTTTTGCGCGGAAAAGAAACTTTCTTGTTTTTCCCTTTCTTCTTTCTTTTTAATTTTTGCTACTTTTTTTTTATTTCACAGTTGGAATGCTTTTAAAAGAGTTGTTTTCGAGTTTATTTGTTTGTTTTTTTCTATCGTGGAATCGTAATTAATGACCTATACTGTGCTCGTTAGTTGATATGAAGCAGAATCCAAAGAAATCTATGAAATATACAGACATATAATTTTCTATTAAGAAAAAAAAAATTTTTTTTCGACAATATCTGATGTATCTATTTCTTCTTATTTAAAATTGCTGATTCATTTAAGTATACAATAAAAATACACGCAATCAAAGAAAAGGATTTTTTTTTGGTAAATAATATTTTTTCCATCATTTTATGACTCAGGTCAAAGCAACTAGCCCCGGGATTCTCAAACTGTGGGGCGCGCTCCCATAGGAGGGCATCATAACCCTACGAGGTGGACACGAGCATATCTATCGAAAAGTCAAAAATAAAACATTATTGAACAAATTACAGTAATAATTTATTGAAAGTAAGCAAAACAAAATATAAATTCTGACATAATAAAAAATAAAATACACATTTGCACTAATATAATATACTTATAAATGTGTATCAGCGCTGCACAATGTATTTCATACTCATTGTGTATGTGTGTGCGTGTGTGCGTGCGTGTGTGTGTGTGTGTGTGTGAAATTTCATAATTCACATAACCAAATCTGGTCAGAATGTAGACTGTTAGACTATTGTACTCAAAAATCTCAGAAAATAAAACCTCTAAAATAAGTGAAAAATATTAAAGTAGGTCTAAGCATAATTATAGGTATACTCTTCAGAATAATTTCTGGCTTACAATAGTAATGAAGGATTAACCACAAGCCTCATGGATCCAACCCAATAATCATGAATATATAAATAAAAATATATCTAATAAGATCAATAGATGGTTGATATTTATCATTCCATGATATTTTATACCATAGAACTTGAATTCTTATTATGTAGCAAGTACTTATATAGCGCAACAAGCTGTCCTGTATTACATATAACCAGTGGCGTACACAAAGGTGGAATTCGGGGGTTCAAACCCTTCACATAGATCAGAGGTTCCCAAACTTTTGTGTCTCATAGATCCCTTGTCATGTTTTTTTGCCTTTGGGTGGACCCCTTCTTACCTAATGTTAAATTTTTGTAACTTTTATCAACTTAAATGTTTTTTTGACAGCTGGTATAGAGTTTTTAACTTTAAGAGATTTAAATTTTTAACTTTTGAGAAATATAATGTTTCCAAATTTAAGAAACACATGTTAATTAATTTTAAATTAAAATTTAATAATTCATGAAATAACGGTTGCATAAAACAACTGAGCAACAAAGAAAAATGCTTCTAATGGGAGGGATGAATCTGGCCCTTCAATAACAAATTTTCACACTTGGCATCAATCTTGGCGAGTTTAACCCTAAATCTCCTCGGTTCCCTAATTCATGATAAATAACAGGTACGTCTTTTTAACGCCTAAATTGCTGTGACATTCTTTTCTAAACTTTAAGATCTCCGTTAGTACCTATTCCAGTGAATTTCTCCTGAAATATGAAATTTATTTTCTTCAATGTGACCATATGATTCATTGCCTCCTGTTGTATTACCATAATCAAAGCATTCTCAAACCTAATTTCAAAACTTGAACAGAATCCATTTAAATGTTGAATGTGGGTTAAAACCTCTTCCTGGTGACAAAATTAGAAACTGGAAAATTCGCAACGTCCAAAATTATATATACCCTCTTAGCTTAATTCTAACAAGAAAAGCTGAAATGAGGGTTATTGTTTTAATAAAATATAACTGCAAATTAGCCTCATTAAATTTAGTAAATAAATCTATTAAAAAAGTAAAATCTGTGATTTTCTCTCTCTCACACTTGATTACATTTTCTTTTAAAATTAAAGTCACAATCTGGTTTAATGAGAGCCTCTATCGTAGACCCCCGTTTACACCTTATGGACCCCTAAATTATTTGTTTACTGACATGGACCCCTTGCAGATCGTCATAGACCCCTGGGGGGTCTATAAAGACCACTTTGGGAATCACTGCCATAGATCAACGGGTTTTTAATTTTTAGCGCTTTCACAGCGTTTTTTTAGAATATAACCCCCTCCCCCACATCCTCCTGTAAAAGAAGTTTGTGTACGACATTGCGCATAACGTAAGTTTTAAATTTTTTCCATAGCTTTTTCTGTTTCTTGTGTGTAAAAGCAAATATATACGTTTACTTATTATGTTTGATACTAATATATATATATATATATATATATATATATATATATATATATATATATATATATATATATATATATATATATATTTAAAAAAAGAAAGAATAACATCATAAAAAAAATATATTGCTATGCAACTTCTACTTAAAATAATAAAAATATGCCTTTCATTATTTAACGTTCATGCATTACAGAAAAATATGCACTTCAACAAATAAGTTTCAATCACGTCATCTTGGTGATACTGGTAATATCTGATTCATCGATTGAAGATGCTTACAGTAAATTAAAAACCTCCTAGTCCCTGACTCCCCTCTCCATATGATGTTTGGATCAAAACAGAAATCTTTCTTAGAAAAAAAATTACTAATGATTATACGAAAAATGTTATATATCAAATGATCCCATAAAAATAACAGGACAAACTGAAAGAACAATCGATGAAATAAAAGAAAGGGGGAAAATAAACATATATATGGCTTAGCCATGCATATATGATCCAGCATGCAAATTCTGCATTCGTTGCTTGGCTGCACAGTATAGTCAGATACAGGATTGAGGGTTGCATGCGACCCGAAGGCCTGAAGACAGATCTGCAAGCCATGAACGTGAATCGAAAAGAGAGATATCTATAAACGCCTTGTTAAAGTCGGCTTAATATTATTTTAGACATGTTTGAACTTGTACAAATTTAACCAATAACTCAACTAATTAGTTTAGAATAAATTATAAAACTTCACAATTCAATTCTCTTATTCTAAAGCGTCAAGAAATGATTTTAAAATTTTGTTTACTTAAATATTAAAACAGATTTTTTAAAAAAAAAATCAATAAAGAAAACAGCAAAAACTGAACAATTGAGACAATACTGTATTTAAAAATACATTGCATATACATTTAAAATAATCATAAGTTATCTTAATAATAATATCATTAAATTAATATTAAATTATTTGCTATATTAACAATATTGTAATTAATTATTATAAAAAACATTTTCTTAAAATGAAATGACACAGTCTTATTAACAAATATATACTTTAAACACTTCAGCAGGGAACATTTCCAACTTATAAAAAACATAAAAGCTGTCTTGTTCATACTATTTTTTATAAACAAACAATTTAACTTATAAACAGAGAAATGTTACTTTTTACAAATGTGAGTAGTGCACTTACTTTTTTTTTTCGATGGAGATGTCCACCATTGGATTAAAAATAAATCACGAGTTCCAACTCGAATGTTTCAAAAAATAACAAAAATATCAAGTAGTATTCCAAAAAGTTGCAATAAAATCTGAGACGAAAGATCTTGACAAATTCAAAAGGCAACTTATTTATATTTTATTTTCATCGAACCAAACTTTAAACAGATCAGATTCCCTATTTCTTTACCTTTTATTTACGTACACGTCTTGCTTTTGATACTTTGTAAGGAGTGATGGTTTTAATGTTAAGTTGATGTTGATTAATTGGGATCATTTGCTTCTCTTTCATACGTAAAATAGATTGTTCAGTATACAAAAAGTTGAAATAATTCTTAAATGATAATTTCCAAAATATAATAATAATAAACAAACAAATCAATAGTGTCCCTTCAAAACTATTTTGAGAATATATTTTCAGAGCGATTTACTACCATGTACCCCACGTTTCATAAACTAAACAACGTGCACTATGTATGTTTCTATTCTACACTGAATAGACATATGTAATGCACCAACCATCAAAACTGTTTCAAGGTCAACTAAAACCCCCAGGGGAACAATCTGTTTTTTACCTCCATCATAGAGACACCCCAAATAAACCTCACTTTATTTCGAGTATTGAATGAGAGGTAGAGCTGGTTGTTAGTAAAAAAAAGGGGAAGAGAGGGACGCGCGAGCTGCTTCTTAATAAAAAAAATGGGGTGCTCCAAGGGGTTGGCACGTGCCACACGTGCCAGACCTTGAGCCAACGGATGAAGAAAAAAAATGTCATTGTTACCCTTGGGTTACTCCTTTCTAAAGGGAATGTAGTAACATTTGGCCCCCGTTTGTTAAAAAAAAAGTCTTGCGTATAGAGGCACCAGACTTTTCTGTTTTGTGTTTAAAAAAAAGAATTACAAAAAGTAATAGTTTCATCTCTTCGCACATAAGTTAATTTTATTGTCCCTAACTTGCTTTATTTCTTGTATCTTAACTATTTAAAATTAAATAGTTAAAAAAAAAAAAATTAAATGGTTTAACTTATTTTACTTGAAAATGTGAGGCAAAACCGTCCATGTAGTCCTCGTAACAGAAAGCTTTGTGTAATGAGTGCGTGCATATTAACCTCGATCTATTCAACTACACGAGGGCTTCTGGCGATGAACCTCCTCATTTTGAACCATGGCCAAGTGACAAGAAAGACACCTGAACTGATTTTTAAAATGAAGGGCTTGAATCTTGAATTGTATACCAGAATAATAAGCAGTCAGCAATACTATCTGACAGGGCCGCTCAGAGATGGGTCTCAAGGGGGAAGAAGAGGGGGGTTCTTCCTCATCAACTAAGCATCTCAAAATTAATTCAAAGTTTCATTTTATTGTTTTTTTTTTATTTTTTACTTTTAATGTGAAAAGAGTGTTTATCTCTGGAGAGAGAGAGAATACGGAATTTTTTGAAAATTAATTTTTTCTTTAAAGGAGGCATAAAACTAAATGTATTAAAAATAATAATTAAAATTTTAGTAAACAGCATTCCTTATGGGGTCCCACCCCACCCATCGCTATGCCATTGGGTGGTGGAACTACAGAGGACGTGGTTAGAGTGGACACATGATTTCGCGGTTATAACGGACACTCCGAAGCTCATCGGGTTAAAGCCGATGCACTTTTTTCTCCATCTTAGATCAGATAAAAGATGCAGATAAATAAGTAAATAAATACACTCATGGATAAAAAAAATTAGCGCACCAAGAATTAATTTCGGGATCGTAACGAAACTTGGTATGAAGGTACATGTCGGGGAGATATGCAAATAATTAGAAATGCAGCGTGATTGCGCATTACGTATAGCCGGTAGAGGTCGTTTAACGTCGTTCTCCGTTGAGTATAAAACAGGTAACCAAAGCTTGTTTGAGTGTGCTGAATCGTTTACAAAGGAAGAGTTGAGGTAGCCACGCCAATACGCTGTTTTCGAAGAAAATATGAGCAGCGGTCACAGTTTGAGAGGGGGAGAATCATCGGCATGATGGAAGCTGGGTGGTCAGCTAGGAGAGTAGCTTATCAATTAGGCCGCTCTGATTGTGTTGTGAGGAGGTGTTGGGAACAGTGCATCCGAGAGATTTCATTTACACGAAGACCAGGCTCAGGACGCCTTCGACAGACCAGTCGTCGAGAAAACGGCCACATCGTAAGAAATGCACGCACACAACCGACTGCTTTATCTGCCGCCTTCCAGGTACAGGTGGCATCTTCACTAGGAGCCCATGTGTCTTCTTGAACCCTACGATGACGCTTGGCTGAAGGACATTTGGGATCGTGGCGCCCATTACGTGTGCTACCCTTGACGCCCACCCATCGACACCTCCGTTTGGAGAGGTGCTGCGCACGAGGAAACTGGACAGCAGCGGAATGGATCCAGGTCGTCTTTAACGACGAATCCAGATTCAATCTCAGCAGCGATGACAATCGTGCTCGCGTGTGTGGAGACCCCGTGATGAACGCCTCAATCCTGCCTTTGCTTTACAGCGACACACCGCTCCCACAGCTTGTTTGATGGTATGGGGTGCCATTGCCTACAATACACGGTCACCCCTAGTATTGATCCGTGGCACCATGACAGCCCAGTGGTATGTCCATGACATCTTGCAACCACATGTGTTGCCACTCATGCAACGGCTCTCATCTCAGGAGCCCTGTCAACAAGACAATGCTCGGCCTCAAACGGAAAGGGTGTCACAAAACTGTCTCCAAACAGTTACTACCCTTCCTTGGCCTGCCCGATCCCCATATTTGTCTTCTCCAATCAAGCATATCTGGGATCCTTTAGTACGGCGTGTTGGGCATCCCACGAGTATGAACGAACTAGATGCAAGGTAACAGCAAATATGGAACGAAATGTCTCAAGACATCACACAGAACTTGTATGCCTCAAAGCCACATCGTGCATTCGCACTAGAGGGGGTTCAACAGGGTATTAAATCCTCCGTTCTTTTGCCTTTTTCTTTGGAATAAATTATCCTTTTTCTTTGATTTTCTAATCATTTACTTATATCAATGTACTCATTACGAATGTAAAATTTCGTTTCATTTTGACAACTCCTTGATGCGCTTCCTTGAGTGTACTTTTAAAATTCACAAATATAATTTAAAGCATCATTTTAAGTGGCAAATCTCTTTCATGGATAACGTTTTTTTAACCGAAGTTTTCTGTTTTTGCACTTGATTATCGAATTACAAGGATAAATACATTTTGCCAATCAAATTTAATTATTTACATTAAATTGTTAAGATATCATAGTGCGAATGCATTTTAAACATAGAAAAATGTTATAAAAATAAAAACTTTCAGAGAAATATCTAAAAATTTATAATAAGTAACAGTATAATGAAGGGCATGAACGAATTTCAGAGATTTTGTGGAAGACTGTATTTTAGAATCAAATAAATATTAAAACAAGTGCAACTGCCATAAAATTAATTAGTTTCATTAATGTAAGTAAAAATAGATACTAAAAGTAAAATATATAAACAGATATGAGTAAATAAAAGAAAAATAAATACAAGCAAATAAATACTAACTAACCTTTATTATAAAGGCATAAATATCATTTACCATTGGATTTAAGCCCAACCTAGTTACAAATCTTAAAGATTTTAGACATTTTTCTAAATTGTTTGATGTTTTGTATGTATGGAAGCCCTGCAATAGGTGCAAGAATGTCCGCTCTGCCCACCTCACCTGTCCGCTCTAGCCACGTAACCTGCCATTGCAATCTGAGTAAAATGCAATAGAAATACTGAGACTCAAACACATTTTTAACTTTTGAAGTAAGAAATTCACAGTCAAAAGATTTATTATCAGAACTATAAAAAAGAAAACTCAAAATATTTCAAACGCATATTTTTTCCTGCCTTTTTAAGTCTGCTTTTTAAAAAAAAAAATCGTAGGTTTATTTCCGATGAGTTTATCTAGATGTTAAAAAGGGGCACATTCACTAGAAAACGTTTCCATTGCACATGGCTTTTTTTCCCCATGAAAGGGGTAAATACAGGAAGAAGTTTTCAAAGCCAAGGTCGATTCCAAAAATGGGTCATTTTTTTTCTGTGTACGTTGCGCGGAAAATGTCACCTCACCTTGAAATATGAGGGATGCTCTTCCGACGGTATATTTGACCTTGAAATAAAATGTAATGCTTCCGTCATTTTTTTAACTTTACACATGTCTGTCACAAATAAACGGAAGTGTGATTTAGAAAGGTGATTTCCGAAAAATTTGTAATTAAGGATGTAGGTTATTTTTAACAATATATTTTTATTTTATTACATAATAAATTTTAAAATTCAAAAATTTAATTTCTATTTGTAATTGAAATTATAAAGCATTTGCGTGTATGCTTAAATATGTTATCTGTAACTCTGAATTTGATTCCTTTTTAATCCATGATTCAAAATTGAATAAAAATTTCAGTTCTTTAATTTGAAAACGTGGAATAAAAACTCTATTCATTTCAATGAACACTGACAAAAAGAAATTAGACATATTTATTCATTTTGATATGAATTTTAATCTTATATTAATATTAAAGTTGAAAAATTATGTTATTTATAAATTAATACTGTAGACACTTTTCAGACTGCATATAATTCCCAATTCATTTTCTTCACAAGATATGTTTAAAGTCTCATTTTTTTAAGTGTATTTCGTTGCGGGATAAAGACATAACATTCATAAATTCATTAGTTTATTATGGCTTCATAATTTCTTTAGTTAACTGAATGCTACTCATAAGGTTGACGTTGTTTTTTTAAAAAAAATGCCGATTAACTACTTTATAAAGCAATTATTTAAAAATATAAATTTCGACAATTTTTTTGAATTAGTTGATTAAAGAAAAATAATTATAAATCGTCAATCTTCGTCACTTTATATAAAATTATAAAAATTAGATAATTAATAGAGAGAATTATATTAATCTAAAAATGTGAATTATTTGGACATGTTTAAGGTATCCGACTAAGTTCGAAACCATGATTTTAAAAAAGCGCATAAATGGATAATTTTCATGATATTTAGTGTCACTTAGATTAGAGAATACAAGTATAAAATTGTTTTAAGGACATTTTGACAAAAAAAATTATTTAAATACAATATTTTGGTAAAAAATTAACTTAGAATAATCTTTTTTCAAAAAGTTCTCCTTTTGTGAAAAATGTTTCTATTATAATAATATTTTGCCTGTATACAGCTCAGACCTCTGTACAGAGACTCAACTACGAATTTTGAAAAATTCATATTATTTTCAGAGTTACAACCAATTGAAATAATTATCGGCGTTTTTTTCTTAAAATTTCTTCCCTCTGTTGTCGTAAAACATGGATAAATCCACTTTTAAGTTATATATATGTTTCAAAAATTCTAGTTGAGGCTCTTTACAGAGGTCAGAGCTATATACAGGCAAAATATTATTATAATAAAAGCATTTTTCACTAAAGGAGAATATTTAGAAAATGGGTCATTCTAGGTACATTTTTTCGTCAAAATGTTGTACTTAAATAATTTTTTTATTGTAATACTATTCTTAAAACAATTTTATATACATTTTCTAATCTAAGTGACACTAGATATCATAAATTTTATCCATTTAAGGCCTCACGGGACTTTTAACAGATATCCGTGCACTCGAAAAAGACATCCTTCTTCAAACCAATGTAACTTAGCAATAAAACGAAACAATAATTTTAAATTTTTACCACAAGGTAATCATATATATATACATTTTTTCTCAAAATTTCAGAGAATTTGAGAAGAAATTTAAAAATTTATAAAGAAATAAAAATTGGACAATTTTTCAAAAATATGAAAATTAGTATTTTGCACCGCGCAGGATTCTGAAGTACAAAATTCATCAAAATTTACAAAGTTAATTTTACTTGGTATAAAAATGTCCACTTTTGAAGTTATACTCACTTTTAAGAAGTTAAGAGAAAAAAGACATATTTTTTTTAAATACAATTATAACGAAAATTTTAAAATTTTAAGAAAAAAATTAATTAAAATTCAAATGAAAAAGGTTCTATTAATTTTTTTCTTCTAAAAATTGACGTATAAGTTATGAAGAGCCTTATTTTAAACAGGTGTATAAAATTTCAAATTGATACCATAATTAGTTTCTGAGAAATCCTGCGCGGAAGCTAAAGTTTTTTTGTTTTGCGAAAAATGAAGTTAAAGATAAGAAAGAGATAAGGTTTTCGTTTAAGTTTCACTACTAATTTCTCAATAACTTCGGAAGTTTTCACCCGTTGGTGTGATGTGGTAGCTAGGAGAGGGGGGGGGGTGCCAGCTCAGGTGTCGTCCACGTCACTTGAACATGGTTCAAAATTACGTGGTCCGTCGCCAAAAGCAGCTGTTCAGCCTCGTGCAGCTGAACAGTGCGACGTTAATCTTCACTCACTCACTCACTCGGAAGTTTTCATAGTATCAACACAATGTTCGTACCAAAATTCTCAGAAATATTGAGGCTATAACAGTGCTTCTCAAAGTTGCAATATTCACGACCCAATATTCAATCATAATTTTCATCGCGTCTCCTCCATACAATAACAATGTATTCGAATTATAAAATGTTCTTCTTTGACGCTATAGCTACAATACGTCTTTAACATTTTAAGTGCCACCGGCGTATATAAGCATCTCCCTCAGCCAAAGCGTTAATTGCCCTGGACGTATATATGCGTCTTTCCGAAAAATGATCTTTTCTGTGCACTTCTGTGCTTTGGAATTTAATAAAAGGTTCTTGATAGTGTTTGCGAAGGATTTACTTATTTCAGAGGATTTGCTTAATTATTCCTTTTCTCTCCCCCACCCAAAAAAAAAAAAAAAAAAAACATCACATGCGCGCTTACGAGGAAAACAGTGGAATTGGGGAGCGAATCACGTAACTTTTTTCATCAGCAGTTATGGGATTAATTACAAATTGTACAAATTATCAAGATGAGTGTTAATTTTTATATATAGCTTCAAAAATTACAAGCCCATGGGGTTATTTGTAGTTATTAAACTTGTTTTAACTTAGTATTGTTAAATTAATTATAAAATATACATTGTGTGGTGCTGATACATTGACAAGTGTATTATATCAGTGTAAATGTGTATTTTATTTTTTATTATGTTAAAATGCATTTTGTTTGTTTACACTTTCAGTAAATTAGTTTTTTTTAAAAAAAATAATCTCGCCCCCCCCCCTCGTAGAATGATCACGCTCACCTGGTGGGACATGCTTCCCAGTTTGAGAAACATTGACGTAATTATATAAATATTATTATTATTACACAATTTTTCCAAATTTCATACCTGAACTTTTTAAAAATAATTTATTAATTTATAATTTGCGTGTTAAACACCTAAGTATAAAAAGCACAATACACAAAACCCATGCGAGCAATTTCTCAATTTTAGTCACCAATCTGGAGCGAAGGTGCCAAGTAACAATCTACAGAAATTGGAGATCACAGTGCTTCCTGGTGAGCGTGTGGGAACAATACCCTCCCCCCCACACATACAAGATTGATGCGGCACATATGATATACTCAATCTGACCAAAACCATAAATGAGTATGAAATAATACACATAAATTCATACAATAATATATATATACGAGGGTTGGGGCAAAAGTCATGGCAACTATTTTTTTTTCTTGAAGATGCCAGTACGGTTGGAAAATGTGACATATACAGACTAAAGTTCAGTGTGTTACTACAGGTGTGGACAATGAATAGCACTGAAATATCGTAACACACTAATTTATTACGATAGCATACAGGGCAATATGGCTTTCACGGTGCAATAGAATGACAACACAGTACACATAAAGTTGACATGACATACCTGGACCTATAGACCCTTAATGTAGTCCATGACAATGTAATTCATGAGCTGCTCGATTACGGTACGTGCCAAGTCGGTCCACACACTGACTGGTCGTCCCGAACCTTGCTCATCACTGGTTGACACACGTCTTTGCTGAAACTCACCTATCCACCGTGCTACTGTACGGTATGGTAGGGCATTATTCCTAAGGGCTTCCACTAATTCACTGTGACATTTCATTGCATTTCTCTCTCGAAGAGCGGCTATTTTGATGTAAGTGCGCTGCTCACACGACACTCACCTACTGACCGATTTCACAGCCCTCGCTGTGCTATTACTAGCTATCACAGATCCATCTGTTATTCTGCATACACACTATGCCAGCAGAACTTCCACGCGACACATATACGTTTGTGATCCGTTCACATATCTACAAGAAAAAAATTGTTGCCATGACTTATGCCCCAACCCTTGTATATCACACAACAAATATATAACAAGAAATTACACGTAACTAAATAAACTGAACGCTAACACGTCGCAGACCTTAAAACGGATCTATTATCTATGAGCCTTAAAAGATGCATAAGTTTTGTTGTCTTCGGCCATAGGTTCGGCTCAATACCTCCATAAATAAATCTAAATTTGAGGTAATATTTGCTTTTCCAATAGAATGTCTCTGGTACCTCAAGTTGTGAGTCTTCAGAGAGGCTTTTCAGTGGGGCTTCGAACCGAAACTGAACCGAAAACCGGATAAAACCGTTATTTTGGTCGGAACGAAAACCGGAACTGAACCGAAAAAAATATTGGTTTATTTCGGTTCGATATATCTTCTCAGTCAATTTGTTACTCTAACCAACTTATCGATGTTTTCTAATTTAACGTGAACTATATGATTTGATGTCCACTGGTGCCTTTCTGTTTCAGTTTCTCTCGAAACTACTTGTATGCGGTAGATTTAATTCAAATGAATGAACTAGGAGTATTTATGATTTAAAATAAGAATATACACAAAACAAAATTATTCATTCGGAACTGAACCGAAAACCGTTATTTTTGTCGGAATGAAAACCGAAACTGAACCGAATTTTTTTTAGTTGAACTAGAACCAAAACCAGAATGAAAAAGATTATGGTTCAACTCTGCTTTTCCGTCTTTTAGATGAGTCCTAATCGTACCACAAGAAGAATTTGACCCTTAATGATTTTAACGTATGAAAACCACCTTCTATACGATAATAGTTAGATGAATCTGGACTCTGAACCCAGTGTTTTACTCAAAGGTCATTAATTATGAAGCTCACAATCTTTATCTCAAGACAGTTTAACCGAACTACATTATATGTTCTGAAATCTTTGACAAATTTGCCAGAGAGGTTTAGGTTTCAAAATTTTTTAGTTTTTAGAAGATACACCAAGTGCATATTTTAACTTTCTAATCTAACAAAAATTAAATCAATTAAAAGGAATCTGCAAAATTTTGATGAGCAATCAGCAAATACGACAGTCACGAATTCTCATCAAATATATGCGCATGTGCGTGAGAAATTAGATGAAAGGTATGATATGTAATAAATACAGGAGTAAATAAGTATAAAGAAACCCCTAAGGCGAATGCTTTAGAAAGCCGTGATAGCCTGATGTTCCGACAACCAAGACATGGATTCAAAGCGAGAGGTCATGATCGTGAATTCGTGACCGATGGGGTTTCTGCCGAGTCGTGGATTTGAGTCCTGGTACCACCAAAAATCCGTCATGTAAGGAAATTTATCCACATTAAATTTGTCGTGGCTTGAAAACCTCATGTTCACACATCCGTGTTTGAAGAATGAAATGTTAGCTCAGGTATCGTCCTCATCACAAATCCGAGTCTCAAAATTATGAGGTCTGCAACGACGTTAATATGTAATCGATCAACCGGCAAGAACTGATTTGGCCCATCAATAGCTCCATCACAAATTAGTTATAAATAATCATAATTCAGAAACAAGAATGGACTGTAAGATTTTTTGTTCTTTATTTTTATTATGAGCTACGCTCATACACGGTTACATCTCAGAGAAAACCCTCACTCTCGCTTATTACTTCACTTCATTACATTTGAGAAGCAATCACAGAGCTCTTTTTGCTTTTAACATTGTGGCGAAGGCTAATTTTACAAGGCCAATAACTCCAGCATTCCAAAAAAAGCTATAAGTTCCAACACTCTGGAATATTCCACAAAGTAGTGATGACTCCATACATTCCAAGAAAAGCGGTTATACCTATGATAAAGATTTTATAAAAAATATTTATGCGATGGTTCTGTGTGAATTTTGATTGTTTTGCCCATGAAGCTATCCTTAAAATTCTTTCTCTTCATGCATTTTTTTCTCCTTTTTTTACGTCAATATGAGACAATATTTTTGGTAAATTAACTGTTTTTTATTATGGTATTAGTTTGTAGCTTAGGAATAATAAATATTTTTAAGCTATTTTCTTTAGTTGCAATACATAAAAACATTAATTTTGCCTTTTCTTTCGCATTTTGTTGCAAATTGAAATATTTCATCAAACTGCCAAGAATTACCTGCATTTGAAAATTTAGCATCTCCAAATGCTTTGTAAAATTCTACTTTTGTGCGAAGAATCTCTTTTTATTTGTAGAATATTTAAAAAAATTAAATAAATGTTGCTCGGGTACTTTTTTGAATGAGTCCGGCTCTCCTCGGTTGTAAAAAAATATGACAATAGTCAAGGACGTCTTAAAATTTCTTCAGGTCTTAGGCTCCTACGCAAAAGTTGGCTCTGGGCCCCTACACAAATGTAGGCCCCATTTATGACCTTAAAAAGTAGACATAACGTAGCATACGTTGTCGAAAATTCGTACAAACAATAACCCGAAGCAAATTTATATATATGATTTACAATCACATAAACCGGCTGGACCGACTGCCGCCTTTTAGCTGAAGGAGTAATGATGGTGTATAGTTAGAGGTCTAAGCCTATATATCGATGACGGTCATCCCTTGTAGCCAGTTGACATATCGTCCGAAATTCCCAATTTTTCGAAGAATACAACCGGAAATTACATTGGACTGTTGAAATTATTCAAATCGTGATCTTATTAGAGCTAAATCGAAAACGAGATCAGGCCCCCATTGTGACTGAAGCCTGAGCATATTTGGCCCCTGCCTTAAGACGCCCCTGACGACAGTTCCCAAAAGTATCATGATTCAACCCCTTCTTAGAAGAATAGTCTTTTCTTCATTGGAAGGAAGCTAATTTCTTTTAATCAAAACCAATTCAGCATATTCAATATCCTTAATAAATTTAATAGTGTATCAAAATATGGAACTCTACTATTTTTAATGTTGCTTAAAAGAAATGTTCGAATTCAAAACAAAAATATCATTGTTAATTGAAAGCTCTAAAAATATTTTTTAAAGTGAGTGAGTGAGTGAGTGTCGATTAACGTCGCACTCTACAGCAACACGAAGGCTACTGGCGACGGTTCTGTGAATCGTATTCAAGAGATTCTCTGAGCTGACACCTCTCTGAACTTCCAAACTATGCCAACGGGAGGACTTTGTCTCAGTCCAAATCCGTGTAAAAAATAGCATAACAGATCTATAAATGATATATACATTGTTAAATTACATTCAGAGAGAAATAAAAAAAAAGAGAGAAAAAACTTCAGCATTGAAAAAAAAGCCTCACAGTTTTAGTAGTCAACCTAAAAATAGGGAAGTGATTAAATATTAATCTTTTTTCTTATGATTATAAAGAGAAG
This sequence comes from Trichonephila clavipes, assembly GCA_019973935.1. Taxonomy (NCBI): domain Eukaryota; kingdom Metazoa; phylum Arthropoda; class Arachnida; order Araneae; family Nephilidae; genus Trichonephila; species Trichonephila clavipes. The sequence continues at coordinate 890,996 of BMAU01019573.1, forward strand.
TTTTGGAAGAGCTCACTTTATTTCTGCTTCAAAATATCACCTTTTTATTTATCTAATCTAATCTGTCATTTCACTGTAGCCGTAAGCGTTCCAAGTAAACAAATGTTTGTTTGGATGGAGTGATGGAAATGAGTGAAAGAAAATTTTAATCAAAGATGTTGCTGCAGACTTTTTGATACTTAAATTTACTCTTGCTTGTAAAATCTGAAGGAAAATGTCTACAATTTGGGGAAGTGAAAATGTCGTTGCTGACCATCGAGAACTACAGGTTATCAAAATTTTGTGCCAATACCAGTATTTCAATTTAAATTCTTACATAATATTGAAAATGGTTTTTCCTTTTAAATTAAAAATAATTTAAATATTAAAACAGTCTGTATGTTAGTAATGTTTTCCCTCAAGAACAAAAAAAAAAGTTAATTGTATATGTAACTGAACTTAAAAATGTATATATCCAAATTTTTGTAAACATATCTCCACTGGAAGTTTAGGCATTTGTTTATCTTCATGGTATTGGTCAATATTTTGGGAATGCCATATCTTAAATATGAATATAGATTGAAATTTAAACCAATTTTTTAAAATGGCTCGAATTATCAATGTTTTAAATGCCCATTCGGGAACAAGTTCAATTTACGGACTTTTTTAAAAAATCGCCAATTTTTTTTTATGACATTTGGAAAATTTGCCATAAATTGAAAAGCCCGCGGAACCCCACAGGAAAAGAGGGGAAATTAGGGTAGCCAGAATACGCAAAAAAAAAAAAAAATTCCGTATATCGAATTTAATTTTAATGAATAGGAAAATCATTATGTGTATATAAGCATAAAAGATGAAGCTATAAGAATGAGGTATTTGTAATTTGTGCAACAGTGTAATGTTCAATCCATTTAAAATTGACCGAATCTATATAAACCCACTGCAAATTCTTATTACCAAATAAATAAAAAAAATTTCTTGAATAAACATCAATTTCATTTGTGTTCTTTCTTATCAAGTGACATTAATAGATGGCTTTAATGGACAAATGCCAGTCTTTTAAAAAAAACTCTCCAAAAGTTCCAAATATATATAACATGTTGTATTTTTTAAAAACTATGGTTATATAATATATTTATGCATATATTTAAATCTGAATTTTAATTTTTAGGCCAGCACTATGGCAGTTGATCGATCAGGTCAATTTGCTGTCTTAGCTGGGTAAGTATGAGGATTATTGTGCTCTGATAAAACTTTATTATTGCTTTGAAATTGTATTTTAATGTATATTTAGTTTGTAAAAAGTAATTACAGTTTAATTTTTGTACTTTTCTAAATGTTAAGACATTAAGATAATTCATTCTGGTTGAAAAGACGTGATCTTTTGTAAGAACTATTCTTAAAAATTATAATTTTCTTTCAAAGCACTACAACCGATTACCGGCCAAGACTGTCTCAGTCAACTTAGACCATCATGATATATTTGGTACTATGTTTTTTCATCGGTTAACTCTAAAGTCCTTCAACCACTTTTCTTCTTTGTCCATCTACCTTGTTCTCGTTCTTCCTCTTTCCCTCTGAAGCTTGGAAAGTTATTTTCTTTTAAAAATTTAAATATTAACTTTTATTTTTTTTAATTTAAAAATGTAAAAGAAAATTTTTAGATATGTTCTTGATGATAAAAAACTCAGAGGTTTTTTATTATACACATGTATAAACTATGTTATTTATATATGCCTCCCCCATAAATATTTTTAATGTGAAAATTTCAACTGGATGTAACATAATGAAATGCCTTGATTTTTTGGTAGATAGCCATGTTTCATTCACTTCAAATTTATTATCTTATTATATTCAAATTAGAGAGGTATGAAGTTTGAGTTTCGACAAAAAATTATTATTACAAAATGTCGACAATATTCTCAACCAGTTATAAATATTAAAAGGAAAGTTATTCAAAAGTCTAATTCCTATTCTTTGACATAGTTTAAACTGTTCGAATCTAATTAAAATATTTTATGTGAAAATTATGCCTGAATGTGCCATATTTTTTATCTGTGTATTTTTGTATTACTTCTAAGAAAATGCTTTTCCTTTAAAGTCGTCGCCACATGGGTATTGTACATTTAGACCAACCATCAGAAGTTATCCACAAAACTCAACGGCACAGCAAATGGGAAGTTGGAACTGCTGAATGGAGTCCTCTTCAAGTTCAAAATTTTGCTCTTGCTGTTAGTATTTGTTTTATATCTTTGTTGTTGAATTACATCTTTAAGTATTAACGAGAAATTTTGTGAATATTTAATATAAAGAACTATGTATATATATATAACTGATTAATGAGAATTTTGAAGTAACTATCACTGTGTTTATTTAAAAATTTATTAAAGAACATTTTAATTTTAAAATGTCAACCCGGTTTATATATATATTACTTAATGTACTCTAGATGAAGAACAGTAAAAATTTGGATACTAATGATAAATTGATAATTTAAATTTTGGAAATAAAAATTGATGCTACAGAGTAGATTGAGGACTGCTTTTTTTAGTGAAGTTTAAACCAGTTTTATGTATGAGTTACCAGCCAGTCGTTCCCTTTCTATTTATATAACTGAGCAAAATCCTATGGAGTATACATAGATATGAATCTGAAAATAAAATGTAGTAAAAAACTGCCCAAAAAAGTTGTACTATATGAATCATATAAAGTATCAAGTTGTACATGGAATAAAATAATATTTCATATATGCATATCAAATACTGGTACATTAGCATATTATAAATATAGCACATTTTGAAAGAAAACTGGACTTTTATTATTCTAGCTGACAGGCTAAAAGGCTTGTTCAATTATTTACCAATGATTGTTTCTAAAATAAAGTCTATAAATAAAAACAAAATTAATATGGAGAATTCATCCTGAATGACAAAATATCTAAATATAATCTATCAGATTGATATTGGTATATTGTTGAAATTTTTGTTTTCTAAAATTTTCTAATAATTTTTATTTGACCATGTTATGATGTTTGCTTTTTATTCTTTACATTTAATATTATTTTACCATTTTATTTTTATACTTGTGTGATCCTAAACAGAATTAATATAATAGTGCAAAATGTGCAAGAGATGTTCAATCAGTCATAATATAAAAAGTACTTAAAAAATTACCATTTGCATGCAATAAATACTTGACAAATGTCACAATTTTTATTATTTAAGCAAGGTCATATCTTTATTTTCATATTTTATATTAATGTAAAGTATTAACTCATATCTCCTATGCATATGTTTGGTTAATGTGACAAATTTCCATTTCACATAATTTGGTTTGCTTTTTATAATAAGCTATTGTAAGAATGTCTTCTCTCTCTCTCTCTCTCTCAAATGCCTATTTTAACAATGAATTAGAGACATATAATTATTAGTTAAAAAGTTGACTTAATTGCCTAGTAAAGAAATGTAACAATCATACTATATTTCTGTTTTGAATAATTAAACAGTATTTTTTTAAAAAATGTTCTATGTGGATTATTTGTTTTTATTAGACCAGTTAAAATTGATTCTGTAGTAATCTACATTTCATGATTGCATTATATATTTGTGTAAACATTCCTAATCATTTTTATTTTTATTATATTTAATCAATTTTTTTGTTGTGAATTGCAGTGCAATCAAAGAGCTGAACTTTATTCATGGGATGAGGGAGAAGTCAAACAAACTGCTTCTCTTAAAGCTCATACACGTGCTATTAGGTAATTATTATAAATTACTATTTTATATAATTGAATTTTAGTTTTTCTTAAATATATCACTATCATTTATTTTTCTTTGTTTAGTGATTTGAATTGGTCAGCTTTTGATAATCATATATTAGCCACTGCCTCAATCGATACTTATATTTATCTATGGGATACACGGTAATGTTTCCTTTTCAGTTCACTTTGTTTTATTTACTAAGCATGTTTTTCATTAAGAATTTATTCATTATACCGTAATTGTTTCTTCTATGTTTATTTTGTATGATCTTTACCCATTAATTATGATGTCTTGTTTGGCTATGAATATAAAATTCTTGTCAATAACAGATAAATAGTTAGTAATTTTTTATTTAAGTATTTAAAGTGTTTTAGAAGTTTTTTTCTTCACTTATACTCTCACACTTAAACTTTTTATTTACCTACACATAATGCAATATTTTATTTTCTTAATGATTTTTTCACTTAATTTTCATACAATTTATGCAGCAAAGGGCTAAGAGAAAAGCTGAACCCATGTATCCACCCAGTTATTTCACAAAAGGAGATTGAGCTTCCCTGCGGGAAGCAGGTTCTCCAATAATCCATCGACTTATATTTTCTACACTTATGCAAAATTTATCTAACAAATGCATTATTTACTCCTGATGTATAAAATATATTTTTGTTGATGTTAGTTTATTGTAGTATAATGATGTGTACATGAGTCCTTGTTAAAAATAGCAAAGAATATTGCAATATATTGAAAATTTTATTCTTTAAAATTAATAAAAAAAATAATGTTGTGAAGTTAGATATTTTTTTCAAATGTGTGGGAAATTTGTGATATCAAACAAATCTTTTATTTATATAAAAGTAATGTGACATTTTGTATTGTGAATGAAATTTACATATAAATACTTTATATGCCTTTTGCATATAAATATTGCTATTCTTATATTTGGTTTATTTTTAGAGATTCACGAAAACCATCTATATCATTATCTGCTGTTGGTAAGTAGAAATTCAAGATATAAAAATGTATATAACTTATAAGCTGTTAGTTTTCTGACATTTTTATTTGTATTTTAAGCCGGAGCATCTCAAGTGAAATTCAATAAGCTACAATCTCATTTACTTGCCACGTCTCATGAAGGAGATATTAGACTATGGGATATCAGAGTAATTATATCCATTGTATTAATAAAAATATATACACTTGTTAGAAATACATAATTAATTTTAATTAATGAATATTCAGTTTAACACTAACATGTTTTGTAAATTAAAAGTTATTTTATTTATTGTTGCTTTTCTTTACTTATAGAAAGGTACCAGTCCCGTCCAATATATCACAGCACATTTGAATAAAATTCATAACATAGATTGGTGTCCATATGAAGAGAATATATTAGCTACTTCTAGTCAAGACTGTACAGTTAAAGTTAGTTAATATTATTAATTATCATGTTCTCTTGATTACTCATGTGATTTTTTAATCAAATTAAAATAATAAAACAATTGAATGAATAATAAAATAACACTGATGGAATTTTTATTTGTAGAAACTATTAATGTAACTGGAGTAATTATGCTTTTCTGTTTCAGTTTTGGGATGTCACCATTCCTCAGAAACTTGAAGAAAATTTGCAAGTTCCTTGTCCAGTATGGAGAGCTCAGTATACGGTAGTCTTTTTGTTTTCACTGTTATGAGTATTACATATTTTTCTCATTTAATTCTTATTATACTGCAGTAATACCACAAACATATGAAATTGGTGGAACTGAGTGATGACTGCACACATCGAATTCATGTAATTCATGGGATATAATTTCACATATAAATACCAGTGCAGTGTTTCCTTTGCAAGAGAGATTGTACAAGTGTGTGTGTGTGTGTGTGTGGGGGGGTGATTGCAGTGGCAACACAATCCAAGTAATTTTTATTAATAAAAAATTTCTAGATTTTCATCTCACTGTTAACCTATAAAGTCTTTCATTTATGCCATGGTGGAATCTAAATTTAACCTTAGTGGGAATTCTAGAAAGATATTCTTACTGCACACAATGTCACTTGGCTTAAAAGGTTTATAATTAAGAGTGAAGTGATTTTATGACTAGATATTGAATATTGATACTCAATACTATTGTACTTATTTGCCATTGACAATAAAAACACAATATCTAAACTTCTAGATATGACCATCCACTTTAAATTTTCTTTCCTTTTTCATGTGCAAGTCACCAATTGCTTGCCTAGGATTGTTTATGTGCTCCAGTTTTGTGCTTGTGGGGCAATTTCAAACTTCAATTTGACAGTCTGAGTTCAAATGTGTTAGTTGTAATTAGTTTCATCCTTCTAATTTTAAACTTTATTCAAAATAGCATATAGGAAAAGATATTCAAGAAATCAAATCTAAATAAATTATTTCCTACTTAGAAGCTTGTAATCTCATGGTCCCACAAGTATTGCAAGCTTATGCTCTGACTTCTAAAACTTCAGCTGTTTCATTTTACCAGTCAACTTTTTAAAATAACTGTCTGCCTTCGTACCATCTTAGTTGCCTAAGGATTATCTATATTTACTTCTTTTGGCATGTCAGTTAATACTTCAACAAATGCTGATTTGTTGCATCACATCACATTCAAAAGATGTTTCAAAAATATTTAATTCAGTCTTATTGTATTCTAAGTTGAGTTTCATTTGCACCATTTCCAAATAAAAACGTTCTTTTAATAAGTATGACTCAGAAAATCATTGTCATCACATACTAATATTTCTAAATTTGTTGAAATAGAAGAAAAAATTGTGTCTGACAAACCTCAAATTCCTAAGAACTCTACCAAAAAAAGAAAATTAAAGAAAAGGAGATTTTCAAAATTGTCTCTAGTCCTGCTTCGTAAAATCATTCCAGTTTAGAAATGAAGTTGATTTTTTATGAAATTAAGAAAAACTTTCATGTACCAAACATTCCAGAGTACAATTATAAAGTTATGTGATGTGGATGGATACATTCCGGAACCACTTTGTCCAGGTATGGAATATTGTAGTCTTAACCGGCTAAGAATGGGAAATGAAAGTAATCACTTTGGTGTCCTCTGTTTAAAAATTTAACTATTCACAAGATATGTCTTGTAAATAATTGCAGTATACTTATAAGTTGCAACATTTTTTTATGCAATTTTGAATGTTGACCAATTAGGTTTTGGTGAATTCAAGCTTTTAGCCATATATTGCTATATTTTATCTCAAAACCTTGTTTGATTCCAATAACTTTTTTTTATCAATCAGTTAAAAATTAAGTTAATTTTTAAAAAATTGAATTCTTTTTAAGGATAATGTTTGCCTAAGGAATTTTGTATATATTATAAAGTGAATCAACCAATTTTAAAATCTTACCCCCCCTTCCATACTCTCAGTTTTATGCAGATATGTCCAGCTTAAAGAAATACAAGATCGAAATCTTATGCTATTTATTATTTATTTGTTATTAAGGGACTTGTTGATTCAAGAATAATTGAAAATATATACCCTAAAATCCTTTGTATAACGTGCATTTTTATCACCGAAAATGAGATCAAAATTTACAGGTGCATGTTATGCAGAGAATAAAAATGAGAGCTTTAAAAATACAAAAAGAGATTAATGTAAAAGTTATTTAGACTTCTTCATATATCAAAATACTGTTTATTTAAAAGAAATGACATACCTTATGAACTTAAATTGTTGTCCTAGAGGTATACTATTTTTTCGAAAGCTTGAGATAATACCTCAAGTAAATGACTTTAAAACATAAAAGCATTGCATACATACATTTCAGATTTCTTCATAACAAGAGGGTGCACTTTATATGATGAATACACCTCATAATTAAAAAATGCATCTTGAATGTATAAGTGTGCATTATATGCCAGATTTTTTAAAAAAATATAACATTTTATGAAGAAAGTTTTGATTTATCTGAACAAGTCTATATTCATATTTATGTATAGTTTTATCTATTTCTTGCTGTATATTTTATCATAAGCAACCTTTACAATTTTTAATAGGAAATTTTTTTTCATATAAAATATGATCTCTAAATGTATATGTTTTTATTTCTTTTACAGCCTTTTGGATATGGTTTACTTACTGTTGTTGTACCCCCACTTAGAAGAGGAGATAATAGTCTTCTTTTGTTTAATATGAAAAATTGTTCCACGCCAGTGCATACTTTCTTCGGTCACTCAGATGTGGTTATTGAATTTGGTTGGAGAAAACCATCAGAAGGTTTACACACATTATTTTTATTTTTATTTTGAATTTTAGAAGTACATTTCTTAATTATTTTTTGAGAACATTACAAATTGATATTCATATTTTTCAAATTGTATTCTGTTCTTGGAGTTCATTAGACATACTATTACTTGTTACGTGAGGTTTTGACCCTCCGTCAGGTGCAACTGGCCTGAGAGGCAAGCAAAAGCATTTTATGTTAAATTAACAATTTGGGTTGTTTATGTTATTTTTCTCATTAAACTGGTTCTTTTTCATACAGTTTAGTGTATTTGCTTTCCCTTACCTGTGTTTTGAATTAAAATTTGTTTTGGGGGAGGTCAAAATATGTCAGGTGGTCTCTGAGACCAGGTACACCTGATTATGTTTTGTTCAAAGGTGCGCCCGATGAAGGGTGAAATATTTATCGATACAAATAGAATTCAAAATGTATTGCCCTTAGACATTCTTCTTTATTTGTTATCATTATTTTTTTAAGTTATCAATGAAGCATTATTAATTGTTCATTTTAAGTTTGTAAAATTGTGTTCCTTAAAAATATAATTTTGAAAAAGTTATTTTATCAAATGTTCTTAAAACTTTTTCAATAGAAAGTTATGCTTTTAATGGGTTTGTTGTTTGTGTATTTATTTAATAAAAAGAATAATTATTGCTACAAGGAATCAATACATGATAACTTTTTGGTTGTAATATCTAAACAAAAGTTTAGCAATGTAATTTACTTTGAATGGCCATAAAAGAATTAACAAAATCATAAAAGGATAATATAATCATATAGAATATCTTGCATGATATGAATTTTTGTATATTATTAGAATACACTTTGTGAAAATCGTGTTCCTAATACTCTGAGGAACTTTAATTATATTTCAATTAGTTTCTTGGAATTAATTACACTTCTAAATTGATATCTAATATTCACGGTGAAGTTTATATATCTGAACATTATGAATTTTTCATGTTTTATTCAAAACTAGACAAAAATTAAATTGTGGAAATTGGAATATAATAAGATAAATTATTTGATAGCTTGAAACATTGAATGAGAGGAATATCCAAATAACTACTATACAATTTTAAAAAATAAATAGCCGCAACAATTAATTGTAAGAAATGTTCTTTTTAATCTCTTGTGTATACATAATGTATTTTTGTAGGCATTGTGATATATAAAGATTTGCAATGATAAACTTACGTTTTATTGTTTAGCAAATATTTTTATAATGTACATCAATATAATTAATCTGATGTTATTTTGTAGATTCAAAAGATTATCAACTTGTCACCTTTGCCAAGGACTTTCACTTGCGAACTTGGGTTGTAGATAGCCAATTACAAAAGGTAATTTTTTTAAAAAAATTGCAACTGTCCAATTCACATGTAAGTTAACATTAATCTTGTTTGTAATATAACACACCATTGATTTTATAGAAAAAAAATTCATCCCTTAAATTTTTTATTTTTGTAAATTGCTTTACACATCAACTTTGTAAATTATATTTCTCATAACTTGTAATTAATAATTTAAAAAAAAAGAATTCTGATTATATACTTAATTTGGTATTGAGTGTCACATATACTAGGTCATCATTTTAAATTAATCAAATCCTTAGTAATTAAGTGGAATATTTTGAAGAATCGTGATGGATAAATGAAATGATCTTATGCTTTTATTCTCTTTTTTATTGTATTATATAAATGTGTTGTTGATACAGAAAACTAGGAAATATTTTAAAATTTATGGATAGAAAATTTTCACTGCAAATGTTAATAAAAGATGCTTACTTTCCATTAATAAAAATTTTCAATTTAATGTTGTTTTTTCCGTAGAACACTAATTAATTTATTATTCTTTAGGCTTGTGGTCATATTACAAATGATGATGAAACTACAGATATTTTTTTAGATTCTCAAGATATTGCTAGTCAAACTTCAGTAACAAGTAATCGTGAAACAGAAGCTCTTGTTCCTAGTTCTCCGGAAAAAAGTGTTAAATCTAAAGACAAGAATGGAGAGGAGAGGCCTGTTCCTACAGCTCTTGTACAGCCTCAGAATTTACAACAAGAATTCTCCCTTGTTAATCTGAATATACCAAATCTTGCTATATCTGAGGTTAAAATTTCATTGATGATCAAAATAATTATTTGTCTGTACATAATTTTCATTCATTACTAAAAGTATTTCAATAATTATTGAATTTTTATGTATATATGATTTGAAAATTTTATTTCATATTTGCTGAATATTAAATTTGTATAATGTTTTTTTGGAAAAATATAATAATGTAATAGCTGTATAAGTGCAAAAACACACACATTTGCCTTTATAAAATAATCTGTTCTTTTAACAGCTGTTTGTTTTATGTGTTGTTAATTAGTTTGTGTTTCAAGTTTGTAAAGTAGGGATTTTAATCTTTAAGGATACACAGAGCGATTCAATTCACAAAAATTGATCAAATAAATCAAGTAATTTTTTTTCTAAACTATTTATACATTTTTCTATAATCTCATAAAGTATGAAACCTCTTAATTAAAAAAATAAAAGAAAAACCAGAGTTATGCCAACATTTATGTTACTTTATATTCATATCCATGTGGTTAGTAAAAACATTAAATTGATTTATCTCAGGAAAAAAAAACTAGTTTATCTTCATTGAAAATGCTACGGCTTTTTTTCTATAGTAATTTGATCTTTTTTCTAAAGCATGTATCAAAAATGTTGGTATTTATTTTTTAATAATTTAATACATATTTTTTGAAAAGTAGTTGAAGTTAGAATTTATACATTTTTAGTAAACTTTTAATAAGCATTCCTATAAAAAGAATATTTTACTAATAGAAATCATGTTATCACACAAAACCCATACCAATTTTTGCAATGTATAGTTCAACATATTTGTAGAGATCAAATTTCACAATTATTGTTGAAGGAGCAGCATTTTAAAATCATTTCAGGAATTTTTACTTAAAAAAATAAATAGTTAGTCTTTTTTGGTGTTCTTTGAATACAAAACTATTTTACATAATATGTTTACATGGAAACAACCAATTTGAAAAACATTCAATCAAAGATTTTTTTTCATAAATTGTGTGATGTTCCCTCTGCCTTGAAACTTGTCTTTCTGTTTAATCATGATTCCGAGACCTAATGCCACTTAGGAAGAATGAAGAAGAGTTGGTGCATGTTAAATCTGTTGAGGTTCAAAGTCCTCACCTTGCATTATTTGGAAGTTAGGAGAGGAGGATACCAGCTCAAGTATAGTCCTCATTTGAGCGAGGTTCCAAGTTACGATGGAAATCGCTAGTAGCCCTTAACATGCAACTTTTATTGGCAATCAATCTTTGACTTGGTCTTTGCACAAATATATTTATATATCCTTATTTTTTATATTTAATGAAAAATCTTAAGTATTTCTATTGGTGTACTTTTGTGTAATTTATATTGATTGCTCCTTTCTGTATTTTCAATGAGCAGAATGCTTGTTTGGATGTATTGTTGCTGTATATTTTTCTTTAACTCATTTTTCTAATTGCAGATGGATGCTACCAAAAGATTTTGTACTGTTTCAGTCAGAAGTGCAAAATACCATGTAGTGCTGAAGTTATTATTTCCAGCAAATTATCCTTACAATAACTCTCCATCCTTCCAGTTCTGTAAAGGAACTAATATAGATGATGAAATGAAAAGTAAACTTCTGAAAGTGAGTCAGAACTTAATAGTTAAAATTATGTCTTTAAATGGTTAAAGTTTATATTGTTAGTTATACTTTTTTGTAAAACAAATTTTTAAAAGAACTTTAAATTGCATAGAAATACAATCAACATAGATTTTTAAAGTTCTTTTATGAATGTGCTTCTAAGAAAAATGTGATATGCTTGTAATACAGTAGGACCCTGATTTAACAAATTCATTGGGACCAAACATTCTATATCGAGGTCCAAACAAAAGGCAAATTTTGTGCACTTACATTTAGAAATTCTATAATAAGTAACTACACAAAAAATATCCTTAATTAGAAATTACATGTTTTTTACTTAACTAAAAATACCTAGTAGTGAATTATTACATGCCACTTAATTGTAAATTGTAAAATACTGACTAATAGATATTTGAGGATATTTTTGATTTCTGACTCATAAGAGTTCTACTTTATGCAGACAGAAAAATACTGTGTCATTTATATTCTGCTGCATAAGGTATGTTTTCACTGTTTTTAAACAATGTAAAGCATTAGAAAATGTAACAGGTATAATAATAGTTTCATTATGAATTTCTGCATCAGAATCGCTATTTATTGACTACGACAAGTAACAATTTTCTGAACTTCAGTTGTATATGTAGGCAATACACCATCAAATGCAACATAATTGTTAAAATCTTAAAATATCACTTGCATTGGGAAGTGGAATGAAATAAGAAAGGAGTTTCCTGTCCTTTTCAAAACTTACATGATAGGTTGAACTCATGACTCATCTGCACCTGTAAAGTCTAATAATGGTTTGTCCCCTTTCTTGTCAAAATTTGCTACTTTCAAGAAAAAATCCATGATCTGTTCCATACAGAAAGGGTGTAATTTGAAAAAAGATCCAATTTTTTTCTTATACAAGCTAATAAAAAAAAAAAAAAAATTCTACTATTGAAATAATTTGCTAAATTGAAGCTCATTATTCGTTAAATGGGGGTTTTGCCTTCATTTTAATCAGGAAAAGAGAAAATTTGTTAAATCATGAAATTCGTTAAATTGGGGTCCAACTGTATTTGCTTTATTTCCTGTGTTATCATATTATAAATGAACTTTTAAAAAAAATTCCAAAAATGAATTGTATTATCATTAATAAAATTTAATATTACTTGTAACTATACTTTTATCTATATTCTTTTATAGTATGCTTTTATTTATTTAAAATTTAGGTATTAAAAATGGTTTCTCATCAACAAGTTAGGCGAAACAGAACTTGTTTGGAGCCATGTCTTCGACAAGTTGTCAGTACATTGGATTCCTTAACAGTGAGAGTTCTTATATTATTTATCTACCATTAATATGCAGAATGGTCAAATATTAATATGTGTTAAGATTAAAGCTTCAAGTTATGAATTTTAATTCATTTAATAAGTAAACATTGGTAAAATTCCAATAATTTTTTATAAAGTTGTCGTTTTTTAGAGTGGTCAGCATGTATTAGTCATCCAGTTAAGTGTATAGTTGTTCATTTAATCTACATAACTGATTTGGGTGCTATTTTCTCCCATTTGCATATATTTATTTGGTTTAATATTTGAATACATTTAAATAAGTGGAAGTTTAAGCAATACATCAAGTGAAATTTGTAAGTATTTAAAAGTTTTATTATGTTTCTTGTGTCTATTGATTATTTTTTTTAAAACTTTCTTTTAAAAAATCTTTATTTGTGTCTTAAAATTAATGACAAAGCTTTTGGGGGGGCTTATTTAAATACATCATAATTTCATTATATATATTGTATTCTTTATATATACGAGGGTGGTCTGAGAAATTTCCGACCTAACAAAGATAAAAGACATTTTTTCTGAATTTTTTTTTTATTTTTCAACTTAGTCTCCTTTTAACTCTACACACTTCTCCCAGCCATTCCTCCATCTCTGTAACCCATCCAAATAGTATTCAGCATTTTTCTCTTCAAAATAATTGTTCACGAAGGTGATTGTCTCTTTATTTGACGACAATCTGTCCTCTGAGCGCAAATTTTAGATGAGGGAACAAAAATAAGTCGCTTGGGGATATATTAGGTGAGTAAGGCGGATTGTCAGGCAGTTAAAACTGTAATTCGTGGATTTTCGCCATGGCAACAGCTGAGGTGCGAGACGGTGCATTGTCTTGGTGAAACAGGATTTTCTTTTTCTGCAAATGTGGCCGTTTTTCCACAAGTTCTGCCTTCAGCTTGTGAAGTAATGAAGCATAGTATGCTCCTGTAATGGTTTTTCCTTTTTAAAGATAATCTATTAAAATAACTCCATGACTTATCCGAAAAATAGTCGCCATCACTTTCCCTGCCTAAAAAATAGTTTTTGCTTTTTTTTGGAGCCGTTTCCCCCTTTGCAGTCCATTGTTTGGATTGTATTTTTGTTTCTGGCATATAATGGTGTATCCAAGTTTCATCTACAGTAATTAATCAGCACTAAAACTCGGATTTATTTCTCCTAAACTGCGCCAACAGAGCGTTGGAAATGTTCATTCAAACACGTTTTTGGTCTATTGTAAGCAAATGCACGGACAGCTTTTTCATGCCTAAATGTTTATTTAATATGTGACAAACACATTCTTTTGACATGTTCATAACCTCTGCTATCTACCCTGATTTGGCGGTTGTCTAGTACAATTTGGTGAACTTTGGCGATGTTTTCATCCGTAGTTCCAGTATTTAGATGTCCTGAATGTTCATCCTCTCCCAAGCTCTTACGGACACGTTTAAATTCAGCTGTCCAAACTTTCACTGTGGTAAATGATGGTGCAGAGTTGCTATACACAGAATCCAACTGATCTTTGATTTGCCTAGGTGTATTGTCTTTCAAAAACAAATATTAAATGACAGCTCGATACTCGATCTTGTCCCATTTCACAAACACATCAACTCACTCAAATGACTGTTACATAACAGCTTCGTGTCCAAAATGGCTTAAACTTTGGTGAGTAACTGTCAACTGATAAACAACGACATTCACTAGCTTTTATTGACAAGTGCTGCCATTTTTACGTTGAGGTTGGAAACTTTCAGACCACCCTCATATATATAAAGATATGTATATATATGAAGCCCAATGGGCTGAGGGGGTAGTGCATTTTACTTTCATGCCATAGGTCCGAGGTTTAAATCCCGAGTTGGGCAAGGTTAACTCAACCTTTCATCCTTTCACTGGGTCAATAAATGTGTTAAGTACCAAGCTTGCTTGGGAACTTAACACTGGGGGTTTTGCATCAGACTGACCACCTGACCAGAACATCTGCTCAGGGTCTAAGGTTGCGTATATATTAAGTTGGGCACAAGTAGGCCTTGGCCCTTCTGGGCTGTCGTGCCACTTAGTAAGTTTATATATATATGTAATTTTTTCGAAACAGAAAAAAAAATTAAAGTAGATAAATTTTTAAAAAATAAATTGACACTCTTTATCAATAAGCAAACAGTTTATGATTACGTTTAATTGGTTCTTTGTGTGCCCTTCTACTAATCCTCAAGGAGAAATACTTTTAACAAATTGATTTGAGATCCTCTTTCTGAAAAGGAACTGTGACTTATATGGAAATGAGAATTGCAATTTAAAATTAAGTTACCGTATTTTCCTGTATATAATCCGCGGATTATGTGTTAAAAAAGTTTCAAATTTCGTTGTGCGGATTATACGCCGCCGCGGATTATCTGAGAAAAAACATTCTCCATCAGAAAAGTTAACAAAGTTTTGAAAGAAATGCTGTTTATGTTTTATAAAATAAATAATAGATGGCGCTTTCACGACTCGGCTGACGTATTACGGCCATAATTAGTGTTTGTCCAATTACTTTCAATAACGAATTCGGTTCCTCGGAAGGAAATAGCAGTTACAAGTCGCTGGCGTCATTTACAACTTTGTCTTGACTAGAGGTGTTGCATCCTTTGAAAGTTTTTTATCATGATGAAAAGTGTTAGCTATACTGCGCAGATTTCAAATTAAACGCTGTAGAGAAGTCGGAATCGAGAAGCTGCAAGATTTTTCAACGTTGACGAATCGAATATTCGTTTGTGGAGAAGGAACAAAACTTCGAAAATTGCGATAGACGTAAAAGGGCCGATCGTCGTGGAAAACCTCACTGGTCAGAATTAGAGGCAGAAATAAATAAATGGATTTTAAAAGAAAGGGACGATGGGAAAGCTGTCTCGAAAGTTAGCATCAGAATGAAAGCCTGAGTTATTGCACGCGAAATGGTTGTTCAACGGTCGGACAGAAATTACCTGATGACTGGGAAAAACAATTGGACGACTTTTTGACATTTTGCAAGCAAATTATTGAAAATAATTTTTACAGAGGATTTGATTTATATATATATATATATATAATATGGATGAAGTTCCATTATCATTTGATATTCCACCAACCAGACCATCGACGTTCAAGGAGCAAGATTATTCGCCGCCAAAACTGCTGCGGATTATACAATGTTTTTTTCTTTTTACTCGAAAAAAGGGCTCTGCGGATAATACGCTGCTGCGGATTATATACAGGAAAATACGGTAACTAAATTTGTGGAGGATGATAGTAATTGGATGTGTTGACATTAGATTAAATTATCATTTATATTTGTGGTGTATCCAGAGAAAGGATTTGGAATCTTGTGGTTCGAGTTCAATGAATCAAGCAGAGTATCTGTATTAAATTATAAGTATCTTTTCTCGTAAATATTTAGAGTAGGCAAAAACTGACCTGCTCCCCATTAGCTACAACTAAAGCTGATAATGCAGAAAAGGATAAAAATAAAAAACTTATTTATTTTTGAAGATGGCTCTTCATTCCATCAATGCAAGCAGAGGTTTGTTACATATGTTTTTATGTGATTACTGATTGAATAATGTTTTTATTATATTATTTTAATGAAAACAGATAATTCCCGTGCACCACAAGTACCACACGAGGCTTACAGAAGTAACACAAACTAAATAAGATAAACAAAATAAAAAGTAAATAACAAAACAAATAAATTACAAAGACAAAAAAATACATTACAAAATCAAACACTTATGAACAAAACCAATAAAGTTATAAAAACAGGGAAATGAAAAATTTACAAAAATTACAAAATTAAATCAATGAAGATACAAAATGAAGTGAATATAGCTTGACTTGAAACAAATTGAAAAAAAATTAAGAGGCCAGTTGATTTTATAAGCATACAGTTTAACTTTCAGGGATTTTCTTTCTTAAATTCCCCCTGAACAAAAAAAGATAAAATTATCTATACTTTGCTCCTCACCAACATTGCAGTCGCAAAGTTTGGAAGGGTGCAGGCTAAATCTGTTGAGGTACAATTTAAAATTACCATAACCAGTAAGGAATTGGATGATTTTATAATTTGTGAAAAAGTTATCTCAAGATAGTGTTTGTGAAATGGTCGGAAAAAATTTCTTCGTCAGAAAAGGATGAAATGATTGCATGTGCTGAGTATTCCAAAGAGAGACAAATGTTTTCTTCAACGTATCTTTCCTTTTGTGATTGAATAATTGAAGTAAACTTTCTAAAAATTCCAAGCTCCCTTTGAAAACTGTTTTAATAAGTTTTAGGTAACAAAAGATAATACTGTGATAACAGATATAATGATAATTAATTTGGTTTTGAGGTACTGATTTTATAGAATATGGAGTGGTTTATCTGTTTTTTCAGTAATGCAGTTGGCTATCTGTATTTATATTATATGTTTAATATGATTGCCTCATTTCATATTTTCTTTAAATGTTTGGCAACTACTTTCTTTTGTTACATTGGAGCCTTTGAGGCTCACTTGAAAGTTTTTACTTCTTTTATTGCTTAACTTAGAAAATGTAATAGTTTTTATGTTCAAATATTTTACAAACACTTTCATGGAATTTTTGCTTGATAATAGTTTTCTAAAGAAAGGAGAGGACAATTCATGTTAAAAATATTAATCTGAAAAAGTTTTGTACATAAAAAAAATTCTAAAACTCAATGTAAAATAAAATGTGCCTTTTTTTCAAAAAAAAAAAAAAATGTTAATGATTTTGTTTTTTATATTATGCAGAATGAAGACAATCAACCTCAAATGCCCGAAAGTCCTATTCATGCTGACCCTGCAAAGCAAGTTTTTAATCCCCTATCACATTATGGTTTTCAAGATGTTAGTGTTCCATTTCCTAGAACATCTGGTGCAAGATTTTGTGGAGCAGGTAAATTTATTTGTATCAATGACTGTTTTTTTTTTAATTCTTTAGCTGCTGTATGTCGAATATATTTCCAAGTTTACACTTAAATTTTAATAAGTATATGATTGATTTGTTTCCATAATCTTGTTACTTCATTTTATCACACTTTGTATGTTGTTTCTTTTAAAAATTATTCTTAAAATCCTGTCTTGTTTTAAAATAATTTCATTCACTAATTTTTTATTAATGAGAAAACATGGTATGAATAGCAAAAATTTTGAAAATTAATTAATTTATGAATATTTTCCTGCAATTTCTTTTTCTTATATATTAAGCAATATTTTTCATTTTTACTATTCCTCTAAATTTTATCTATAAATAAGAAAAGTCTTTAAAATATAAAATGGGCATTCCCTTATGTATAAAGGATGCTCATCATGAATCACACAAAAGTTTATTTTTCATCAAAATCTGAATCTTGTTCATAATGTTTTAATTTTTGACTTACCTCTTTAAAATACTTGAATAATTTTTGTATAAAGTTTGAGTCAAAAAATGCTGTTAATGTTATAGCACTCCATTCAACCCCTTGTTTCTCTTCAATAGTAGCATATTAAATTTAAAAATGAGTACATTTAAATGTAGCCATTTAAAAATTAAATTTAATAAAATGTTTTTGCTTCTTAGATTTACTTGTAGTCTTTACTAGACCATCTCATCTTCAGAGAATCAATGCACCAACTGACGATACTCCACGATCATTGTCTGCATTATCAGCTTATCTTGCATCTCATGTAGTCTTGCCATTAAAAGGCAGAACTGCTTCTTCATCACCTGCTCAATATAACCTGATTTATCCCCCGTTAGCTCAGAGTCCTAGTGGGGAGGCTTCAGTATCCATCTCATCATTCTATCATCAAGATAGAGTAAGTAGAGTAATTTAAGAGTATTATATATTCCCTTGGATCAGAAAGGAATCTACTTGAACTTGGCGTAGTTCAGTTGTACAAACCCTTTAAAGATGGACTATATATACTTTAGATAAAATACAGGACATATTAAAGAGATTTTGAATTAAATACACATATGAATATACAATGGCTTTCTCAAAATATTTTTATACATAAACTTTAAAGTTTATTTCAATTTACTTAAATTTTCAAAACTATCAATCAACAGATAATTTTCTTGTAAATCGATGTAATAATGCTGATCACTTTAGGACAAAGGTGAGAGTAAACAGCAGCCCAAATGTCCCATGCAACATGCAAATTGTTTTTGTTTTTGCATCCTTCCAAGACAGTCAGAAAATCCACCTTGAACTGGGAATTTCTTTCCTGTTTGTGCCGCAAGATTTTCTCACATCTTCCTTTATAATGGCTACATCAATATGCATATGCAAATGAAACCTTTATAACAAGTAAAATTAAAGAAAAACAAAAAAAGATAATAGAAAAATGTGATATGGCTTATTTGTCTGATTCTAAAATTAAATGTGCTTGCAACTATAGATGATATGAAATCGCTACAATAAATAGGATTGTGAATAAAGCTGCCACTGTTTCATTTAACTTATGCATATTGATTTTTATGGTACAAATTATGCCTTTTCTGATATGCAAATTTAACTAATGAATGCAATCATTCTTAAAAGATATGGCCCTCCAGCAACTTCCACTTCCACAATGTAGTGTGGCCCTAGGAATTTAGATTATCCCTACTCTAGATTATCTAGATATCTAGGTTAAAATTTCATCTAGATTAAATATTTAGCGTAATTTATTTTCCTTTATTAGGCCACACATACTCTATTTACTAATAAAAATTCCTCTAAGATAAGGATAATTTATTTTATTCAATTGTCTTAAGCTTCCCTTCCCAAGTGATATTATCAAAGTCTCTGGGGAAAGTACCTATAGAGTTCTGCAAGATCAAATCAACTTCTCCATTTAATTTTATTATGTGGAGTAACGATTTTAAAAAATACACTTATTATTTGTTTTAATGAAATTTTTAAAATTTTCTATGTTTTTTCTTTGTTTTTTTACAATTAACTAGAAACTTTAATGTACATCATGCTTAATTAAATGGTTGAAACAAAATTATATTTCAATTAAAACACTATCATGATTTGCTTAGTAATTTGTTATTTTAATTTTCTTTTTGAAATCATTATGCAAACTTTTATAAATATATTTAAACTATGATTAATATGATATATATTATAACTTAATTAAAATAATTATATATTATAACTTATAATTAAATAATTCTTTCTTTTTTTGATATTATCTAGACTTCTGAAAGTTTCCATTTCTAAAACCTACTGCTAAAAAATTGCTTTAATAAAATGATGTAGAATATTGTGAGTATTGATACTTTTTCGTTTGTAAGAGCTTATTAACGTAATAATAAAAAAATTTGAGAAGGTAGAACAAAAAAGAAAACTTTCCTCATACCAAAGAACTTTTAATACTTAAAAAAAATCATTAGATATTATCTCAGAAGATATTAAACCCAAACAATAACTTTTAGACTTGAGTTCATATTGTAATGAAAATATTAAAAACTCTTGTAGGAATTAATAATATTCTGATCAGTAGAGGGAGAACGAAAAATTTTTAAAGTAGAAGTAACAAGAATTTTTTCTAAGTAATTATTTGTAAAAAAAAAATATATTGTTTTACCTAGGTTTAAAAAGGAACATTTAAACATCATAGAAACGTATTTCTTTTGGTATTATATGAATTTTAAAATAAAAATTATTATGATATGAAAATATGTTCACATAATCAGGGAAACAATTATTCATGTAAATTATTTTAATCTGGTCTTTATTCTGTTGAATTATTTTATTATGTTGTATTTATCATCATCCTCATATGCTAGGAAAATGAATGAGCACCACAATCTGAAAAGTGCTTTGTTTGTATCTCTTATATATTGTTTTTAGACAGCATTTAATTACAAAAATTTTGATTCATAACTTAGGAAAATATGTGAGTATAATTTTTCATGTTTCATGCTATGATATTTAGAATAATAAAAATTTTGTACCTCAAAATTCAAAGTAAATATAAAGTTGTTAAATTTGTTCCTTATATATAGATACAAAAATTAAATTAAAAAAATATTTACTTTTTAATCTAAAAATTGGGAGGCATTTTTTATTCAATTTATTTTTCGTGTGCTTCCTGGTTTATTTTTTCTAAAAAATTGCTTTATCATAAATTATTTTTTTCATTAAATTCTTTTAATAAATATGAAATTATAATTAAAAAATTGTAAAACATTTGTGTATGTGATATTAATCTACATAAAAAAATTGGTAATTTGAAATTTAGATTTTTTTAAAGTTATTTCTTATGTAGAAAATTTCAGTTTAATGTGTAGATATGATAATATATTATCTAGTTAATTATCAATATGTTATTTTGTTGGATAACATATATCGGGCGGGCAGACTTTTATATGGCACGGTCTACTTTTAATTTTTTCAAGGTGTTGCGGTCCACCTTGTGACGTAGATGTAATGAGCAAAAAAAAAAAGTAAAAGAAAAAAAAAGCTCAACAATATTTGTATTATAACAATAATAAATACAGAATATGTGTATTTACCTTCATAACTACAGTAGAAAAACTTAATCTTTTAAACTTTTAAAACTACATTTTAAGTAAAATGCAAAATACACAAACATAATATTATTCCCATAAACTTATGGCCGCGGTAGCCAGGTGGTACAAGTATCGGATCGTGGCTGGCATTGTCACGAGTCAGCTCAGATGTTGTCCACATCACTTGACCATGGTTCAAAATTATGTAGTCCGTCACCACAAAAGCCCTCTTGTAGCTGAACAGTGTGATGTTAATATTCACTCACTCACTCTCTCTCACTCATACCCATAAATTTAATAACATCAAATGATGCACTTTTTTCAAACAATTCACATTACATCAAAAATTAAATAATTTTTACTTAAAATTATATAGTTCTCATAGCTATAGTCTCAGTAGAAGACTTAGTCTTCATATTGTCCGACCCAATCTTGAATACCTCGGTGTATAATTACTAACTGCTAATCTTGCATTGGATTCTAAGTGGTTGTCTGTGAAACGAGAGTGATATGTTGTCTTAAATATATTCTTCGTTGAAAACGTAGATTCACACAGATAGGTAGAGCGAAAGAACAATGTTAAATTAATGGCAGCTTTTTTAAAATTGGGGTACTGTGTCTTTTTTATTCACGAGTGTTTCCATTTTCTTGATAACCACCTGTGTTTCATTTAGTATTCACATCTAACGTTTTATAAGAAGGCGGTCACCCCAAAATGTCTTGGCAGTCCACCGGTCGATCGCGATCAACTTAATGCCCACCGCAGATATATATACTTCTCTTTCTGCTACAAAGCCAAGTATTCCTGAATATTCTAATAATTTTTTTAATAAAAGGAAAATGGAAATTTTGTGACAAATAAAAAATTTCTGACAGTAAATTTATTATTAAAAAATAATTTTGAAAGGGTGTTTTATTATTTATAAATAGATCATTGATGTAGTGAAAATTGTATACTTATAAAATGGCAAATTTCGGAGTTGGTAGAAAGTACTGTATTAAATTATAAGTAATATAAATATATTTTCATTTGTTCTGTAGAAACAAAGGAAACGTAGAAGTCTCCAAGACAGAAGGTCTTCTGGCACTAAACTACCAAGTAATTCTGGTGCAGTCTTGATTTATAGTATATCAAAGCTTATACCTGTCAACTTTACTCTGGCCCAAAATTATGTGTAATACTTTATTCTATTTGTTTATGTAAATTTGTTTTTTTGTGTATATAATTAAATTATTAGATACTTACTGTCACATCTTTAACAGATTTGGATCTGAAGATATTGTTGCAACCTGTTCCAAAAATGCTGCTATTGCAGCAAAAGAAGGCTGCAGAGATCTTGTCCAGGTGATTATTTTTTCTTTAATTCTTGTAAACTGACAAATTCAGTCTTTCATGTGCATTTTGATTCACCATCAGCATATCTTATAAAATATTTTTCTGTAGGTTTGGTCATTAGCAAGTCTTATTTGCAATCCTGCTTCTATGTCTACCAGTGATCTTGAAAGTGCTGCTCTGTGGGCTAATCATCCTTTTGGAAGAAAAACCCTTCAGTCTTTGTGAGTAATGGTACAATTTAATTTGTTATATATATATATATATGTAAAAGCATTTTAAAATGTTTTAACTTTCAAACAAGAAGGAAAAAATTAAGTATTTTTTTAGAGCAGTTAGATCTAACTACAGTGAAATCCGATGTATAATGTGCACTGGTATCTAATGCACACCTATATTTTCAAGCTACATTTCTTAATTTTTAGGTATATTCACCATACAGTAGAACATCGTTTATCCGAATCAATAGGAACCTGACATCGTTCGGATAGCCAAAAACCAAATGCGATCCAGGCAGTATATGAAACCGGACACTATACGAATATTGAAAATCATAACATGCAGGAAATGTGCTTGAAGAAAAAGCAAAATAGGTGCAAAATGTCGCAATTTAACATTTATTGTGGAAAATAATCACTTATTTTTCGCTGTGCCATTGTACACCTTTGTTTTTTCAGTGCATGGTCTCTGATTCTCTTGACCAGCAATGGTTGAGTAGAACAGCACTCTGATTGCTGTTCATACCACTTCATGGCTGTCTCTAACGCAGAAAACACATCAGCATTTGATGGACCCTTGCGACTTTCATTGCTGTACATTTGAAACACATACGTTGTTCACAACTCAACAAAAGAGCACATATACACAGCCCACTTGGAAACAAGCTTACCTAATATTTGGTGCAGATCACACAACTGAAATTCCCCAAATATCCTAGACCTAGGGTTTTCCTGCCACTTTTGGCCTCACACGAAACAACTGTTGAGCATTGTACTCTTTGAAAATGTATTCATATACAGTACATGTAGTTGACAAAAAAAAAACTGGTTTGGATATTTGATGCTCTGGATAATAAACGTTCAGATAAACAACGTTCTACTGTATAACGCCTTTTTTGTTCAAAGGAACCTGAAGTTTACGTGTGTAATATTCTTATGTTTTAAAGTCATTTATTTAAGATTTTATCCTAGGCTTTTGAAAAAATATTATATATCTAGAATTACAACTCTTTAAGTTCATAAAGGTATGCCATTTCTTTTAAATAAACAGTGTTTCAACATATGAAGAAGCCTAATAATTTGTATGTTCACCTCTCTTTTTTTTTGTTTTTAAAGGTATCATTTTTATACCTGGTGTATAATGCGCACCCTTAAATTTCAATATTATTTTTTGTGTTAAAAGTGTGGGTTATACACCGAATTTTACGGTAGGTCAAAAATAGTTAAAATACCCATCTCCTGACCTGGTATAGTGTAGAAAATGGAAGTTCGATTCAAAATAATGTCTTGTCATCTGTAACTCGTAAATATTTTTGCTTTTCATCATGACTGTTTTAAATCAATTGAATTCGATTTTGTAATATTCTCCCCCCCAAAAAAAGTACTGTATAATCCAGCATATAATATGCACCTATAACTTTCAAACTACAATTTTTAATTTTTAGGTATATTCACTGTATAATGTGCATCCTTTTGTATGAAGAAGCCTGAAATATACTTGTGCAATATTTTTATTTTTTGAAATCTAGTAATAGTGTATGAGTGGATAATAAAAGCTTGGATTGAAAATAAATTTGACATAATTAAAAGTGTCTTTTAAAAATTGTAGTTCATGTAACAATTTTGATGGAATAGGAGATGATTATTTATTTATGGAACAGAATAACGGGTAGTGAAAAGGTGAAACAAAATTCCTTGATGTGTCTCAAAATATAATTGAAGACAAATCTGATGGAAAAAAAAGCTTTTCAATGTTATCCAATGATAAAATTCATGTCATTTCTTTTAAATAGACAATCTTTATGTGAATGTAGAAATCTACTTTTTTTACTCTTAAACTACTTCATACTCATCTTAAAGCTATCATTTTCATATCGGAATATAACGCGCATTGGTAAATTTCTGTCTTATTTTTTTTTGCTAAAAGTGTGTGTTATATGCCAGATTATATGGTACTTGGTATCTTGCTCTTCAGTTTTGATTGCTAGCCTTTTTCCTGGTTTAATTTTGAAATATTCTAATTGACATTGAGTTTAAGGCTGTCTTGCAGTAACATTAAAGAATAGGCCTCAAAGTCAGAACATGTTTTTAGATTTAAAAATGCTGTTACATTATTAGTACATTTTTATTTAATAATTTATCGAAAGCATATTTTATACTAATGCCTAGTTCATTTGAGTTATTTCAATTTTTTTCTTGCATAAAATGTGTTCCATATTACATCTTAATAAAATGCATCTAAATATAGAAATGTTTTTTGTGTGGAAAAGTATTATGGTAATTGTGTAATTTGTTAATCATGTATAATTGGGTATGTGTGTTACTAAAGTCTTACGATTTGTTATGAGAAAATGGTTTTTTTTCCCTCAGAAAATTCCACATCTATATTTTATAAAAAGGTGGAAAGAGAAGACAGTATTAAATTTAATTCTTATAAAGACACACTCATAAGATTTCTACAAATGTAACATTAAATTTATAACAAGAAAGTACAAATGCAGGATTTTAAAGTTTTAGTTATGTATCATTTCTATTCCTGTAGAATCTTTCATTATGGTAATCATTATGATGTACAGACTGCAGCAATGTTGGCTTGCTGCTTCCATGTAAAATCACCTGAAAACAAAAAGAAAATTATGGATATAAATTCTAGTGGGAATATAAGTGTAAGTATATTTATTAATATTTAAAAAGTTAAAACACTCACATATTTAAAATGTAATATTTTCAACAAACTTAAAAATCATAAAAAAGAAATGTGTAGATACTTATCAGTTATAGAGACTATGAAAACAAACACAGCAGCCTGTAGAAAATACCAATTTTTGGTTTATAACGATTGCTAATATTTTAAATATTCTGGCTTATACCAAAAACTAATTTCATAAATAAATGATGTTATTTTCAAATATTGTCAATCTGTTAATAGCGGTAAATTTAAATTTAGTGTCATTTCCCCCCTGATTGCTAGTATTATAAATAGATTGCACTATTTTCGGATATTATTACTCTGTTAATAGCAGTTAATTTGAATTAAATGTCATTTTCTTTTTGTTGTACTGTTGTTTCTTTTTGTTGTACTGTTTTGTTAACTTATTGGTTATAGGGATCATTAAGGCCAACTTATGTTCACACCTAGAAAGTACACCAAATTTAAGCTAATGCTGGTTGCTATTATTCTAATAGTACAGTTGATTAAACCTTATTACAAATTAACTTGTTATCATTGTATTTCTAGAGAATGCAATGACTTATTTAATTCATCATGTTGGATAAGTTCTCGAATATTTGTCACGACAACTCGAAAAAGCATTCACCAACCCTTGATCTCTGTATCCAATGTGCGATAGATTAATTTTTTTCTTTCTTTCATATTAGTTGGATAATAATCTGATTTCATCAGTTAAGGACTACTTTTATTGTTATTGTATTGGTAATGTGCTTAATGTTATATTTGAATCAAGATATTTTATATCGAGAGTAGAATCTAGAACATCGTATGGCATTTATTTTTAATAAATCAAGTATTTTTCTAGAATTTGTCAAAAATTTAAACTTTTCTTATAAGTAAAATTATTTGTAATTTACCTATTTTATGTGATAATTGTAGAATATATTATTTGCATAAATACATATATTAAGATAAAGTTTTTTTTAATTAATTTTTTATTTAAATTCCAAGTTAAAAATACTTTTTCTAACATTAAATTTTTGCAATATAATATTTGACTGTTATTTTTATAAGGTTGATTTTTAATTGGTATTCTTTAAAAATTTTAAGTATATATATCTTTATACTTTATGGATCAATATCTGTATTTGGAACATGTATTTTCACTTGTATTGTAATATTTTATTATATGCTGTTAGAGAATAATAAATATATTTTATTATACTTGTACATTATAGCGTAATATAGAGTATTATTGAAACTATTGATTTATCAGTTCTTCTGACTAACGCATAAAATAGATAATCTTTACATTCTTTTTTTAAAAAAATATATTCCTAAATTGGATGGTAAAGTGCTTAAATCATTTTTGAGTCATTAATTGTGACTTTGGATGATTGCATCTTATTTCTCTTGATTGTTTTATTTATAAGTTTAAAAAAAATTCATATATGCGATTATGTAATATGCTAATATTTTATGTATTTGTAGCAAATATCTGGGAAGTGGTGGCTCAAGGTATGTCGGTGCGTTAATTAGTGGCAATGCTTCTTTACCCCTTTTTGCATGATTTGCTTGATTTTTTTCCCTTGTTTTGCTGAGAAGCATGACATAGATTTCAATAATAATAATCGCAAGTTATAATTTTGACTTGAAGAGTGAATTTTCTATATTAATTTTTAAGGCATTAGACAGTAGTGTAGCATTTTCGAAAAAGAATTTGGTTTTTATTTAGACTTTCACCTTTTTCCTCGAATGTCAGATCGCAATTTATTTTATTTAAAAAATTGCTGAAACAAACCATAAATTTATTCTTGGTGTAAATAATTATTTCATTTTATTTATATCTTTTTTCATAACTACATAAAAGATGCATTTGAATCAAACTCCTGGGAAATTTTATGTAAAGACCTATTATTAAATATGGATATCACTATATATTTTAAGCAAAAAAATTCACTTGATGTAATATTTAACAAAGAAAAAATTCGAATGTTTTATATACCATTTTAAGATAATTGTATAAATCTTGTCATAATTCATGTATTTGGTTTGACATTTTGGCTTTGTAATCAATATTTTAGTATCTTACACTCAAAGAATCTTAATATTCATAGAACTGTTGTTGTCCAGTGGCTCTAAGTTTATTAATAATTGATCTATGTTTATGGGTTTGAGTCCTGATTTCATCAAAGATCATCATTTGTTGGGTGTATGGGAACTTCAAGTTGGATTATGGTTCATCTCTGTTATTTAATGGATGTTTTAAACTGTGATATCCATCACCAATAGCCCTAATTGAGCATGTAATATTTATCTGAACCTACTTTGTCATTGATTTTACAGATATTCATTTAATTATGTGAACTAATTATGGCAAACTTTACCATGTAGGGAGTAGTAGTTTTAAGACTAGAAAGAAGAAATGAATCAAAGCATTTCTTTCTCTTTTCTTTAAGAATAATTTCAGAATTACAAATATTTTTCAAAGTATCTGAAGTAGGAATATATGAATGTTAATCATTTCAATCTTAAATTGTTTATTACACTCCTGATATTGTATTGTTCCTGCGGTTGCCAAGTGATCATAAAATTGTGATTTGTGTTTTTGAACCACTGAACACACTTCTTCAACAGCCCCTTGGTTGCTTCAACAACATGCTCCTTCCATTGTTCTCTATTTTTAGTGACTCCACCAATTTTTAATTTTCAAAGTAATTAAGTCTTGCTCGATTTCATCTAACCATCTAGTTGAGGGTCTCCCTTTAGCTCGGGTTCCCTCAGGTTTTTACATGTCAAGGTCTCTTCTGAGCTTCTCCAAATATGGCTAAGCCATCTTACGGATGAGTTATTTGTGGTTGTTGATAAAGCCTGTATAGTTCAAGGTTTTTCTGGTTCTCCATCATCCTCCTTACTGCACTGGACCAAAGATGGCTCTGAGAATTTTTCTCTCAAATATGTCCATTGAACACATTATATCTTTGTTTAAGGTCCATATTTGACTTGCATAAAGTAAGATAGGTAATATTAGTGTTTTGTAAGTTCTTAATTTAGTTTTGCATCTGATTAATTTAGGTCCTAATTCTCTTCTCAGCTCGTAGAAGCATTTATTAGCCGTTTGATTATGTTATCAACTTCTGCTCTTTATTTATTTTTAGCATTAATTATTATGCCAAGGTATTTAAATTCAACTTTGTTGAAGGTGTAACCATTAATACTCAAAAGGTAAAATAGTTTACCATGGGGGATCATGTAGAGGAATGGATGAATGTTAAACCTGTCTAGACTCAACGTCCTCATGTTAGCATGATGTGGAAATAAGCTGAGTGGAGTGCCAGTTCAAGTTCTGTCCTCATCACTTGAACTGAAGTTCAAAACTATGATGCATGTTGTCAATAGTCTTCATGTTCTTACAGAGTACAAAATTAATAAGCAGCCTGTCTTGCCTTTTGAAAATATTCACTTGAACCTTAATAATTACTTGAGGCAAAAATATTTCTTCTTACATTGATGAAGCAGTCTTTCTCTCTGTGGCAGTGGTAGCTTAGGGCTTAAGATAATGAACATGTGGGCGTATCATGAGTTTGAGCCTAATACCGCTGAAGATCCGGCGGGAACTTAAACATCCTCCCATTGGTGTGATGTGGTTGTTAGGAGAGGGGGTGCCAGTTCAGGTTTCATACTTGTCACTTGGCCATGGTTCAAAATTGAGAGGTCTATCACCAAAAGCCCTCAAGCAGCTGAACAATGCGACTTAATATTCACTCTTTCTTTCTTGCATTATCACAGTAATTATGTGTGGTCATTTGTATTATAAAATTTTATAAATTTTCTGTATTAAAGAAGTTTATTTATATACAAATTAATTTATTTTCTGTTTTAATGAAATCTATTTATATACAAACTAATTTATTTTCTGTTTTAAAGAAAAAAATTTTATG
The DNA here is from genome assembly GCA_019973935.1 of Trichonephila clavipes. Lineage (NCBI taxonomy): Eukaryota > Metazoa > Arthropoda > Arachnida > Araneae > Nephilidae > Trichonephila > Trichonephila clavipes. The sequence goes on from BMAU01019573.1 coordinate 920,649, forward strand.
TAAAAATTAATTTATTTTCTGTTTTAAGAAAAGAAATATTTATGTGAAAACTTTAAAATTTGTTTGCTTTTCAACATTTGATATTATGATCTTACTGGGAGTCAAGACTCAGAAGTTTAAAGTGCAATATTTTAGATATTTGTATCCAGTTAGGCTTTGATGATTTAGAGGGGGATTCAAACACTGTTATATTGAATAGAAAAAAAAATATGATTAATTAATTTAATTACTAGTGTGTGTTCATTTTCTTTTAGGTTTAGATTTTTTTTTAGTAATTTAGTTATTATTGTAATAGATTTATTTAAAAGTGTGTAAAAAAAACAATTATAATGTACATAGCAATAAACATATAAAATATGTTCACTTGTATAATATTTTTTATAAATAGCAAATATACTAACTCTGGCATTTTTAAGTCAAACATTAAATTTAATTTATACTGTTCTGAGTATTTTGTTTTTAAATCTTCCATTTTTAGAGACGTTATTTGATATCCTTAAATTTGTTTAATGCATATTGTTTTGTTCAAAAGTACTCGTATCAATTGAAGTTTTTAAATTTATAATTATCCTTAAAAAATTTTGACCATTATTTTAATCAAGAACAAAAGTATATCACATTTTCCATTGTATAAGACATACATCTCTATCTTAGAAAATAATTCTGAGAAAGAATGCACCTTATACAGAAAATATAAAAATTATTGTACTTTTTTTTTCATTCTCACATGCACTACCTTTTGAGATGTTTTCCCAGAAATTTACATTAAATTTTAGAATTCATCTTGTGCTTATCAGCTTTTTGTTTATTTTTATGTATAGTAGTAGATAATTCCTATTTTTTATTCATTTATTTTGCATTGCTTCTTATTTTTCATTATCTAGTCCTTATTAAGATCTAATTTCATTTTTATATTTGGTTTGATCATAATTTTATTTTCAATCAAAACATGTTGAAAAATAAAATTATAGTTGAAGCACATTTTTATATATGGAAACATTATTTTCTTCAAGAATTTTTTTAAAAAAATTTAGGCATATGAAAATAATAAAATTTTGTGTTAATATATTACTGCTTTTTTTACATAGAAAAATACTTTGTATGTTTTTTTTACTAAAAAATTCCCATGAACATGAATAAGATTTTGTTTCATTACGTTTTTTTTTTATCATAGTTTGTTTATAAAATCTCTTTTATTTCTACAAGCATTTAAAAAATTTCTGAATCCATATGTTTCTGAATTTGCTACACCACTGCATTATAAAATAGGTCATTGCAAATCATCTCTTTACATTGCCAAGATTTTTAGTCTTATTATATAGTTTTTAAGCAAATGTTTTCCTACTGAAAGAAGAAAAAAAAATGTTGATAATGCTATTATTTCTAAAAAATATTGTGGTTAATATTGCCATGAATATTTTTAATGAGCGCATGCTATATTTTAAGACAAGAAAAATTTAATATTGTATTGATGATGCATAAAAATTAATGTAGAAATTTCACAAACATTTATTTGATTTGTAAATAGTACTCTTATGTATGATTTATCATGATTTTGTTTGTTTATTAGCCTATTTCTTAATTTGCTTATCTAACCTTCCATTTTAATTTTATAACATTCTGTGAACTGCTATTTCTATTAACATTCAAGTGATTAATCAGTAAAGATGTTTCATATTACAAAAAATATCTACATGTGTGCTTATATTTTAGAAATTTTTGTGTGTATGCACCTAATTCTAATATAAATAACATTTTAAATATTTATTTGCTTCATTCTTTGTAATAATAAAGCAAGATAACTTCACTAAGTTGTTTACATATAAAAATGTTTTTCTAGTTTGATAGCTTTTTTATAGAAATTTATTGTTAATTAAATTAGGGATAAGAGAAAAATTTCCCGTGAAATCTTTTGCAAACTGAAACAAATTATATAGACTTTTCATCTCGGATAAATTTGCAAGTTTTAGTTTTGTTTCTGATAATGTTAAATGCTAAGTCTTATTTAGATTATTATTATTATTATTTCTCTTATTAACTAATATTTTTCAATTTTGATTAAAATATTCAATAATAAATGCAAAAATAACTTTTTTTTGAGGTATTGAAAGTTGTACTAATTACAAAATATCCTGTTGGATATTTGAACTTGTACCTTTCTTTCTTTCTCCTCTTCTGACATCCCTTCCTCATGGTCACTACTCCCTTGTGATTATTTCCAGTGTTGTAAAAACATTTCTTGATTATATTGTTCATTAGTACAAAAAACTGTAGATAAGACCATGCTTTATGGCTAATTCGCTGACTTATTTTTTTATAACCCATAAGGTTGTAATTGAAAAATTATTTTTCTTCTAATATTATCATGTTTCTTTAATGTTGCTCATAAGCATTTTATGTCATTATTTCAGAGAAATTGACTAAATAAAATCATTTTTTGCTTTTTATAACCAAGAATTTGTCTTTTGTAAAAACAAAACTGTTTATTTTATTTACAGCCTGGTGGATCTCCCTATCATACTGTTGTGCCAGCCAACAATACATTTGAAGGTTGGAGCATAGGTATTTGTGACAATATTTTAAATTAGAATTCTTATGGAAAATATTTATTGTATTATGGGGAAGGCATATTTATCATTTTGTGTATAGTTTTTTTATGTAAGTAAACAATATTCAAATGTTTCCATTTCTGACACTTTTTACAGTATTACATTTAACCCCTTCAGGACGAATGTCACATATCCATGCCAGTACGAAGCACAGACAATTCCCGATCGACACATATACACGCCAGAGTATTTCTCCCTCCACTACTGAACGTCATGGATGCATGACACTAGCTCAAAACGTTTGAAAGTTCAGTTTTTTGGGCAATGGATGGCATTACATGTTCGTAAGATTTGAGATTCTTGTAGATTTGACCTTCTACTTGAAATGAGAGAATTAATTACTCACAGGCACATGGATTTTGATTTATAAAACTTTAGGTGAATAGAATGTTTCTGAATTGAATGCTTTATGACTGCTCTTGAAATGAACTCGGGGTTTTTGTTTATAGTGAAGATGATAATTTTATTTAGGCCAGAGCATTTGGTTTGGGTTTGCTGTCTAGTTTTTAATGGATAGTTATATCTGGTAGACAGATTTTTTTTTTTTTACCAAGGTTGAAGCTTTAAAAATGTTTAACTGAACTTGGAATAGCAGAATGATGCAAAATTGATCATGCATTGGAATCTTAGAGTAGTGGTAGTGAAATAATAAATTCTGATTGTTATATTCATTGCAAATTTAAAGATAATCATATTTCAGACATCTGTATGCCAATTTCATTGACAGAAATGCCTCTCTATGGCCATCAACAATAAAAAATTTAGTTTTTGTTTGTTCAAATTCCTGCAAAAAAGAAAACTCCAAAATAGTAAATGATTTATTTCGAGTGCAAAGATTGAAATGTAGTTCTCAGTGTAGATTCCTGTTATAAAATTTTTCATACTAAAAAGAACTTTAAGAAACATATTTAGTTTTCAAATGTTTAATTTTATGAGTCATAAAATGGTAAATAAACACTAACAATAAAATGTTTAAAAATTGTACAAAAAAAGTGACTAGTAAATAAAGTATGTAAATACGAAATATATAAAGCATATGCCATTTGTATAATATACAAGGCAATATTATACAACACATTTATATTTAGGTATTTTTACGGATTTAGGTTTGACTATATATAGTATATATATACAATAAACCCTCCTGCCAGTGTGCGCATATTTGCGTCCTTTGTCCCGAAAGGGTTAATGGATATTTTGTTTATATAGAGTAGCCCATTTTTTTCCAATGTTTCTCTTTAATTTGTTTCTTCTTATCTAAAATATAATAAGGGCCATATAAATAGAAACTAAAAAAAATTGTTTTTTCTGTGTGTGTTTCAATACTCCACATTAAAATTCCCATTGTAAAATTTGTATTCAAATGTGGTTCTTCTATATTTGAACTAGTCATGGTCACAAACTCGTAACTGACATTGTCTCCTATTAAGTGGTGAATTTGATGCCTGGTGCCACAAAAGTCTTCCAAATAGTAATAGACAGTTTTAATGCTGACACATGTTAAATCTATTGATTCTCATATTGGTGGGGTCAGTTGCCTATGGGTAGCCTAGTGGTCAAGGTGGCACAAATGTGGTGTTGGATGGCACAAATGTAGTTTGATAATAAAATTAGTATTTCCTTTCTTTAAATGTCAATGCAGTAATACCCCCGAACTTACACGATAGGTGGGACTGGATGATAGCCAAAGTATAATTTCGCATATAAATACAAATAACTTATTTTTAGAAGGGCCGGAAAGGAAAGAAAACAATAACTTAGGAAAAAGTGTTCAGTAAAATCTTAGATAACACAAATACAAAATCGCAAACCAAAATTATTTTGATGTAGAATGTTTCATAAAATTTAACAAAGTAGTTTACCAGCTCCAAGATCTTTTTTCCCCTCTCCTGTGAAATTTCCTTGTAGCATGCTAATAATTTTTTTATTCCTTGTTTTGTTGAAAAATATGCTCTTTGTTGAAATCTATATTTTCAAAAAATATTAACCCTTTTTTTCAATTAAACTGAAGCCTTCTGTCCAATTCCCTACGGTCATTCAATCTTATGATAAAACTGGGTCTAAAGACTCAAGTTCTCAATGTCTTGCTGTTGCATTTCTATGAGCTCAATTGTCATCTCCTTATCATGGGAATCCAGCAGTTCTTGACTGTCTTCACTATCTACTAAATTTATATTTGCCTTGCATAGCTTCAATCACATTACCAATACCCCCTCAGACAAAAGATGAATCGAGATTTGAAAATTGCATAATTCACATAAGTCAGTGTAGATTAAGTCAAGGTATTACTCTATGCTCTTCTTAGCTAACTAAATCCATTTAGCATAATTCATACAGAACAATCTGTTTTATAGCCTAGGTTTTGAACCCATAAAAGTATTCTGGGGCATAATCTTGAAGTATATTAGGAATATTGTTTTTTTATGCAATATTCCTGATGTATAATTCAACCATTTTTTTAAAATTCTGTTTGAGAATTATGTTGGATATATTTCTTTCATTATCTGATGTAATGAATTTCATAAGATTTTAATTTGATTTTGTCTATTTCTTTTTAAGTTATTGCTGCTACATCTTTTCCTGAACAATAAAATCATTTTTCATCCATATATTAAAATTAATTTGTACCTGGTAACAAATAAAAAATTATTAAATTTTGATTATTTTTCTGATAGAGAGGAGCAAATTTCACCAAGCCACACACTTTTAACAATGACACACAAAGTATGCACTAATAAAAGCTACTTTACTGGTAGTTGTTTCTAATTTTTCTGAATTACTACTAGGATAGGGTTTTAGTGTTGCTAATGTTTTGTTTGAGATAGGTTGTTCAACATTCGCCATTTTATCACCTGCACTCAACTTACAAAACAGATACAAATTTTGTCTCTTAGTTTACATATCGGTATCTATATCTACAATTTATAGAATTTTTCATATTATTTTCCTTTTAAAGAATACTTTGCAAATTTTTGTATTCTAGAATATTTTCAGTTGATTCATTAAGGCAAGAATTAATAAAAGTTTGATTGAGGGCTTTTTTTATCTTACTTCACTTCTAGATTATTAAATATCTTCTAAAATATTGTACTAATTGTAAAAAAAATACTGAAATTTGAATTTAAAAACACAGCATTTTAACCCTTTTAGGGATACTTCTGTGTCAAATATTTTGAATTTAAATTTGAGTTTTAAAAATACATTTGAATTACATGTATATTCTTCAAATATCAATTATAAGGGTCATTTTATAGATTTGTGTATTTTTTAGTTCTCTCACAGTTGTTTGACTTTCTAATTTTAGTTGGTGCTGCTCTGAAAAGAAATCGATCAAACAGTTGGTCTGACTCTGTTGAAGAATACAGTTTTTTTGACGACCACACCAACAGAAATGGAAATGGAGATTTTCGTGAGGAAGAAAAGGATGACCTTGAAACACATTCTAAGTTGGTTATTTATATATATATATTTAATTCTATACTATGCAAATAAATGTTCTTTTAGTTTTATCTAAATATGTACTTCAAAAGATATATAAAAGTCACTCAAAAAGTAAGCAACTCAGCTGCTTACTTTATTGCTGAAAGTGAAACAATGAGTTATTTTGTATGTTAAATACAATTGAAATTGGGTCCTCTTTAGACATGATATTGAAACTTAGAGAGTTAAGAGTCAACTCGTTTATTCTTTTGGCGATTTGACTTCAGTAAAAAAAAAGAATAAGAATTTTTGCCAGACACAATGTCAGTATTTCTTTTTCAAATTGAACAAACTGTATAAAAAGGCCTCTTTAACAATTTCAATACTTCCTCACTTATGGATTTTAAAAGCATAAAAAAATTGTTTATTGTTAACTGTCTACTTTTTAAAAAGTATTTGTAAAGATATTAAAAAACTAAAAAGTGTAAAGAAAATATATGTTTGAGTACATGAATATTATAATTTCATTTCATTTACAATATATATATATCATATTAAATTATATCTGTATTTTTACATATTATTGAAATATTTTTTTATGTATTCAAAAGGCTTTTAGATCCAAATCATGCTGCTCAATTTGATCAATATAAAATGGTCTATGCTGATATTCTTTATCGATGGGGCCTTCTAGAACAAAGAGCTCAAGTTCTAAAAACTGTATCAGTATCTCCAGAAAAGCACAAAGGTGTTGGTAAGTCATGTTATCATACTTCACTTTTGATGAGAAAATGTATGTTATTTTTTTATATTCTTGTTACAATAGATTAGTTTAATTATATATTGCCTCTGTTTTACATAATCATAAGTTTCATAATCATTGTGATTTTTATTACAATAAAATTTTTGCTGTCACCATTGTTTTTAAATAATAAAAGTAGGAGATATTTTTCTCATTTATATACATATACAGTAATACTTTGACTTACTTGAATCCAGGGTTTCACGATTTTCAAATCTTGTCAATTACTCACTCCCCATTTCCGGTTTAGGTAATGCATATATTTGGGACATATCATGTGGAATTGATGCTTTGCCATACAAATTTATTTCAATTTACTGTAATATAATCAAGAATTGCTGGATTCTCACAACTGTTAGCTGACAATTGACGAGTTCATGGAAATGCACATTGAAAAAGAGTCCTCAGACCTAGTTCAATCAGAAGATCAAATAGGAGTTGGAAATTTGACAGTTTCTGTTTAGTTGTAAAGTGTAAAAGAGTTACAAATTTTAGAAAATATAGACTCAGACAAAGAGCGTATTTTTTCAAGGGGACATGAAATAAAAAATATCTTTGAGCCGGCAAACTACTTTTTGTTAAATTTTTTGAAACCTTTTACACCAAAATAACTTCAGTTTGTGATTTTGTATCTGTGTTGTATAAGATTTTGTTAAACTCCCCCTAAATTATTATTTTATTTCATCTCTGGTCCCAACTGAAAATAATTTATATGCAAAATTATGCCCCAACTTACGTAGTTATCACTCAATCCCACCTATCGTGTAAGTTTAGGGTATTACTGTATGATGCCGTTGGTTGAGTTCGAATAATAGCCAGAGATGGAGATAGTACTTAAATTTATATTACAAGAAAATAAATATTTACAGTTAAAGTTTACACTAAAAGGTAATAATGCAGTTAAATGAAAATTACACCCTTGAAGGTGCTGCGGATTGATGCGAACAAGACCTTGCGTCCGTCCGTTGCGTTTCAGTTTACAGAGAAGTCCCGTACCGGTTCCAAAAAAAGTTTCCGTTGTGGTAGGAAGGCGGGAAAGTCTGGCGCACTCAGTTACAGTTAAGTGAGGAGTGGAAAGTCTGGCGCACTCAGTTACAGTTAAGTGAGGAGTGGCGGAAACACTGTATATATAAATGTACTTTAAAACATGTTTCTAATTTTTTGCATTTCATTACAGCAGAAAATTAATATAATTGTAGGTTTAAATTATTCTGGGTTTTTTTTAAACTAAAATGTAATTTTTGTTTAATAAATTAAAACATAAAAGTTGGTGCATCTGATTTGATATAAGTAATCTGGTTTTTCCTTTTAAATTTTCTAAGTTTTATTATAATAGTTTTGAAATTAATTAAAATTTAACAAAGATTTATTATACTTTTATATTGTATGAGAGAAAGAGAGTACTAGCATGTGTGTCATTTTTGTTGTAAATAAATTACTTTTTTACTTGATTAACATAAAATTACATTTTACTTATAAATTTTCAGAATTTATCAATGAGTGCCATTATTGCAAAAGGGATGTGACTGGTGCTCAATGTCAATTTTGCAAAAAATTTAGTTTTTCATGTGTTATCTGTTGTGTTGCTGTAAAAGGTAAGGTTCTTTTTAATTAAAAAAAAACTTAAGTATTCTTTAAGTTTGTAATGGTCCCTGAGGACCTCACTTTGAGAACTAGAATAATTATGAGACGTAAATGAACCAGTAGCCATTTTTATAAATAACTTTCTTTATTTGGATATCTTTCCCAAATAGAATCAAAGACTTATCAACAAATTCGACTTCAAATATTATGAGGTTTTAAAGATAATAACTTTAAAATTAGCTTAATTATTTAATAATTCAATTAATTAATTAAATAATGATCACGCAGAAATTACCACGATAAGAGATCCCAGAATTATATTCAATAATGTTCTTAATGAACATTTAACTTTAATCTTACTCTTAAAACTTTAATGAGACTTTAAATACAATTTTATATTTACCACTCGGAATCTCAATTCTTCATGAGATTAATATATCTTCAACTACAATATTTCAATTCAAAATCACTATAACTCTATGCTACAATATCTATCTCCTACTGCTCTAACTTTACTATTTCGTTTGACTTAAATACTGAATCTAATCTACATAACAAGTAATCCTGTCCGCTCTTTGGAGTTGATTGGAAATAGGTAGGGAATTAAATTTCCCTAAAAAGGTCGGTTCAGAAGGTTAGTGATAAAGTTCCGTATAGATTCGTCACAACCCCCTCCAAAAAGAAAACGGGATTTATTCGAAGGACTCAAATGTCCTGAAAATAAATTACGTAAATCCTAACTTTTTGTCTTACAGTACCGACGATATTAATCTCTAACTGTATATTATTGAAACATCTTCCGTAATGAAAAAGGATAAAATTTTGATTTAGAATTAATTGACAAACCTCATAATATTTTACAAGTTTAAATTAATCCCTGCACTCTATCCATTCGGCAAGGGGGCGTGGGAAAAACCACCCTAGTGGTGGCAAAAAACCAGCCCCATAGAGTATGACTTATATATTATACAAAAAAATACAATACAATCTTCTGTTGCACTGGAACATCGAAGACTAGCTGACCCTGAAAGATTGATATCCATTTGAGAAGTAGGTAAAAGTATACATGAAGTTATACATTTGTTACATGAATGTCATACAATAAATATCTGGTTCCTTTGCCTTCTCATTCGAAAAATTTGATGCGCTAGTTAGTGTTAATGGTTAATCCTATCTAACTTCGCCGCGCAATAAGGCACCAGATGTGAAACAAAACATACAGAGAAACATACATAGCATATAATAATAATCATTTTGTAATAAACAAATAACACAAACAACCAAATGAATTGTCGCATCTTAGCGAAGTCATACATCGAAGTAAACAAATGCAAAATTTACAGATGTTTTCTCCAAAATACAAAAAGTAACACAAAAGTCGTTTTTCTGTTATAGAAAAAAAAACACACACAATGTAGTGTCCACTTTTGTCAGTCTTCTTAATTTTAGAGTCCGCCCGTGACTTGCTTTAATTGCAAAAATTCTTCATTTGTTCGTACCGCGGAGATAATGAAACAATACAACCTGGATTTTGTCTGTTAAATCCTATGCACTGGATCTCCATTCAGCGCTTCCATACTGAGGCTTCTTCTGCGGAATATGCTGCCAGGTATGCTGTTGATTTCGATGTTGTTGAGGTCCTCATGGATTCTGTCTTTTTCTTGTATACGGCTCCGTAGATAGTATGGGCAAGGTCTTCTTGTATTGGTTTGATTCGACCGGACTGTTTTCTCTGCTTGTTCGTTGTGTCTTCTCGTTGTCGCTCTGGTCTGACGGGTCTGGTTATCACGTCCACTAACTTCCATTCGGGATCCACTTGTAGTCGTAGCATTCCTGCGATCAGGCAACATTGATGGACCTGCAATGGACTGTACTCCTGGTGAAGAGGTATTAGGTTTTTTTTTTTTTTTTTTGTAAGTTCTGGACGAGATCGAGGAAGGGGATCGACCTCTTGACTCCCCTGCCTTTGCTCAGGAGCATGTCTTTTCCGGTCCTGATGATCAGATCCTTGTCGGGATCTCTTCTTACATATCTTGGATCTTTTTTATAGCTGGGTCCTTCGACGCAGTACTATTAATTTTACGTTTATTTCTGGGGATCTCTCGTGTGGTGTTACTCTGCCGTGATCTACACCCCTCACTTTCCTGACTAGAGGTTTTTCTATGCTCTTTAAACTGTCCTTGATGTGATCTATTTGACCCATGACTAACTTCTTGTTCGTCATATAGAGTTTCTATCGGACTATCCGAACTAATTGTGTCTGACTGACGAGGTCGGTACACTCGAACCTGATCAATATTAACAGTTATATTTCTTCCGTTTTTCCAAATAACTAAATTATTTCCTTTTATTTCTAAAACCTTATAGGGACCTTCAAACTTAGGCATAAATTTTCTCACCTGTTTCTTACTCGCAGCACTTAAGTAATGTGTTTGAAGTAAAACCAAATCGTTCACTTTGATGTGAACATCCCTCCTTCTGAGATTGTAATGTTTTTCCCAAGATCTATGCTGTTTTTGCATATTTCGTCTTGCCTCATCGAATAATCTTTCGATGTTATTACCAACATATTTCGCATCCTCCTTAACATTTATGAGCTTGCTAAACGGAGTTATGATTTTCCTTCCTAAAAACAACTCAGCCGGAGTTTTATTTGTCGTCTCATTTACTGCCGTGCGCTAATGCGACGCGAACTCGTGTAGAAATTGTCCCAGTTTTCATGATTTTCTTCAACAAAAGAAGCTATCATTTGAACTAAATTTCTATTCACTCTCTCCGTGAGATTAGACTGTGGTCTGTACGTTACCGTTTTCATATGTTTGATGTCCAACCTGTGACTGAGATGTTCAAACACGTCAGAAATAAATTGGGGGCCGTTATCACTTATCAAAGAAATTGGAGCTCCGTAACGCGCTATATAGGTATTAAAAAAGGCATTAGCTATTGTCTGGGCTGAAGCTTTACGAAGAGGAATCAGCTCACACCACTTAGTGAAGTGGTCAGTTATAACTAATATGAATTTATATCTCTCGGGTCGGGATGCGGGGTAGGGGCCTACTAAGTCTAGCGTTACAATTTCATTTGGATATTTCGAAACTATAGGCATTAAACGACCAGCTGGTAGCGTTTTTATAATTAAACTTTTTGACACCGGTCACAGGTTGAAACATATTCAAATATATATTTTCTCATAAATGGAAAATAGCACGTGTCACGAAGTTTAAGATATGTCTTCTTCTTTCGAGATGTCCTGCTAATGGCAGATCATGAAATTCTTTCATTATATCTTTTCGAAGAGAACCAGGAATATAAACTCTTAGTTCTCCCAGATTAGAAAAATGCTTCGCGTAAAAGGAGACCATTTACTAACTTGAAGTCCTGGGACCAACTCTCGCATATCGTCGCATTAACAGAACCGTCATCAGGGTTTTCTAAGTATCGATAAATATGTCCTAATTCAGGATCTTCCCTCTGTTCCTTAATGAATTGTTCACGGGAATTTATTGCGAGGGCTCTAAGAGCTGCGCACGAAATTTGCGATCCCCTCGACACTGTCTACTGGATTTCTTGATAAAGGTCTGCGACCACGTTTTGAACACCAGGTCTGTGCTCCCATTCTATGTTAAACTCTGACAATTTCAATGCCCATCGGATCATCCTATTTGATAAATTCTTACCATTGGTTAACTTCGTTAACGCTGCGTGATCTGTAATCACTTTCATAGGTAGGGTCCAAAATAAGTTTTAAACTTATTTAGAGCCCAAATTACCGCCAAACATTCTCTTTCGGTAACCGTATAATTACGTTCTGCTTTATTAAGGGTTCGAGACGCGAAAGCAATAGGTTTTTGATTTTGTTGAAGCACAGCACCAATTCCGACCCCACTTGCATCAGTGAATAAATTGAACTGTTCAGAAAAATTTGGTAATTGCAAAATCGGTGCCTCTGTTAGTGTGCGTTTGATCTGATCAAAAGAATCCTGTGCTTCTCCCGACCAGTTAAACTTCGCCCCCCTTTTTTCTTTAATTGGTACAATGGTTCGCATATATCTGCGTATCGCGGAATAAATTTTGGTACCAACCCGTCATCCCTAAAAATTTTGACACTTCTTTATTATTTTTGGGAGGTTTCATTTCCGTAATTGCCCGAATTTTCTTATTGTCAGTTTCGATTCCTTCTTTACTAATAATCAGGCCTAAATATTTGAGTTTGTCACGAGCGAAGTGACATTTTTCTTTATTTAACGTTAGCCCTGCGTCTCGTAATAAGGTAAAAACCTGAGTTAAATGATCTAGATGGTCTTTGAACGATGGAGATGTAATAATAACATCATCCATATAAACGGACACGAAACGCCCAATAACAGGTTGGAGGATTATATCGATAGCCCTTTGGAAATTAGGCGCCGCCCCAGAAAGACCAAAAGGCATGCGTAGGAATGCAAAAGTGCCATTGCGAGTGATAAACGCTGTTTTTCTATGTCCTTTGGACTAATCGCCAACTGAAAATAGCCACTTCTGAGATCTAGAGTGGACATAACGTTGGTGTGAGGGATATTGGTGAGTAAGTCATCAATAACCGGTAATGGATATCGAGGATATTTGGTAATTGCATTTAGTTTCCGATAATCGATCGCGAAACGATATGCCTCGGGAGAATCTGGAGGAAGGTCATTGTTCTTTCGAGTTAATACGACTGGAGATGCATAGGGCGAATTAATAGGACAAATTGTACCATCCCGTAACATCTTATCTATGTGATAATCAATAATGCCTTGTTTGACCTTGTCGTACTTGTATGGTCTCGACACTACCGGTCCTTTATCTCCAGTATCTATCTCATGATATACAACATGCGTTAATCCCGGTTGATCGGAAAATAACCCTTTAAAATTATTAAATAAGGCTTTTAATTGCCTCTGTTGCTCGTCATTAAGTTTCGATTCTGTGAGATCAATATCAACGAGTTTCTCCTCTTTAGGTGTTTGTTTGATCAGATGATCGGGAATGATTAAGGATTTCTGATCAAAATCTAATGTTAATCGCGACGCCTTCATAAAATCAATCCCCAGAATGCACTGATACTGCATGTTATCAAGTATATGGAATTCCCAGGGTTTCTGAAATTCCCTGATTCTAATTTGTAATTCGACTCTACCCAAATGACTGCACGGGGCTCCTTGTGCTGTCACGACTCTGTCTTTCGTCTTTTGACGAGGTCGGTATGAAAAATAATTGCGGTATACCTCCTCCGAAATAAAAGATTTCTCTGCTCCCGTGTCCCATAGTGCGGTAATAAAGGTTTCATTTAATAGAATAGGGACATACGGTAATTCGACTGGGGTCATTCTTATAGAGGATACTTTGATAGGCCGATGATCCCAAACTGGAGGATTTTCCGTACTCCGCGATCGATTACCTCCATATTCACATCGATCGCTTAAAAGTTTAAATTTCTACTTCGTTCATTTTGACCTCGAAATTAACTATTTCTTGACCCACTTTGTCGACCGCCTTGACTTTGGAATGGTTGATCCGATTGTCCACCTTGGCGTCTACCCTCGAATCTGCGATTATTTGTGAAACCTTGGTTTTCGAACCGATTAAATTCCCTTTGTGGTCGGCTATTATTGGCGTATCTTTCATTATTTCTGTTTTCCCTCAATTTTCCTGTCTATGCCGGGTATTAAAACGATTGTTTTCATGAGGGCCTGAACTTCTAAATCCCTCACTCGAACCTCTGATTTGTCTATGCATAAAACGTTCTTCGTATTTATCAACGATTTGTAGGAGATTGGCAGTATTTCGTGGATGTCTAACTTCGACATAATCCAAAATTTGAGGTTCTAATCGACTAATGACGTGATCTATTAATTTTTCCTCCGACATTTCTAGTTTAAGGACTTTATGAATTTTCAACAATTCATAAATAAAGTCCGAAGGCTGTTGATCTCGTCTTTGTGATGAGGAATAAAATCGTGTTTCTAGTTCTGACCTATTTCTGACCACGGGAAATTGTTCCGACAATGCCTGTTTTAAGTGCGCGTAGTCTGTTGTCTTATCTTCAATGACTCTATAACCTAGAACTTCGAACCAGTCGAGTGCTCGACCTTTGAGATGACCTTTCAAGTAAGCACATGCCAGTTGTGCAGGTATCTCATAATACGCGAGATTATGATCAATATTCTCCAAAAAATCATCTATGTTCTCAATCCCCGAAAAATATTGTTCCGGAATGATTCTAAAACTGGATCCGACTCTATTCTCGGGATTTATACGTTGGGCGCCATTGTAATGGTCCCTGAGGACCTCACTTTGAGAACTAGAATAATTATGAGACGTAAATGAACCAGTAGCCATTTTTATAAATAACTTTCTTTATTTGGATATCTTTCCCAAATAGAATCAAAGACTTATCAACAAATTCGACTTCAAATATTATGAGTTTTTAAAGATAATAACTTTAAAATTAGCTTAATTATTTAATAATTCAATTAATTAATTAAATAATGATCACGCAGAAATTACCACGATAAGAGATCCCAGAATTATATTCAATAATGTTCTTAATGAACATTTAACTTTAATCTTACTCTTAAAACTTTAATGAGACTTTAAATACAATTTTATATTTACCACTCGGAATCTCAATTCTTCATGAGATTAATATATCTTCAACTACAATATTTCAATTCAAAATCACTATAACTCTATGCTACAATATCTATCTCCTACTGCTCTAACTTTACTATTTCGTTTGACTTAAATACTGAATCTAATCTACATAACAAGTAATCCTGTCCGCTCTTTGGAGTTGATTGGAAATAGGTAGGGAATTAAATTTCCCTAAAAAGGTCGGTTCAGAAGGTTAGTGATAAAGTTCCGTATAGATTCGTCACAAGTTCTTGCATCACTTGAATAGCCATTTAGTGAAAGGATTGACTCATGTGACACTTGTTCTGACCATGATAAGTATCTTATGAGTTAAATTTATCTCTAATGCTATCTGTTTCATTATTATTATTATTAAATGCAAAATTTATATAATTCTGTGTTGTGTGGGAGCTGAGAATGTAATGCTCAACATTTTACTTTATAAAATATGCATATTCTGCACCTTAATTTATTCTGTGGAATATGTACCATATTCCATTTAGTTTGGCTTATTTCATTACGTGGCCATGGTCATAAACTCATAGCTAATGTTGTTTCTGTGGTTTGGAGTAATAATGCCATTAAAAATCTGCCATGTAGATGAGCTGATGCAATTCAAATCTGTCAAAACTCGGAAGTCATTTCATTGGTATGATGTGAAGGTTGGGGAGTGGTGTGCAAGCTCAGGTGTAGTCCTCATCATTTGACTGCAGTCTAAAATTATGAGGTCCATAGCCATTACTAGTATGTTACTTCAAGGTGCAATGTAAACATACCATCCCATTCTAGAACAGGTTAAAGGTCTCGTCATTTTTTGTGACTCAAAAGCAGTCCTCCAGGTAATTCTAACAGATTATTGAAGAGATTTACTCTCACCTATTTAGATTACAGGATTTAAATAAAGTCTGCTTTCTCTCCAATAGTTTCCTGCAGATATATATAAACTGGCAAAAGATATTAGAAATCTCAATAATGTTAACTTTGTCAATATTACCTTATTAGAAGCAAATATTGTTGCAAATTTCAAATTGAGAGATAAGTCAATTACTGTGAAGCATCAACTCTGTAATATAAGTAGAGACCACACACCTTATAACAAAGAACAAGTCATTACAGAGAAATAAAGGTTGATAAGGATGGTAGAAGAACTTTTAGGAATTGTGATAACTGTTCAGATACAGAGCTAACACCTGCTCATATTTTTGACTGTCCAGCTATTCTTGCTCCTGTACTAGAAATAGAGGTCCAGTTTTCGTCAATAAACCTACCTGTATTTGGGTAATATTGAACAGATTGCCAGAACAGTAATCTGGACCCATGTATTGTCTGATTTGGTCTCGTCATGAACACAACATCATCATCAAACTTGGAATATTGTACAGCTAATGTTCCAGTTTTATTGCAGCTAATTAAGTAGATGCCTTCTGGGTAAAAATTTTTTGGAATTAACTGTGTATTTTTGTAGGCACATTAAAAGAATAGAGAAAGTCGATAATAATAAAAGTGGTAGAAGTAGCTGCATTTTAGTGTCAAATGTCAATGAAAAATTGTGTTCAGATTTTTTTCTGAAGAAACAAGAAAATTACAATGTACACAAAAAGAGTTAATGGATATATCAGAATGAAAGAAAAGTTAAAAAGTCACATCATATGCTTTTAAAGTATAGTGGAAAATTCAGTAGTATATAACTTAATAAAAATTTTGAAATGTCTTTCAATTAGTTTTTTTATGCATCTTCATATTTTTTAAATAAATTATAACATAAAATAATTACTCTTTTTGTTGTTCAGAGTTACAAAAAAAAAAAGTTTTTTTTTAATGACAACTGAGTTGAAAGATGTGAAAACTGGGATCTCAGTGACATTGTTTTTAGAAATTGTTTTCATATAAAGTTTATTTCATTTTTTCAATAAAAAAAATAAGCACTTGCTTGAAAAACTAAGATTAGACAACTTATTATGCTTTAATAAGGCCACAGCAATAACTAACTTTTTATTTGGAGGTAAAAACCAACATTCTGAAATTCTTGAATTATTCATAGAAATTTATGTATATTTTTTTTTTCTGTTGCTTTTAAGAACTCTAGCAATTAAGTCTAAATACTGAAAGCTGTATATTTTTAATGTTCGTCCCCAATGTGACTATATTTACAAATTTTTATAATTTTGCATCTGTGTGTAAGAGTTTTGTTAAATGAAGCAAGCATTATTTCAAATATGAAATTGCATTTCTGTTTGACAGAATTTTTTTTCTTTCAAAAATAAATAACATTAACAAAATTCTTAAAATTTCATATTCATCTAAAATGACTTCTCTTTTCCAAAGAATTTTAATTATTCATGTTCAATTAAATTCATTTGTAATTTTTCTACCTCTTGGTGAACCTAAAGTAATTTTTATTAACTCCAAATGAGGTTGTACCTTTTTGATTGGGTACCACTACGCTAAATTATCAGAATAAATTTTGTCAAAATCAAACTGACATCCACTATCTTAGAAATAGTGTAAACTGTTAATCCTAATATTTTTTTTAATCCATGAGGAAATCAATTTCTACTTAACATTTGAATCTAGATCATTCTATTAAGAAAATTACTACTATTTTAACCTTTCTTTTTTTTTCAAAGGAAGAAATAATATTTTAGTGTAAATTATTTCATGAGTAAATGCAGGTATTAACATTTGTAAGTTTTGATTTATTTGTGCTAATATATTTTTTTATTTGTAGGTTGCTCAAGTTTTTGTATGTCATGTGGCCATGGTGGTCATACAACACATATGCAGAAATGGTTCAGTGACATGGATGTGTGCCCATCTGGTTGTGGTTGCAATTGCTTAGAAAAAAGTGATATTTTTGGTATTTAAGAAAATGGAACTGAATTTAATTTATTTAAGTGCCAATATTGAAAACGATCTCATCATAGGGGTTTTTTAAATTTATTTTATTACATTTTTTTTTCTGAATGAAATTATTTAAATAATTTTCTTTTGAAAGCAGATTTTGATGGAGAATTAATTTTGTAAGAAAATATAAGTGTCTTGCTGTGTAATGGTTAAGCTTTTATTAATGTTAAAAAACTTTTTAATATATAAATTGTATTTATCATATTTGATTGAATGAAATCTTTAGAGAAGATGGGTTTTGACTGTTGAAACAAATCAGTTCTTTTTATTTTACATGTTACTTCATTCAGTAGAATAAATTCAGTTGCAAATCCTGTTACAACTGTGAAATAAATCTAGGTATAAGCCTATTACTTTTTATTCTGAAAAATATTTGAATTGCAATTCATATTTTTACTAATAATAAATTTGTCAACAATTAATATTTCACATTGTGAAATATATATAAATTATTTCAAGCAACTAAAATGTGATAAATATTGTAATATCAATAGATACATTAAGTACATAGGTAGTATTCTAAACCTTTTATTTAATTGTATTACACAAGCAATTTTGAAAAAAAAAAAATGTTAGACTATCAATAACAGTCTCCTATGCTCACATGACAAAGAAAATTTCTAGAGTCTCATACTAAATAGGGTTAAGGTTAACTATTCCACTTAATTTTCAACATTAAAAGCTCTTTTGGTACTTGCATACTACCGAAATGATATTGGTGACATTGAATAAAACTGCACAAATTCTGTTGTTGATACTTATCCTAGAATTATCTGACATATGTCAGATTAGCTCCAGGAGGTTGTTGACTACCAAAAAATCTATTATAATAAGGGGATTGGATGTTAAGTACCCCTTAGAAAATCTGATGTATCTCAGAATGTGATTCAGTGAAGCTGGATGATCACAGTATATCTTACATGTACGGTGGATTTTTCTGCCACTATCATAGAGCCAGAGGATGTTCTTGTATATCTTTGGTGCATAGGTGGAATAAGAATTTAGTTTAGATCTTGCATTAGAGTGCAGTTTGTGAAAAGTGAGCAAAGTGCCAAGACAAATTCTAAAAACACTATATACTGATGGGAGTATGGGGCACATAGTCGAAAAATGTGTGAAAAATAATTTAAAAAAAGTAACTAATTTTTATATTGTTTTATTATATATTAATAGTATTTTTATTTTTTAAGAATTCGGTAAATCCCAGATTTGCATTTTAGTATTCAAGCTTTTCATCTCAATGAATGGTTAGGCTTAGAATTGCAGCAAGCAGAGAATTAAAAAACGAAGCACACGTTTGCAAATTCAGGGTTGCAGTAGTACGTAAGTACCACACTTTTAAATTTAATTATGCCAGATATAGCAACAAAACAAAAAAACAATTTAAATATAAGTTGCTAGTCTGTATTCAACTGTGAAGTAATTATCTCAAGTATGGAAATGCATAAACAAGTAAATAATATAATTACTACTTAAAACGCATCAGGATTTAATGAAAATAGTATACTTTCTATTACTTGTACAGTTTCATTAAAAGTTGGGAAGAAATGTAGTTACCATCAAAATATTTTTTGTCATTGTGTGTTTGGAGTTTTAAAAAGAAATTTTTGTTGTTAGTAGGAATTTTAAGCAGTTACTATCAGTCAGAAGGGATTTGTTGTTCTTTCTTGAGTCATCTGTACTGTAATTATATACAGAATAAATGATATTATCTGTAAATTATTTTATTCACTAATTAAATGCTATGAAAGTTTGCATCTAAATTAAAGCATACCAAATAAATATTTTTTATGTATTTTTAATAAATTATGTACTTAAAAAATAAAGCATTTCTCAAATATTTATATTTAAAAAAGCTTTATTTTTTGTTTTATGGTAATAATTTGTACTTTTTTGTTTTTAAGTTGTTTTTTTTTATGATCGCAAAAATAAAATGACTTAAAAGTATATTATAAAATTCAATTTGCCAATCTCATTACTTGTAATCATATTAATGTGATATGTACAAAATAAATATATGTATGTGTGTGATAAATATTTTTGTAATAAAAATTTTGTAAAATGCTTTACTTGTGTTATTAAAATGTAGACATAAGTAAATTAGGAATAGACCAGTAATCCACATACACATTTAAAAAGTTTTAATCTGTTTGCATTGGCTCATTTTATTTAATATTGTAAATAAATGACACTTTAATTAACGGCTTCTAGGGAAATATTTGTTAATGATTGCCCATCAAACTCACTATTTCTTTAAAAAATTGTGTTGCAAAAACATTTTTTTTGTGGTGTTGTGGCTAATCCTCCAGAGTTTGACGAAGTCATACAAGATCCATTAAACCAGGGGTACTCAACCTTTATCTCTGCTGGGCCACATACATAAGTTAGTTATTTCATGCAGACCACAACATGAGGATAAAGGGAGGAGATAGGAATGCTTTAAGACCAAGATAACATTGGAAATTGATCAAAATATTATATAACTCCTCTTTTACTTTTGTCACTAACACTAAATTGGAAGCATTTAAGAAGCACTCCTTTACAATTTCTGTATCAGTAAATGGTTTCATACGAATATTACAACAAACTTCATAGATTGTCTCTGTGATATTACCACTGACAAAACACTTTGTTGCTGTTGCAAAGATTATTCAAGAAACCCTATTTATCATCAACTCTTGAAAGAGATCTTTGAGGAAAAGTGTCATTGAATGATTCCTGTTCATTAGTAGGTCAAGAGCTGAAACTTCCTCCTGTTGGTGTGGTGTGGTAGTTAGGAGAGGGGGTGCCAGTTCAGGTGTTGACCATGATTCAAAATTATGTGGTACATCACCAAAAGCCCTCATGTAGCTGAACAGTGCGACATTAATATTCACTCACTCACCCCTGTTCATTAGCATTTTTTAAGTACAGCACTTTTGTGACAAATCAAACAATTACTGATCCAAGTTTGTTTTCATTACAAAATAGTCAACCTCCCAAATGTCTTGAAACGATAAATTTCCTTCAAATATTTTTTACTAGCAAGATAGTTAAAAGTAGTTCCATCCATAAAATTGTCGCTACTCCACTGTTGTCACTAATCATAACCGTTCCAAATAGAAAAAGAATATCAATTCATACCCGTATGACACTGACAGCAAACAAAGAATTTCCCACCAAATTTTAATACAATGTTCATAAATAAGTAAATTTCTCAGAGCAGTGGACCATGACCAGATCACTTAAAAAGGCTTGGTGGGCTGCAGGTTGAGTCAAAGCACAAGGGGATCAATATATATATCTTTTCTAGAGAGATCCATACAACTCATTATGAGCTCGAAAGGAGCCTGGTGATTCTGACACGGCACAGATGAAGATCTTTTTGTTCTTTGAGAATGAGAGATGCTTAATGTAATCACTGGCAAGATGAGAGAGTGTAGTCAGGGGAACCACTGTCAAACTTGAAGGCCAGACCAGATCAATTAGCCCCATACCAATGGTGAGTGGGAGGCACCATCCACTCCATCAAATTTTGATTTTTCTAGATAGGTAAGGGCAGAAGTGGAGGGAGTTGGAAGAATACAGCCCTATTTTTCTAGTTTATTTGCCATTTCATTACCATAAAGATCGGATCCACTGAAAAAGAATATTGTGAAGTAGCAATATAAGTTTCAGTTTGTGCAGAATAGAGAAACTGGTTTTGTCATCAAGAAGAAAGTACTAGTAAGTAAATTCTGAAACTCAACTTTATTGACTGAAAAGCTGTTTCTCTTAAACTTTGTTAGCCAAAGCTAGATAGTTCTAATTCAAACAAGCACCTGTATAAAATACAAGACTAAATGATTTGGAGCTTACCTATGAGAACTAAGTTTTAACTCGTCTGCAAAGTTCAACCAAGCTGTCAGTGAGCATATGCACCTAGCTTGCATGCAAGTCTTTATTTCAGTCTCTTGAGAATTAAACCTCACATTAACCATTGATAAAAAAAAAATTTTAACAAATTCTTGAAAATTTTATATTGATATTTTATGAGAAACCTACTTGCTCTTTATTGTGTTTAATATAAAATGATCTAATTTTTGAGATATTCATACCAAAAAAAATAATAGAATTTACATCAGTGAGAATGTTAAAAAATTTACTATTTTTTCTAGAAATGCAGAACATTAATATATTCAAGCATGAATAAAAAAAAATATTTTATTGATCACAATAATAAATTAAGTGGAAAAGAGTCATTAAAAATATTTTGCATGTTATAAATACAATCAAATATATATACAAATTTTTTTATAAGCTCGATACTATAAAAACTCCCTAAAGTGTTATAAATCATTTGTTCTGGAAAACAGCATTTTCAATCTGTTATTGTTAAGCTCTCATTTAATACCTTAGTTATTATTTAGTATAATTGTTTTTAAAATGCCTGGCTAAAAATAAACTAATTTTAAGTCAAAATTATGTACAAACAATTCATAAAATTTGTTTTATGGTGAGGAACAGTATCAGGAAAGTAGTCCTTCATGAACAATATAATATGAAAACTGTGCTGAACAAGACCTAAAAAAAAAAAAACTTTTTGAGCATGGAAAGACATTAAAAGAAAAAGTACTAACAATATCAATATAATAAATCATCATATTTTCAATTCAAAATATAATATTAAAATTTGTGTGCGCAAATTGGATATTAGATCATTCAGGTTTATCTAGTGGAAGAAAACACCCCCCAAAATGGTTGCAAAAGCACTTTTGGCTTGGCCTAAGGATTTACATAGAATGTACAATGCTAAAGGAGACCACATTATAAAGTTCATGTAAATAACTTAATTCAATAAAAATGTATTATACTGTAAAATTTGTCACATTATTTTTGAATCAATATGTAGATCGTACAGGTTTATCCTAGAGGGAGAAAATAAAATTCTTATCTTAAAAGAATATATACAAACTTCGATTTTAAAAAATAAAAATCTATGTTAACAGTTTGATGCTTACATCAAACTAGATACTATAAATATCCAAATGCACAAATAAAACATTTTCATTTTAACATCTTAATATCAACTGATATAATACAATTCAGAATTATTAATATTTGAATACTTCATTCTAGTTTTCATCTTATTATTTTTCATTAACTTTATACGCAAATAGTTTTGTTATAACAAAACTTAGGAGGAACGAATTACTTGTTTACCTATACAAATGATGTTTCACTTAGTGGGGATTCATTTAATGTGGTACTTCTCAATAACTAATTAGCAGCATTAAGTGATCTACATTATATAAAAAAATATCCTTTTTCTGCTAAAAATACAACCATAATATCAATGCAATAGTCCAGTTCCTGCCACTCTATTCAGCATGGTACTATCAATGTTTTAGACGTGTTATCCAAAAGCTTGGTCTTTTTTTATGTAAAAGACTAAGTTTTCGTTCCCTCTTTCAGTGTGATACAGTAGAACTGCATGAAAAGCTAATACATGCAGTCAATAACTTGGATAGTACCATGTGTTGAGAAGTGTGGTAGGAAATGGATTATTACATTGATATATGCTCTGTAATCAAGGTTTCCCACATAAAACCCTTCTAAGGTATGTAAATAAAAATTTTATTGTTTTTGTATTCTTTCAAATGTGTGTGTGTGTTTTTAAATTTCTTTTTTTATTATTGTATTAATCTTAGATTTTTTACTAATGCACTTTGAAACCTTTTTAGGAAATTATGTGAATAATTCTGTATATAATTATAAAATCTACCAAATATATAAGGATTACACTAACAAGGTAGAAATCACAGGGATAATGTGATGAACAGCTAAATGTTATCCATGAATTTATAATGAAGTACCAACTCAAATACTACTCCCAACACCTAGGTCTATGACATTAACCAAAGTTTTTCTTTTAAAATCAAGGATATTATCTTATGTTTGCACTCCAAATCATATATATATATATATATATGCAGCTTCTTAATGCATAATATATAATTATTATATTATAGAATGATTATTCAATGATACTAGAAACAAAAATTATTCTCAGTTTTAAATTTTTTCATGAAATTGAAATTATTTGAGTATTCATGCCATATCATAGAATTTCAACACATTTTTGCAATTGTCTTTAAAATAGCATCAAATAACCTGTCATAACTCATGAAATCTTTGATAATTAATCTCTGGCATACATTTCAGACCATAAATTGCTGGCACGTGTAAATACCTTTTGTTAAATTATTGTCTCACTAAAAATGCACAGTGCAATAAAATATTGGATCATCAAGTAAGTTTTGAATTATTTATTAAGGTGAAACATTCTTTACCCCATTAAAAACATTGAGAGCCTCCTTTATTCTCTGGAGAAGAAATTTGAAATAACAATCAATGGCTATCATAGCCTACCACTGATTTGTACAGGCAAATTAATTTATGTGTAACATAAAGAAAAAACAGTAATTCTCTCACATTTCACTAGACTTATTTAAACAAAACATACATTTACATCATTACTGAAATTCAATTTCTCAGTAAGTTTTAAATGCTCAGCATCTACCAATAAAAAAATGATTGCATCAATGAGATAAATACACTTATAATTATTGTTAGCAATTATTAATAAAAATTTTCAACAACTACTTTGCATACTGATTACACTAAAAAATTATTTAATAATCAGTAAATTTAAATTTTTAAAAATAGGAATTAAATATTCAGTCCACATAGAGGGCCAAGGCCTATTGTGCCCATCTCACTTTTCGTGACCTTGGGCGTTCTGGTACATGAGCAGGTGGTCAGTCTGACAAGGATGCCCCACCACCAGTATTTAGTTCCCAAGAAAGCTTGGTGATCATTTTATCAACCCACTGAAGTGGTGAAAGGCTGTGTCAACCTTGCCCGGCCCAAGGAAAATTTATAATAGTAAATATTAAAGTTTCAAATTAAATGAGTTGTACACTTTCGAACACATTATTCTTATGCAACATTTTAAAAATGTCATAATCAGATATAAATAGCAAGTGTACAATATTCTTACCTTTTTTACCCCTCTTGCCCAAAGTCATTTGTAAATTCTTCAAGCTTCATGAGATCATCCTTATTTACAGTTGGTTTTGCCTTTTTCATTGATAACAACATGTCTGCCTAGAAATAATTTTGCGAAGTAACGTAAGTTATTCAATGTATATATCAGTTTTCAAAACTATTAAATCTAATTATTTGATGCAAAATATCCTGATACAAGAACAAAATTTCACTACATTTTTTTTATACTTAAGAAGAGTTCGAGTGAAAAAAATTGCATTAAACATTTGCAAGCTTTTTACTTTACCATACACATATTTTTGATCTGTTTGTAGGTATGCAACTATAAATGAACTTTAAAAATAATTCGCAACTGATCCATCAGTCATATACCAAAGAGCTAAAATGTTGAATTAGCAAAAAAAAAAAAAAAGAATATTTAAAAGGATCTTGCTAAATAATGATCTGTTCTTATGGTCTTCATAAAAAATGTTGCACAGATGAAAAAAAAATGCAAACCAAAAAGGAATTTTCATCAAATGTTACTATACATAAATAAAAATGCATAGTAATATTTTGTGGAGAAAAATTATATAATTTTCCTTTATTTTATGCTAAATAAAAACCTTATATAATTCAACTGCATTATAAAGGGTTTGGTATATTAACCTCCCTTGTTTCAAAAGGCAGTCACAAACAAACGAAACAAGATACAAAGAAAAGTTTTTATTTGTGAACAACAAATACAATGCCATTTTACATGAATTGGTTTTAAAAATTATGTCCGTTAAATGCAGTCTTCCAATGGTGACACATTGACAAAGTCTTTCACAAAAGTTGTCCACAGTTCTTCGTGTCATTTCCGGTCGAATGGCAGCCACTGCCTGGGTGATTGTCTCCTTTAGTGCTTGCAAGGTTGTAAGACGATGTTTGTATGCTTGTGTCTTTAAGTGTCCCCAAAGGAGATAAACAACCAAAATCACAAGGTGATAAATCAGGTGACTTCCCTTGGGGGCCAGGCGATGTCTCCTTATAAAGAGAGAAGATGTCTCGGAAACAACTCTTTCAGAATGCCCAGGGAACACCATGGAGTGTGAGGTGTGGCTCTATCTTGTTGGAACCAGATTTCTGCTTTTCATGGTCCGCAAGAAACTGGTTTAACTTTGGTTGGAGGAAAGTCTCGATCACGTGACAGTAGCAATCTGAAGTAACTATTACCATTAGTTTATCTTCTTCATACAAATAAGGAACCCACACACCAAACTGACACACAAGGACTGTAAAGTGGTCATTGGTGAAGCAGCTGAGGGTTTTCTACTGCCCAGTAGAGAAAATTTTTTTTATTCACAGTGCTTGATAAGTGGAAGTGGGCCTCATCAGATGAAATCAAAACAGCGCTAGGGGGAATGTTCTGAAGAACTTTCGGGAAAGACTTCATCAATGTATCACCATTGGAGGATGCCATTTATAAGACATAATTTTTAAAACCAATTAATGTAAAATGGCATCGTATTTGTTGTTCACCAATAAAAAGACTTTTCTCTGTATCTTGTTTCATTTGTTTATAACTGCCTTTTTAAACAGGAGGTTAAAATGCGGGACCCTGTATGTAATTTCCATTAGCGGATGAGTTTAAGCACCGAGGGAAAACAATGAAATTAAACAAGCAAATTTATAATCAAATACATATAAAAAATCAGATAATTCTTTTTCAGAGAACTCTCCTGGCAATTTTTTTAAATATTGGGTAGTTAGTAATTATCATACCTTGTTTTGGCCTTTTAAAGGGTAACTATTACTTTCAGTTACTTATGAAAATATTTAAACTTTGTTACTTAATTTCTACTTTGATTTATGGATATTGTTTATTGTGCATAATTTAAAAAAATGTTTAGAGGATATTTCTATTACGTTTTTCATCTTTCTTTCCCATGAGGCCTTTCAGAGTCTGTAAAAGAAGGAAATCTTAATAGTAAATGAGATATTTTTGTAGACCCCCAAGAAAGGCACTGGGAACCCCCTGACCATAGTTTAAAAAACGCTAAATTTTATTATAATGCATTAACTGGTTTTTAAGTACTTTCATTGTTTTTTATATTTGTGTCATTATATAGTGTCGTCTCTCCCCTTTTA
Source organism: Trichonephila clavipes (assembly GCA_019973935.1). Lineage (NCBI taxonomy): Eukaryota > Metazoa > Arthropoda > Arachnida > Araneae > Nephilidae > Trichonephila > Trichonephila clavipes. The sequence continues at coordinate 947,763 of BMAU01019573.1, forward strand.
TTTGTTAAATGTTTTAAAACGAATATTAATAAGGTTAGTTTTCAGAATAGTATATCTCTGTTATTTAAATAGAAAAATATTTTGAATTTATTTCCAATCCAAAAATTGTCGGTACAATTTCTACTAACATCTTGAACAATTCTCCATTTATGTAATAAGCACCGAAAAAATCAATTATAGATTAGCTTAAAGACTAGATATTGATAACATTGTAAAATATTAAAAAAATGCTTATTAATTATATGAATCATCCTTCAAACTTTGGATCATGTTTGTATTGATATTGATTAGGTGAGTAGATAGTTTACTGTAGATAGTAGTTAGTCAAAATTCCACTAATAAAGGCTCTTCATGACTATAAGCAGCAAGAGTTTCTAATGTTTGAATACATTATCACTAAATTGTCCCAAATGAAAAAGCTCTACTAGAACAATGTATTTCGATTAAGAATTTTTAATTTATCTTTCATTGTTTGCAACTACATATAGTCATTACTACAATGTAATAATGCCACACGCATAATTTGCTACAAGTCCCGATAGCCGAGTTGGCAGAGCGTTGGACTGAACTTCCTCAGGTCTCGGGTTCGAATCCCGGCCCCGGCAGATTTATCCAAAGACTGGAATTTTGTTTCCGTTTTTAATGTATTGTTTCTCTAGGTTCTAGATGAATCCAGATCATTCTTTAGAGTGCATACTAGTTATTTCTCGAATATTCCGAAGTGTATAAAAGCAGAGTTCATCGCCAGTTGGGCATGTTCTCAGTCCAGTGTTGTATCGAGCTCCAAGCGTTAGAATAAATCTAATTGTTAGTTTAATTGAACTGTGTACTTCTTTCGAACTCCGTGACAAGTTTGGTGGAGGCGCGGGGTACAATTACGTCAAACGTGGATAATAGTGACAACCTTCGCAGGAGCCTCCGATTAAGAGGATTATCCCCCGAATTCGGACTGTTAAAAGAAAATAGTAGGAAGAGGACAAAAATGCCGACCGAGCAAGAAGCCAAGCCCGCTGTAGTAACACCTTCGTTACAGCAATGGAGGAGCCCATCGACCTTCCGAGGAGCGCCTGGGGAAGACCCTCTCAAATGGCTTAAAGAGTACGATCGAGTAGCCAACTTTAACAAGTGGGATGACATGATGTGCCTGGCTAACGTTTATTTCTTTCTTGACGGAACTGCGAGACAGTGGTATGTCAACAACGAAGACGCCTTAGATTCCTGGGAAGCGTTTAAAAATGGACTAAGTGGACTTTTCGGTGACCGTCAAAAATATACCAGAAGGGCAGAAGAACAACTAAAATGCCGAGCCCAGCGTTCAGGCGAGAGTACACAGTCCTACATACAAAGTGTATTAGGACTTTGCCAAGAGGTAAATCCTCTGATGAAAGAAGACGAAAAAGTGTCACACCTAATGAAAGGTGTTGCTGAGGATATTTATCAGGCCCTGTTGACGAGAGAAATCAACGACACAGCAAGTTTTATCAAATGGTGCAACTATATCGAAGATATGAAGCAGAAGAGAGTTGGTCGACCGAGATTTGAAAGGCTTCCAAACGTCGTACCGGTTGCATCCCTGACGGATGAGACTGATTTGGTCTCTCTTATTCGCACAATCGTACGAGAAGAAGTCCATCGACTAGTTAACCAGACGCAAGAATCTTTGGACTCCGATCCCCAATCCTTAGAAGAGATCGTTCAAGACGAAGTTGAAAGGGTTTTGGCCCCAGTGTCAACAAAACCTACAGAAAATAGACCACGACCAACATACGCCGCTGTAACCAGGAAATACAGAGCTCCTGTTCAGAAATTCCCACCTGAACCAAGAAAAACAGATGTGTGGAGAACGGCTGACAACAGACCTGTTTGTTTCCACTGCGGACGTCCTGGACATGTAATGCGCTACTGCCGAGAGAGAAAGGCTGTCTTTGACAACTCTCGAAACCGCCGACGGAACTTCGACGACGTTGGCACTGAAGAAGAAATACGCCGACCAAACTCTTCTCGCCGTTTTACGCCAAGTCCCACGAGAGGCCGATCCCCAATACGTCGTTACAGATCCCCGTCGCCATATCGCCGATCCAGTCAGTCGCCAGGCCGTAGGAGCGAGGAAAACTAAGGAGAGCGACCTTCCAAGGAGGTGAGGCCGCGTGTACTGGAAATCCTCCGTCGACCGCCAAGATGACTGGTAACCAACTAGACGTAATAATAGATAAGAAGCCGATACGTGCTCTAGTAGATTCTGGGGCATCGTTTTCTGTCATATCCGATAAGTATCGCCGATTTTTAAAGAAAGTTCTGTTTGCTGATGCCAAGAGCGTTATGCTGAAAGTTGCGGATGGAAATTTTGTTCGGCCGATAGGGAAATGTGTTTTACGTGTCCGTATAAACAATCGAGAACTGCCTTTTGAATTTATTGTTTTATCACATTGTAGCCATGACGTCATCCTAGGATGGGACTTTTTAGAGGCGTCTCAAGCCGTTATAGACTGTGGACAAAATGAACTTGTTCTAGAAGACATCTGTCGAGACTCCACAGCGCCTGACGCCTGGAATTTGTATGCCACCAGGGACTATACACTTAAGCCGCATTCTTTAACTAGAATAACAGTATCAGGATATCAAACCCGAGGAGACATAAATGTAGTTCTAGACGGTAGCAAACATTTGCTCTTCGAGAAAAATATTGCTACACCGTCCATGGTATCCACATATCGTAACGGAAAAAGTGATGTCTGGGTTACCAACCTGCAGTTCCGAAACCAAATCATCCCTAGAGGAATGTGCATAGGCCAAGCTGAACCACTAAATGAAGGGCATCTATGTGTTATTTCCGACACATCGGGTTGCTTGGATGACCAGCAAGAAACTTCGGAGTCACAGATGAATTGTTCGTTAATGATGTCACCCGAGTTAAGTGACGAACAGAGAAACAAGCTATCCGAACTACTCCGGAAATTTTCTGGGCTTTTCACGAAGACCGACAAGTCGACAGCCGCGAAGACGAATGTGAAACACAGGATTTTTACTGGTGATCATGCTCCAATCAACCAACGAGCCTACAGAGTCTCGCCGACTGAAAGACGCATCATTCATGAAGAGGTTCAGAAAATGCTTGATGAAGGTATCGTCCAACCCTCTGAAAGTCCTTGGTCATCACCCATTGTGCTCGTAAGAAAAAAAGACGGTAGATGGCGTTTTTGCGTCGATTATCGCAAGCTGAATAGCGTCACGAAAAAAGACGTTTATCCTCTGCCTCGTATTGACGATACGCTCGACTGTCTGAAAGGTGCCATGTTCTTTTCTTCCATGGATCTCCGATCTGGTTATTGGCAAATAGAAATAGACGAAGCGGATCGTGAAAAGACGGCATTTATTACCCCCGAAGGCTTATACGAGTTTAAAGTCATGCCGTTTGGTCTCTGTAATGCACCTGCGACCTTCGAGAGAATGATGGACAATTTGCTACGCCATTTTAAATGGACTATGTGTCTTTGTTACCTAGATGACATAATAGTGTTCTCAGAAACTTTTGAAGACCATCTTATACGATTAAGACTTGTTCTAAAATGTCTTCAGGAAGCTGGTCTTAAATTAAATTCAAAGAAGTGTCTTTTGCTGCCCAAGAAGTAAAGATTCTGGGCCATCTTGTATCTAGTAATGGCGTTCGTCCCGATCCCGACAAAATAAAAGCCGTAAGAAATTTTCCCACTCCAAAGAATATACATGACATACGAAGTTTTCTTGGCCTTTGTTCATACTTTAGAAGATTTATTAAAGGTTTCTGTTATCTCGCCGAACCTTTGCAGTCGTTGCTGAAAAGTGGCGTGGAGTTTCATTGGGGTCCTGAAGAGGTGGAAGCATTTAACAGTCTTAAGAAAGCACTTACTTCGGATCCAGTATTGGGGATGTACGACGAAAGAGCTTCTACAGAAATCCATACTGATGCAAGCGGGTACGGTATCGGAGCTGTCCTAGTACAAATTCAGAATAATGTCGAGAAAGTTATAGCATACGCTTCTAGAACTCTGACAAAAGCCGAAAAGAATTATTCCACCACAGAAAGGGAATGTCTTGCCATCGTATGGGCTACCAACAAATTTCGGCCGTACATATTCGGGAAACACTTTACTGTTGTAACTGACCATCATTCCTTGTGCTGGCTCATGAATTTAAAGGATCCTTCAGGAAGGCTTGCCAGATGGGCCCTCCGACTTCAAGAGCATGATTTTGACGTAAAATATAAAACCGGTAAGAAGCATAGTGACGCCGACGCTCTTTCGAGAAATCCAGTGGAAGAGGAAACGGAAACATCAGACAAATTTTTAGCAGTCACGACGAGTATGAACCTTGCGATGGAACAGAAAAAGGATCAAGACCTTGCGAAATTAAAACTTTTGAGCAACTCATCCAAAAACGAAGAATTCAGATTTATCGACGGTATCCTTTGCAGGAAGAATTTTGATCCAGATGGAAAGTTGTGGTTGCCAGTCATTCCTAAACATCTACGAGCAGACATACTAAGGCACTTTCATGACGCCCCCACCGCAGGACACCTTGGTTTCGCGAAAACTTATGACAGGATACGCAAGAGATTTTACTGGCCGGGAATGTACCGAAATGTCGTTCGGTATGTCATGCATTGTCGGGAGTGCCAAAGGAGAAAGTCCGTTCCTCAACGACCACCTGGACGTTTAGTTCCCATCCCTCCAGCTATAGCTCCTTTCCATCGCATTGGAATTGATCTCCTTGGGAGATTTCCAAAGTCTGCTCATGGAAACAAATGGATAATAGTCTGCACGGATTACTCAACACGATATGCAATAACAAAAGCCTTGCCGACAGCCGAAGTCGACGAAATAGCGAAGTTCTTACTTGAAGAAATTGTCCTCAGGCATGGAGCTCCTCGAGTAATTATCACAGATCGTGGAGCCGCCTTTCGATCCAGACTTGTTTCCTCTCTCGTCGACTTGTGTAACATTGATCATCGCTTCACAACGGCGTATCATCCCCAAACAAATGGACTGACGGAGCGCTTCAATAAGACCTTGGCCGACATGTTGTCAATGTATGTGGATGTAGAGCAGAAAAATTGGGATGAAATTCTACCATTTGTAACCTTCGCTTATAATACCGCTAAACAAGAGACCACAGGTTTTACGCCGTTCTATTTACTTCATGGTCGTGAAGCGGAAACGACACTAGATACAATGCTACCATTCTGTCCTAACGATTTTGATGACAATAACATCACCAAGATAGCAGCCAGAGCCGAAGAATCACGACAGCTAGCCCGAGTGCACACTCTGAGAGCTCAAGACAAAGATCGTCGACGTTACGATTCCAAACACCAAATGGTATCTTACGCTCCCGGAGATCTCGTATGGGTTTATACTCCAGTGAGAAAAGTCGGTCTCTCCGAAAAACTCTTAAGAAGGTATTTCGGACCGTATCAGGTGCTACGCCGTTTATCAGCCGTGACTTACGAAGTACAAGATTTTGATCCTGCTTCACGAAAAAGAAAACTAAGAGAAGTTGTCCATGTACTGCGTATGAAACCGTACCATGATCCCGCCGAGCAAATCGAAACCGAGGATATTCCTCCCAAAGAATCATACAAAGGACCCATCACTCGTTCCAGAATAAAGGTCCTTGAACAAAATGACAGCGGGGCGTTGTCTTCTTTTTCGAGGGGAGCAATGCCACACGCATAATTTGCTACAAGTCCCGATAGCCGAGTTGGCAGAGCGTTGGACTGAACTTCCTCAGGTCTCGGGTTCGAATCCCGGCCCCGGCAGATTTATCCAAAGACTGGAATTTTGTTTCCGTTTTTAATGTATTGTTTCTCTAGGTTCTAGATGAATCCAGATCATTCTTTAGAGTGCATACTAGTTATTTCTCGAATATTCCGAAGTGTATAAAAGCAGAGTTCATCGCCAGTTGGGCATGTTCTCAGTCCAGTGTTGTATCGAGCTCCAAGCGTTAGAATAAATCTAATTGTTAGTTTAATTGAACTGTGTACTTCTTTCGAACTCCGTGACAATATTTTTAAAAAAATAGTAAAAACACATGCAAGAAGATTAAGAATCATTTGTAGTAAATGTGTGTGAGAGGATGTCAGTAAAGAAGCACAGTTGATGGAAATTTCCCCACATGGAGCTTTGAAATTACTTTATAAGGATAAGTCTCCCTTTTTTTTCCAAACTATTGGGGTCACTTAAGGAAAAATTTTACGAGCAGTGAAAGTTCCAATGCCTTTCCAAACAGCTTATTTGTGTGAAAGAAGATTTTCAGCTCTTCTTTTTCTTAAATTTAAGTACAGAAACCATCTGGAAAGCATAGAACCGGAATTGAGACTGCACATTACAAATATTATGCCTGATATCACAGCACTTGTAAAAGAAAGGCAACACCCTCCTTCTCATAAAAATTTATTGAATACAGTTAAGTACATTAAATATTTTGCAATATACATGTTACCGTTAGAGTGTGAAATACAGTACAGTCCCGATAATCCGAACAATATCGGACCGACCCCTGTTCGGATTAGCCGGAGTAACAGCGAAATCACTATTTGAACTGGGAGTACGGGTTATGTTGTACAATTTTTCATACTAAACATTAGTGTTCTGTTCTGTAGTTTATTCCATTTTAAAATTTGTACCATAACTTGATGTACAGTGCGTGAATATTAAATAAAGAACTGTTTTGAATTAAGGTTTATACTGTTTTATATTGAAATATTCACCGATTTTCGTCCTTAAAATTATAAAAATTTTTCCGCGGAGCCGTTTGGATTAGCCGTGTTCGGATTAGCGGGACTGTACTGTAATTAGACAAGTCAGTTAAAGTATATAAAATTATTGAATTCTACGATTTAACTAGTTATTCTATAGAATAACAATTACTTGAACATTAAAGTATGAAATACAGCACTCAAAAGTTCTTTGAACTGGTTGTAGCTGCTTTTAGTCAATTTTGAACCACTTATATCTGTCGGCTCATGTAAAAAAATGTGTAGTAGTGTGCTTGTTTCAAAAATAATATGTAATGCATCATCACAGCAATCCTAGCTCTAATAAATAGTGAAAAGTAAAATAAAGGTATTTCATAAAATTTAAATTAATATTTTATTAGAAAAAGTTTACACAATGCTTTTATGAAGAAAAGTTTTTAAAGTTTTCTTCCTGGCATGTATTTTTTGATGATTAAATATAAATATTTCTGCAACATATTCTTATTTTTTCCCCTTTCTGTTTAACTAACATTAGCAGTATGACAGCAATGATAAATTATATCATCTGCTTTTCCTTATTATTTTTCAATTAATCATCTGCAATAGGGATAAAATGTATTTTTTGAGAGATTTTAGCTATTTATAATCAAGTAATTTATGAAATAACTTTAATATTGTTTATTTTTCTTTTTAACGGTATATCATTAGTTATTTCAGAGAATAAGTAGTTAAAGTATGAAATTGTTCATATATTATATATTTTAATTGACTTGTCTAGTTATTTCATGAAATACCTAGTTATTTTATAGAATAACTGAATTATATACTTTAACGGTTGTTGTTGTGTGTTTCATCCTGGGATACATACAAAAGACGAGAGGTAGCTGAACAGAAACGTACAATACAATTACAGAAGAATATAGACTTTAATTACAAAGCAATTAACCCAGCATAAAACAGAACGGGTGAGGAGCTTTCCATTCAAGACGGGAATCCATTTTAGGTGAAAGTCCGACTTTTCCCGAAGATACATCCATGCCTTACTCGGGATTCAAACCCGAGTGTTATGACCACCATACTGGGTGGGGCGGTGACATATACATAATTAGATGTTAACTGTTTTCTTAGAGGAAAAAAAGAAGTGTTAAAAGTCTGTTTAAGTTGTTGCAGAGACAGTCTTAGGACTATTGAGGAACTTTAAAATCATTCGGCCATGTGTTGGGAGTCAGAAAGGGGTGTTCAAAATTTTGGGAGTTTGTGAAGTTCCAGACATTGAAAGTTTAAAAACTTCTAGTATAATTAATTAAAATTTTCTATACACTGAAAAATACTAAATTTTACAAATAAAGATAAGAGTGCTTAGTTTATTATTGTTCATTGAAATTGGGCTGTTTATCTTTATATATGAATGATTATTTATCAATGTCACTCTTCAAAGCAACATATGTGTTGCACCCACTATGTGAAGTGAGCTGTTGAAAAAGAAACTGGGCGAAACGTGTAAGGAAGCGAGCAAGCAGAATGCGTTATGTATCAGTTTTTGTAGAAAACAGTTTTTAGTTTAGAAATTATACTTGTAAATAAACGTTAGTAGTATAACAAAAGAAACATCTTTCTGTCAACTTCATAAGAGCCTCTCATTTAATTAATAATGATCATATGGATCTAAGAAAACCACTATATGTAAGAGTTAATAATATCCACCTCTTAATTTAAACTTCAGTCAAGTGAGGACAGCATCTGAGTACACCTATGCGAGGAATACAGATTTCAAGTGCTTCAACCTCCAACACAACAGATCTTTAATGACCCTAAACCTTGAAGCCATGACTTGATAGAAACATCTTCAGCTATAAGTTCATAGAACTCAGCTACTGCAGCAACTTTATTTTGATGTTCTAACTGTACTTACCATTGTAAACACAGGCTCCAATAATTTATCCCCAGGAACTTCATTCCAAGACATCTCCATGGCTCCTGGGTCACCAGGTGAACATGGCGTCAAAAGATCATCAATCATGAGAGTAGCATCTAATGGACATTTTCCAGATACCTGTTGAGAATAGATAATACACTATATCAATAAACCATTTTAAAAGTAGAGATATCACACACATAAGAAAAATAGGAGTTTCAATAAATAACTTTTTATACTTTTCTCACTTATGTAATTAATCACATGTAATAAAAGTTTCAATACTTAACAAATTGTACAAGAACAATAACTTATTGATTGCCCTTTTTTCCTTCTGTTGAATGAAAGAAAAGAAAAGTATTAAAACTTTTTAAATTTCTGATCTAAAATATATGGTCTCTTCAACAACAACAACCGAGTTATGTTTCAATGAACAGATTGTAATTCAAATTTACGTCACTTTTCAAAACTATTTTCATTCAAACATGATACAAAAATTTTACATACACAAAACTTTCAGTTTATGTGTGCACAAATACTGGACATAATGTGAAAATATATAATATGTATTCTATCCATATTATTGTTCTACCAATGCAGTTATCTTTATTTGCTATTCTCATTCATTCATTTTTTGAATCCAAAGTGTGGAAAAATTTTGAACACTTCGTCACAGTTTAATAAATATATCAATATTTTAGAAATGACAACAATTACAGTGTTTAGGAATAAACTACTACTTACAAAACTTTTAACAATTACAATATGCTGTAATATTCCAAAACACATATCTTTTATGTCCTTTTTTCACTTGTATTTATTTTCTATAGCATGAATATTATCTTTAAAAAAAGAGGAATGATTATTATTACATTCTATCATGCAGAGTATTACAGAGTAAGGAATGTAAAATGGTAATTAGTAAAACTTAGGAAAAATCTTAAAGTGTCAGTAATTTTTAAATAAATTTCAGTTGAGAGAAGGGAGGTAGAAATTATTAGCCTGGTTCTCTCAAGGGATCCATAAGAATTCAAAGTATATGCAATATCATTTTATTTACAAGAATATAACCCACGTAGAACTTCAAAAGGGATAATATTTGAAAGTCTAAAGGACTCCAATATATAATGAATTAAAAATGCCTTCAATTTAAATTATTTATTTGCACTAAACTCAATCAATACAAGATTATCTCTGAGATTCAATGAGTTAGTGTGTTTATTAACATCCCATTATAAAGCAACAAGAGGGCTATTAGCAACAGACCTCATAATTTTGAACGCACCATGGTCAAGTGACAGGGATAACACTTGGACTTTCATACAACACCAATAGTTTCAACATATATCAGCCTCTCTACACAGTGGGTGCTCAGTGGTACTAGGCTTAAACTCATGATAAGCCAGCCATGACCACTAGGCTACGTTATTGAAAAAAGACCTCATTATCTTGAACCATAGTCAGATGGAAAAAATGATACAATTACTGGTATCTTATTTGACAAAACTTTTTTCACCCCTCACTGTGTTAGGGATATTGATTTTCAATTGAACTTAACATATAGAATCCATAACTTTTTCATAAAATAGTAACAATACATTCATTTCATACAATGTTATTTATCAGTGCTTGAATCCATAACCTATTAGCTATGATTCACATAATTTCATCATAAGATTACTGCAGATCCAGATTTAAATCTAATTCCCATCCACTTCCCATAATTAATTTGTTAATACTTTGTGAAAAAAATTTGCTTCACACAATAAATAAAAAGAGATAACTTGAAAAAAAAAGGAGTTTCTTTTAATACTGAATTAAAATTATATCATCTAAAACCTAATCATTTTATGCTTTTTAATGCAGTATGTAGGAGATGTGCATTGAATTATACTTCAACCTGATGAGAATAAACAAATTTAAAAATAATAAAGATATCTTTAGAACATAAAAGAATTTTTTTAAAAAACTAAGAATAAATGGAACACATTCTAACTTTCTTAAAGTGAGTAGCTGTTTGCACTTTTCTAACCGGCTGCATCAAAGCATCCTGAACAAGGACAGCAATATCTGCTCCTGAAAACCTGAAATGTTGCGTTTTAAAACTTTTTAATTCCCCACAGAAACAAAAAAAGATGATGAAAGAAAGTATTTTTTACATTATAAACCCTACTAAAACTTTTCTTCCCACTGCTACAAATCCTTATAATTATTATAAGCATCTAAAAATATAAAGATTGAGGCATTAAGATTAAACAAAATAAATTCAATAATTATAAAAGCACCATATTCTTTTTTGAGATGTGCAGACTGTGTTAGATAAAATAGTAAAAATGAATGAAAAATTTGGTAGCTGATTGATTAAATATTTTTCTACAACTTTTTAGATACTCATTAATCATTGATATATTGATAAGATAATGTCTAACCAAAAAGTAAAAAAAAAATTAATGAAATTTGCTTTTTGAACAGAGAATAAGCACTTTTATTGTTGGAATTATTTTGATTCTGCTGACAATTTTCAATGATACATAAAAAAGATAACATTTTTGAATACTTAAAAAATTCAGTGAATCGTAATTTAGGAGATTAGCAAACACTTCAATAACCACTCTCTCAAATGGCATGAAGAGTTTAATGGAATATTTAGTATGAACTATATACCAAATTTAAAATGCATATTGAAAAATAAAAGCAAATCAAACTTTAAATTAGCAACAATTAACACAACCATTATTTTTCATAAACATTTAAAGGAATAACATATGATTTGTGTGGGGTAAATAAAAATTTAACCTAAATCTATAAAAGATTTTTTAAGAAAAAATCATCTTTCACATGTTTTTGCAATTATTTCATTCTCTTTGAAGTTTAAATTACACAGAATAGCAAAACATGAAGAACAGCTAAACATAAATTTAGTCTTATGAAAATGAAACAAGAGAAAAATCCTCTAATCTATATATATAAAGGAGAAAAACGACTCCCTCACTCAGAGGCGGCGTAAGGTGTGGACCACTGCCCACGGTCTCACACCTCAAAGCCGAAATAAATTAAATGAAAAGTAAAGAAAATTCAAAAGTGTATGCCACAGGGTTTTTTTATAATTGATAAATTAGAAAATTCTCAACTCTATTTTTCGCCATAAGATATCGAAAAATTGATGTATCAACTTTTTAAAAAAAGATATTCTATTTATCGGTGCATGAAAGTATATGTATTGTGAAAGTATTGTTTTCCATTATCTTTTAATAAAATTTCTCAACTTTGCCGTTTCCACTCATATTTAGTATGGCAGCATTAGCTGAAGTGAAGCTGCTATCACGGGGAGTCCCTGGTCAGAGACGGGGCATAGCTCGGGACTTCCCATCATTAGAAAGTCAATTAAAGTATTGCATGCAGACGCAGCCTCGCTTTATGTTTCTATATCATACTATGAATTTTAAAAGTACTTGATGTGAGAATAAATAATAGTGGTACTGGGAATTTTTCATAATTTATCAATCATGTCAAGCTTAGGCACTAAGAGAGATAGAGATAAAGGGAGAAAATGGGAACCTGGTGTAGCAAAAAGAAAAGTGGAAAGAGTTGTATCCAACCAGGTTTAAAGTTCAAGTATGATGAAATTTCTCCGTCAAACTGAATCTGGCAGTACAGAAGGTTCCTTCGAATTCTCAACAACATTTATCCCTATCCGAGTCTCCATTGAATTTGGAAGTTATTGCAGATGCACCGACTATTGATAACGAACGATGAAAATCGAAAATAGAAATAGGTTCAAAAGCTTGCCAATCCTAATCTGACACTGAAATTTCTGGATTCCCATTGAGTAACATAAGTCACAATCAAGAAGAGATTGAGATTAGTTATTCGCCTGTGAGCAGAGATGTCAGTGAGGTTGTGAAACAAGCATTTTCCAGTTTTAACCTGGGATTGCGAACGTTTCCCATGACAGATGCTCATCAGTCATGATATAGTTCAAAGCGATCCCACATAGCAGTTAAATAACAGTGATGAATATTATTCTAAAGATGACGATCATATACACTTTTCCAATTTTCATTTCTCAGGAAAACTAAATAACGGTGAAACTCAACGTCGTCGCTGGTAGGTTTATTCAAGTTCTAAAAATAAAGTTTTCTATTTTCCATGCAGACTATTCGGCAATTCACAAATTCAAATGGTACATGAAGAGTGCTGTGATTGGAAACACTTAAGGTAGGAGAATACTAAAGAACATATGACCTATATGTTCCAATAGATAACTTTAGAGAAGGGAATAAAGCACGGAAAAACATTAGACCGAGAAAACAGAAGGCGATTTCTTGAACCTCAAAAGCATTGGTATAATTTGCAAGAGAGATTCAATTGATCAGGGGTGGCTCTAGGGCCATACAAACCAGACTCCTGCTCAGGGCGGCAAATTCTAAAGGCTGCATTTGGTTTGAATTTTAAAAATATATTTGTTTTGTTATAAAAAATTTGAATAATATTGGGTGTGGATTTGGTATTTCATTTATTGTATCTTACTTCCTTATTTTATACTCTGCATGCTTAATGTCACTTTTCTTAAATGTTGAAACTTAAGAATTTGCTGTGGAATTAAATAATCAAATGTGAAAATAAATAAATTTACACATCTTTCACTAGTAACTTTTTACCCATCCCAGAGTGATGATTGGTAGGATAAAAGAGGCAAAACATTCTTTTTTATTCGACTGCACAGACTGTAGTAGAATTTAACAAATGTCGGTCATCCAGAGATACTGTAGTACATCAACTGGAAGTATAGAAGAAAACTTGATGGGATTTCTTGCTGTCACTGAAACGACTGGAGAATATTTGACCAATGTAATACTGGGTGAGATAGAAAAAATGGCTTAGATCAGCGATACTCAACCCGCGGGCTAGATGCGGCCCACCGAGCCTTAAGTGGCCCAGTCATGGTAAATTGCTCTGATAAATTTACTTATTTAAGAACTTTGTACTAAACATTTGGTGTAATTTGGTTTTTGTCAAGAAATCAAACACATCAACTTTGCTTTTTGCTGTTGGTGTCATACGGGTACGAATTGATATTCTTTTTCTATTTGGAATGTTTACGGTTAGTGATAGCAGACAACAGTGGAGTAGCGACAATTTTATGGGTGGAACTAATTTTTAACAACCTTTCATATATTACAAGAGAAAAATATTCAAAAAAAATAAATCGTTTCAAGTCGATTAGAAGGTTGACTACTAGGTTGATTAGTAATTGTTTGATTTGCTGTATTTAAAAATACAAATAAACAGCAATCATTCAATGACTTTTCCACAAAGATCTCTTTCAAGAGGTTTATATTATTCGTAATCATATGAAACCATTTATTGATGCAGAAATTGTGAAGGAGTGTTTCTTAAATGCTTCTAATTTAATTGTTAGTGACAAAAAAAATAATTAAAAAAGGCAAAACAGGAATTATAATATTTCAATCAATTTTCCACATTTTAAATTTCCCAATGTTATCTTTATCTTAAAACATTTCCCCCCCCACACCCCCCGCTTCCTCATTTATCCTCATGTTGCAGCTTGAGTGAAATAACTAACATACGTAAGCGGCCCGCGTGAAATGGCTGATATATGCATGTGGCCCAGCAGAAAAAAAAGGCTTAGATATTCAGAACTGTCGTGGAGAAGGATATGACAATGGAGCAAATATGGTAGGCATAAATAATGGAGTTAAAACTCTAATAATAAGTATAAAACCCAGGATATTTTTCTCGACTTGTCCTAGCTGGAATCTGTAATTGGTAGTCGCAGCTAATTCGTCAGTGGCAACAAAAATATTTTTTTGGTTTCATTCAGAAGATTTTGTTTGCTAATTTCAAGTTCCAGCAAATGCTGGAAAATTATCAAAGATAAATTAAAGCTTACTATTAAGCCTTTATCAGACACGAAGTGGGAAAGCAGAATCGAGGTGGTGAAAGCTGCATTATTATAATTTGATGATGTTGTTGAATGCATAGAAAACTTTAAAAAACCAAACGGAACAATTCGACACACTCAGTGATTGCGATTCTGTTTTAAATAAAATGTTCAGTTTGAAATTGATCGTATCATTACATGTATAGTATGAGTTATTAACGCCATAAGAAGATTATACCATAAGCAAATTATGGCAATCTGTACAAGCCTATTTATGAATTACTCTTGAACATTTGTGTACATTTTGTAGCTGGATCACAGAAGTGTCGACAAACTGGATTCTGAAAATGCTTGTCTGACGCTTGTAAGTCAAGTAGTTATGATTTGCCAAAAGCTTTTAAAAATAAAAGGGTAGCCAAAAAGAAAAGAATGTTTGATTATGAAGGTGGTGATTAACCTATTGAGTCTGTCAAAAGCCGGTATGAAACAGACATTTTAATATCATGATTGATTTTGTGATAAGTAATATGGATTCAAGATGTATGACTTTAAATCAACATTTTGAAAATTTTGGTTTCCTATATGATTTAAAGAAGTCAAAAAATTTTCCAAAAGAGTAAATACTGAAAAACTGTCAAGAGTTACACAGTCCTGCAAGTAGGTGAGAGCAGTGACTTCCAACCTTACGAATTATGTAAAGAATTACAAAATATGATCCCAAATTTATCCAACATAAATACAGATATGAAACATCTGCTCCAAAATGTCAGAGAGAACGATTTGAAAGAAATTTCCCCAAATATTTACATTGTCTTTCGAATTTTGTTAACAATACCTGTAAGAACCGCTTAGGCTGAGAAGAGCTTTTCAAAATCAAAGCTGATAAAAAATTATGTAAGAAATACAATGGGCCAGGAAAGACTTTCAGCTTTGGCAGTTTTATCTATTGAAGCAAACGTTGCATCTAAGATAAATTTTGAACCAATCATTAAGGATTTCAGCAAAACTTATAAAGTAGAAAATTTGTTTCTTTAATTTTTTTCTTTTTCATTATTTTTTAATATGCAAGAGAAGTATGAGTAAAAAGTTTGGTTTTTAATTTTATAAACCCCCTTCTTACGCCATCAGAGGACCTCGGAAATGTATCTTTCCCACATTAAGTTCAGGTCTCTTGCCGCCACTGCACTCACTGACTAATCACGATACATCTGGAACTATTAAACCTACAGACTTGAAATTTGGTAGGCAGGTTCCTTTCATGGAGTAGACATCAGCTAAGAACGGATTTCGCAAAGATCAAACCCCAAGGAGCGTTATAGATAATTATTTCCATTTTTAAACTATTAGACGTACAGTCTTGAAATTTGGTAAGTGGATTCCTTTCATAGAGTAATCCGCTACAAATCGACCTCCAAGTAGTGTTGTGGAGAATTAAGGGGCCTTATAGGTAATTATCCCCTTTTTTAAACTATTAGATGCAAAAATTTTGAAACTTGGTAAACAGATTCCTTTCAAAGAGTAGAGATATCCTACAAAATGATTTTTATGAAAATCGACCCCCAATGGCTAGTAATATATAACCACCAATTAATTAATGCTACCAAACTTGGCATTATCACTATAGTTTTATTATTGTATTAAGAATAACATTTCTTAAGCAAGACAAAGACTTCTGAAGTAAAGGAACATATTTATTTTTCAATAAATTTCCTTCCAGCTCTTGAACTGAAAAATTCAAATGTAACCAATTTTGAATGGAAATAATATGAACAATATATTGCATTAATTAGTAACTAGAAGATAACTAATTACTATATTTATTCAAATCTAAGCCACTCCCCAAATTCTCAACAAAAAAGTTTGTAGTATGGCTTATCGATAGACAATTTTAAAAAATTAAAATAAATTTAAAATAAAAACTAAAAAGATGTAAATAATTAGTTATTTTATCAGTATAACATATTTTAAAATACATACATAGACTTATAATTGCTTTAAATATCCCATCCAACAGCTTTTTCCCCCCTTCAATTCTAAGTCACACATAATTTTTAGTAGCATTAACATTGGAAAGAAGTGCGGCTTAGATTCGAGTAAACACTGTATGTAACTAGAACTAGAATTACAACTAAAATGATGTCATTAAATTTGTTAATATATTTTTTTATATGGCGTATACATAATGCACAGCTTTTACTAGTATTATTCTTATTATTTATAATATTTACTGAAATCATTTTTAACTTCACCCAAATCTAAAAAGACATTATAAATGTTCTTTCATTAAATTTAAATGTATAGTATTTTAATCTTGCATTGTTTTTTTTTTTACAAAATCTTAACTTCTGGATTTCAGATTCAAAAATTAAGTATTTTGTTTGGATAAATGAAAATTCCAAAGCTAAACAAAGAAACCAATTTTGCCCTTTAAATTATCTGTTTTGTTTTCAAAGAAATCCGTTGTTCTATGAAACAAATAAATGGTATATTTAAAATGTACTATATGTTTTCACAACTAACAAATTTACTGAAAAACCACTTTTTTATAATTGCACCCATGCCTTAATTAAAGTAGAAACTCTCTTATTATAAGATTATATACTTACTCCATTAAATTATTCCAATCTATAATAAAATTCATAAATTGAAAAAAAGATATATATTAGCATTCAGTACAGAATTCACTGATTTTCAGGATCAATCGTAGTTCCATATTTTATTAAAATGCTTAATTACTTTTTTTGTAATTTGGTTTACTAAGAATAAAATCCTAATTACTAATTAAAAATTAACTTACCCTTCAGTTCCTACTGCTAGTGCTTTAAAATCACTTTCAGTAAGTGTATGAGGTGTATCACGAACATTTAATTTGAACATATCAAACCTTGCATTTACTTCAGGCAATGGAATATATATCCTTTTTTCAAATCTAAAGGAAAAGTTATAACAAGTCAAATGATATACCATACATTACAAGAAAACATTACTTAAAATATAGCATTTTTATTACAAAATATTAAATCATTAGTCTGTTTCAAGTGCTGGAACCTGAATATTACGTAAAAATTACAATTTACCACTTTTTAAAAAATTTAGTAACAAATGCAGAGAAAACACATGAAAGCAATTTGAAGTACTTTCTGAAGCAATTTGAGGTATTTTCTAAAGCAATTATGAAAAAACAGCTTAATTTGCATATGCAAGATTGGAACTGGCACTCCAAAATAAATTAAATAAATATAGATACCAGATATAACTAACAAATATTAGATTCTCGGTGACACACACTCATTTTTTTTCTTTCTTTTTTGCAAAATAGAAATCAAAGAGCAATGAATTTTACAATGAAATTGTGAATAATTCATACACTTGAAGTTAGTGTTATTTTCACTAAGAACACAAAAGAGCCTTTATATGAAGGTTCAATGGAACAAATTTTTAATTAATACACAATAACATTAGATTTTGTAAAATTTAGTCACTAAGATGTTTACCAATTGTACAGATGAAGCATATGATGAATTTTGTGAAGATAACCAAAAAAATAATAGCATAACTAAAAAGAATATTAACATAATTAAAATATTAATATTCTTTTTCTGGCTCAGGAAAAAGAAGTTCCACTATGTAGAGACATTCTTTTCTTTTTTTCCTAAATAGAATAAGGAATTTCTTTGTATTTTTTTATAGTTACAGAATTTTAAATTTTTTTCCATTTAGTTCATTGTTGCAAAATATTTCTTCTATTAAAATTATTCATTTATTTGCAGGAGCAAACTATGACTCATACTTTTATGCAAGAACTGTTTCTTAAGTATTTTAAATTTTAAATAAACTCACTTTGCAAAATATTTAAAATATTGGAGATGAATTCAGTTAATTAATTGAATTAAAAATTATGCTTGGCATATTTACTGCTATAATAATGAAAAATAACCTTATTATAACAAAATTTTATTACAATTTTTTAATAATCGACAATGACACAGATTTAAAATATATATCTACACTATTAATATTCAAAGGTAAACAAATGTATCTATCTATGTTTGTTTGTTTAGTGCATCTATCTTCTCTTGATCTGCACCACGCAGAAACTTGCCGAAGTAACCAAAAGACGGGGATTGATCCGAGGAAGCCGTTTTGACCATTTATACTCCAATATTGCAATTAGTTAAAACCATATTAATTAAAAACCTTAAGATGCATAATTGTTTTACCCCTGATGGTTTTTTATTCTGCTGAGCGTCATTTTCATTTCAGCGGAGTGAAGTTCCGATTTTTTGATGTTTTTAAAAAAGCCATCCAATTCTTCCTATCAAACTCAGACAAAAAATAATTACAGAATGCGGAAAGATCATTTATTTCCCCACAATACGGTACAATTTTTTTTAAACAAAATAATGATATTTTCTATTTTATACGAAATTTTCTAAAATGAATCAAAATTGATACATTTCTATGAAAATGATTTCTAAATCGTTTCCTTTGAATTTTCTTTCACGGTAATGAATTGATATTGTACACTGAAAAAGTTAATACTTTTTCTTTTAGAATCAGTCATTTAAAAAATAAAATGTCGACAACTTTTTTTTTACGATTTTTTAAAAAATACTTAAAATTTTAACTAAACATTTAATAACTTCGTCATTTACGAAAATAATCTGATGAAATTTTTTTTCCGAGTGTAGAACAATATTATCTATAATCTGTACAATAATCGGAAAAATTGCTTAAAAATTATGGATTTTAATGAGTGTTTTTCGTCAATTAGCCTTTTTACGATAATCTAATAACACAGTATTTCTCTTATATTTTTGTTTAAAAATTACCGTTGTTTGCAATCGATGTGTGAAGTTTGAAAGCATTAACTTAATAACTAAGCCTTAAAAAAAAATAAAAACTTAAATAAAAAACTCGATTTTACTTAATACAACAGCTGAAAGATTTGCACGGGCAAAAGGCACTCTTTTCGCGGTAGGGGAGCGGGTACTGTTGAGTGATGGAAGATTACAGGAATTTCCCTATTTTTTTTTATGCTTGTCATAGCTTAAGTTATTTGCTGTGTATTCAATTCATTACAGATTATAGATAAATATTTTAAATAGTGCAAGCTTTTAAGTTTTTTATAACAACTGATAGTTTTCTTCATTCTAAGAATGATTTATTGAAAACAGTGGAACAAAAACCTTAAAAATTCTGAAATATATTTTTATCCCATAGTATATTTTCTTTTTGAAACATATAATTTCATTTATAAAAATAATTGCATGAAACCTTTTTCATATGTATTGAACATTTCAAAAAAAGCTCACAATTTTAATTCAACATTTAATATAGGTTGTGGAATTTTGTAAATTTTAAAATTTCTACTTTTCTGTCTTTCTTCAATATACAACTATTTTTAAAAAGGTACATTTTCGTTTCCAGGGGCTAAAAAATTGCAAAGTGAGTGAGTGAGTGAATTTTAGAGTCACACTGTTCACCAACTCAAGAGCTTTTGGCAACACATCTCAAAATTTTGAACCTTTGTCAAGTGATGAAGATGACGCTTCAAAAAAGAATACTGGAAGTAATAATTTTGCGAAGGGAAAATTTATATAAAAGTATAGAAAGCCCGTGCAATGCAATGCTGAGCCATGTGGCTAGTATATATATATTGGTTAATAGATTAACTATAAGAAATACCATCACAATGACAATAAAATTTTTTTTAAATATTTGAGTAAAATTTTGAAATATACTTATTTTTAAGATACTGACTTTCATACAAGTAGTTGAAAGCCATTGATATTAAATATTAACAGTTGAAATTATAAATGTGACAAGCTTGATTGACTATTTACATTGCACTTCGAAGCAACATGGAATTTTACATTATGTAAAACTATGATCAAATGATGAGAAGATGACACTTTTGTGAGTTGGCACTCCACTCTCCAAACATTAATGTGACAAGAATTTTAAATTTATGTATAATACATAGGTTTAAAAGGGGGAAGAAGAAATTTAGTGTTATTATAAAAACATAAAAAAAGACTGAATAAAAATGGAAT
The DNA here is from genome assembly GCA_019973935.1 of Trichonephila clavipes. NCBI lineage: Eukaryota > Metazoa > Arthropoda > Arachnida > Araneae > Nephilidae > Trichonephila > Trichonephila clavipes. The sequence continues at coordinate 968,372 of BMAU01019573.1, forward strand.
ATAAAATGGAATATATAAATCTTTAATATGAAATATTATTGTTACTACCTTCTACGAATAGCAGAATCTAAAACCCATGGAATATTTGTGGCTCCCACAACAAGAACACCATCATTATCATTTCCAACACCTATTAGAAAAATATAACTGATATATGAATAATTACTTATATGAACATTTACTTTTTATTATCATGAATACTAATGATAAACAGTAAATATTCACTGAATGAAAATTGTAGGAAAACTATATTTAAAAATTTTTGGTCCTTCCCCAGTATATTTATAAAAAGGATTACAATGATACTAAAATAACAAAATATATATAAGCTTAAGTAAAAATAAGTCAATAAAATCAATGTAATAATTTAAAGTTTCAAAAACAACAATTACAAACAAGTAATATAAAAAAAAACATTTTTATGTCAATTCCTACTTTGAATGGATGAATAGAAAGTATTTTATTAATGAATGAAAATTTGAATAAGATATATATAGAGAGAGAAATAAATAAATATATAATAGGGAGAGAGTGAACTATTAGTAGGAATTGAGAAAAAAGCATGATTCGTCTGCACTGTTGTAACAATGCACACCCAGTTTGGCTGAAAAACAGGTTTTCTACACCAACTTTTGTCTCTCGTTTTAACAGCTACATTGTTACAACAATAGAGACGAATCTAAGTTGGCGTCGAAAACTGGTAATTAATTTAATCAATATTTGAAAAAATTGTATTAACATCAAGTGTCATCCAATACAAGTTTTAAAAAATTTATTTAAACTTGATTGGATGAACAGAAAGTATTTTATTACGATTGAAAATTTGAAAAAGATAAATATATAAATAAATATAGAGAGAGAGTGAGCTAATAGTAGGAATTGAAAAACAAAACATTTTTTTTTCTTAAAATGTTCTATAACATAATATCATTCTTCCTTTTAATATGGCATGTAAGTAATTGTAATAAAGTTGAAAAAAGGTAAGGAAAATATAAAAAGTAAGAACTTACTTCAAAAAAAGATTCCATTGCACTAACCTTGCATTTGTATCAAAAACTCAGTTTTTATCCTCCTAGCTGATTCTGATTCAGTGTCTGAGCGACTACTGCATAATGAATCAATTTCATCAATAAAAATAATACTTGGTTTGTGCTGACGTCCCATTTCAAATAGATTTTTCACTAATCTATAAAAGAATACATAATATTTAGGAAAAATAGCTATCAAATTCTTCTATACTAAGTTTACTAATTTTGAAATTCGGTAATTATTTTTATAATTTGCAATTTATTCCCCATATTTTTGTTTAATACATTTGAAGACTCAAAAATGCAATAGGGCAAGAAACAATAAAAAAGGCAATAGATTAAATAAATATCTATGAGTAAACAAATATGTGAGAGCTGGCATGAATTACAAATTTTTCATTCTCAAAAAGCTTTATTTTTGTTAAATAACAAATAGAAAAAATTATGAAAATGAAAGGAAATAAATATTTATATTTGTTCAAATGCATTTCTTAAATTTTAAGGGTTTATATATATTATTTTCAATATAGTAATTTTTACCATCCGGTTTATTATTTTATATTATACTTAGTGACTATATATACTCTCTTTCATACACTGATTTTATGTATAAGTTCAAAATGTGTAATTTTAAATAATTTTAAGTAGATGTGTAAATTAAGTGAAATCTAACACTAGAAGGACAACTTTTAAATAAAATTCTAATAACATAATACTTTGAAAAAAAGGGTTAACACTATTCTTATTTTAATTCAAAGGATGTTACAAAATTTTGAGAAAATAAAATTTTATAATTAGCTTTGAGAAAATTTGAATGCATCAACTACAAATCTTGAATTTAAAAGCAATAGGCATTTCTTTCTTTTGAATACAGGAACATTGGAAATAAATTAGACAAAGGTTGAAATATAACAATACTAAAACTGTACTTAAAAATATTAATAAAACATATATTTTATTTAGAAATGTGAATTAAATGCTAACTTTAAGAAATATCAATGTATACTCATTCAAGTGATAAAAAAAGGAGTCTACTAAAACCTAATTGGGAATCCCTGTATGACCCATGCAAGTGATTAAGCAGAGTGATTTAAGCAGAAATTTGCCAGTGTTTCTGTGTTAACCATGAAAAATGCCCTTAACTTTTAGTTCGAAAAGCATTCAAAAGTTTAAAAATATTTCTTAAAGGTCATGTGTATTAATAAAATTCTTATTAAAAATGGAAATACTTACTAAATTTTATGTTTTGCACCTATTTAACATTCAAAAAATTAAATAAAATAGATCTGACTAAGCTTTTATTAGAAAGAATTAATGCCTCATACAAATTTTTAAAATCTATCCTTTTTTCACAAAAGTACATCCTATTACAGAAATTTCAAAGTACGAAGTATTTACTTTTCACTTTCTCCAAGCCATTTGGAAACAAGATCAGAAGAAGATATTGAAAAAAAGGTAGAATTATTAGCTTCAGTTGCAACGGCTTTGGCAAGGTAAGACTTTCCTGTTCCAGGAGGCTATAAAAACATCAACAAATATTGAACGCTGAAATTATAAACATAAAATAATTGTACAAAAATATTATAAATTAATGCTTTTCTAAAGTAACATAAGTACAAACTCATGTGAACAAATTCCTGTGCACATGCTCCTAACATTTTAGTATGTCGAAAATAAATTGGCAAAGCTTTAGAAGAAATAAATACTGTATTTGAACAAAACATATATACTTGAAATAAATGAAAGATCTGATAACAACTACATTATCCAGACAGCCAAAATGTCAGTTGCATTCCCAAAGACAACAAAAGGGTCTTCTTTATGTAGATGATGCCACATAAATTCAAATAAGAATCTAAATGCTGCCTTGCAGATTCATAATGTTTCTTATACTGCTATTTGATTAAACCCATTGCTATTTTAGGTTGCTTATGCATTAGACTATATTTTTTAGAAATAAGGTAATCTTCTCATCTTCTGTAGAAAACAAATTTAAAATTTAAATAGTTTTTCAAAACAGAGAAAAAGAAAAGAATATTATAATTAAAAACAATACTTCTATTTTTCAGAATGTGTAAACAAAGTTGTGTATTAACATGTACTATGGTTTTCCACTATTGGCTGCATATTGCATCATTTGACAATATTCTTTGATTTGACAGAATTGGTTGATAGTACTAAAATTCATTCTTAGAGTATCAAATATTTATTAATCCAACAACAGTCAGTATTTACAAAATTTATGGATACAGTTTGTTTAGATAGAAGGTATGAAGCAAGTAAGAAACTGTTCTATGACAGATCAATAGAATCTCTCAATAATATATCTTTTTCGGGTTTTATCCATCTTCAAAAAAATCCTTGAAAACTGATTCTAAGTGTAGTCAAGAAATTAGCAGTTAATAACTATTGAGCTTTCTAATGAAAATGTTTTGTAAAAATACTATTAAGTCAAATTAAGTATTTCTTTGATTCTTCTAGATAAGAAGGATTAAAAGTCACATAATGATAATTACATTTGTATTAGTGTATATTTGGCAATATTTCCAAATCTCAACACACTGTAACAGTGAGACAAAAATCAAACATGACTATATTAATCCTGCATGACAATATTTGCTGGGATAAGAATTCAAGATCATGACTTATAGAATCAGAAAATCATGACCAATAACATTTATGAGTTTATTATTATGATTCCTTTAGCCAAAATATAAAAATGATATTACACTACACTTCCAGAACATCTAAACATGAATAACATACCCCATATAACAAAATTCCCTTCCATGGCTTTCTCTTCCCAGTAAATAAATGAGGGAATTTAATGGGTAATATTACAGCCTCTTTTAAAGCTTCTTTAGCACCTTCTAAACCAGCAACATCAGACCATTTTACATTGGGTTTTTCCATAACAATAGCACCTAAAAAAGTATACTGATTAATTAATCACTCATAGAAATTATTTTAAAATTCAGAAATAAAAAAACAAAAAATTGGAAAATATCTACTAATTACAGAAGAAAAATTAAGTTTACATCTAATTCTTAAAACTTAATTTTCAATCTAAGAAACATTCAAAGATTTGTAATAAATAATACAGAATGTTAATAATTTGATCATCAGATAAAGATAGGTTTTTAATCTAGAAATGAATCAGAATAAGAAACAGAAGAAAAAGATAAAACAAATTTTATTTAGAAATTCAACATCATCAGTGTTGGCTCAATAGCCTCAGGTGGGCCTTGATCTGCTCCAGAACATTTTTTTCTCTTTGTTACTAGCTCCTGCCAGTTCCGTACTCCTTGAGGTCCTGAAATCAGTGTTAATGGAGTCCAGTCATCAAAATCTCGAATGTGCTTTAGTTCTACTACACTAAACTCAGTGCAGTGGTCCAATAGCCCATGAGAGCTAAGGTCTACTGTGCCCATCTCAGTTTTCATAACCTTGGGCACTGAGACGCATGAGCAATGTTCTGATCAGGCGGTCAGTCTGACGTGAAACCCCCAGTGTTTAGTTCCCAAACAGGCTTGGGACTCATTTATCAGCCCACTGAAGGGATGAAAAGTGCTGACTAGTTCTACTACTCAAAGGTTTATGTTTGAAGATCTTATATGTTGGGCTAGTAGTATCCAAGCAACAAATATACACTGCAAATCTAGTTTTACTTAATTTCAGGAATTTTATTACATCAAAGTTCTTAAAATTTTTGTAAATTTCAGCATTTGTTCATTTACTAAAATCACCCTCTTTAATTTCACCAAAAATAATTCTCAGGATCCTCTTCTTTCTTTAAGAGGGTATAAGAAGCATAGGTCAGAAATGGACATATAAAACAGTTTTCTATAGTAGTAATTTTGTATTTCTCCAAACGAATGATGATCTAAAGGAAGTTCAAAGGTGGTTTAAACATCTTTTTGTTGACAGTATTCACTTTTCAGCTTCACCATTTGGCAATTCAGAGTATTTTATATTAACTCATTTTACATGAACATCATTAGTTATTTGGAGAATATCAAGTCTGTTTATGGAGTCATATTAAGTTGTATCTTTAGGGATTCAATTTTTTAATCCTTCAAAGCAGCAAATTATTTAACTGTTTCAACCATCTTGTAACTAACTGTTCCTTTAATGGAGGTTTATAAAATTAATCTTTCCATGATCAGAATGTACATTGTTTTTTTTTTACTTTTTTACAGCATAATGCTATTTTGTCTGTAATCAAATGTGTGGATTACCTAAAGCCATTTACAAAATTTAGAGCAAATGAAATTCCTTTAATTAAAGATTATATTAATATGAATTATTTCCTCTTACTTTATAAAATTACATTTCAATTTAATTTTGTCATAATGTAATGAAATTATAGATACCCTATACATTAACCTACAAACTAAAGCTAAAATATTTATTGTTTAAAGAAATTGAATTGAATAGATAACATATTAGATTTCATTGATTACTATGTAACTATGTATGGGAGCATTATTCAGTTGAAATTCCTCATTTCATTAGAAAAGAATTAGATGCATATAATAAATTAAATTAAATAGGATGCAATATCAATTCAGTCCTCCACAGTGGCGTAACAGAGAATTTTCGGGCCCCCATGCAAAATCAGATTTTGAACCGTAGCCGGATCTTACACAATTGGCATCGCTCAGGCTTTGGGGCCCTGCAGTGCAGGGGGGCAGGGGTGTACATTACGCCACTGGTCCTCCAATTAAACACAGTATACCAAATAATATCCAGCTTAAAAAGTTGTTGTTTATTTACTTCATGTAATAATTTTAATCACAAAATAAAAATTTGTTATAAAAATGGAGAAAATTTATAACCAATTAAGGAGCAAGCAAAATCATAAATTCTTTGATTTCTTTTTGAAAAATCGGAACCATTTTTTTAAATTACAAAATGCTTCCCCCTTCCCTTCAAAATACTGATAAGTCTCAGTCTGTAAATCTGACCCATTTCTAATTAGGGAAGAAAATGTACATCATTATGCAACAGTACAGCATGCTGAAGAATTCTTGAGGTATACAGCATTCCCTCTGGCAAATTAATTATTTAATTACCTTCCCTAACAATTTTTAAATTGCTTCTTAAAAGAACAACTTTCCTTTTATAACTGAGTGAATAAAAGTCAAAATACATTACCGAAGAAAAATTTTATTCAGTGCTGATGATGTAACATAATAAATAAAGGCAGGATAAAAAACAGTAACCAGTAAAACTAATGCTTTTATCATTACAATTTATAAGTAATATAAAAATGAATAACTCAATATTGATAATCAAGCACAACAATTAACTATACAAGCATAGCTCATCATTGACAGTAACAAATCAATGATTAATGTGAATAACTAGGAGTATAAATAAAAAAAAAATACAAAATGATTTACCTTCTAATTGATTTACAAGTTTTTTCATTTCAGGATCTTCACTTTCATTGTCACTGTCCTCATTATTTTTTCTTTAAAAAAAGAAATAAAACAAGTAAAAATAATAACTTTATCATGCTGTTTCATTAGCAAAAAATAAACCAATTTTTTTAATGAGAAAAAATCAACAAAAGCTCTTACAACACTTCTTTCACATTAAATACACATACAACAGGCATACAATTAGACTTGCACCATGATGAATTTCATGGAACTCAATCTGATCTTACTGTCGATCAGGTGACATAAGCAACAACACACTATTTAACTGAGTTTATTGAAATAAAACTATATAAGTAAAATATTACGAATAGGAAAAGAGTGATTTTAATCATGAAGTAAAGTATTTAAGAATGTTTAGAGTCATGTACATAAACAAGTGTTTCAAAAATTTTTTAGAAAAAAGATGTATACTCTTCATATAATGATTATACAATCGAATAATTGTTAGAATAGTTTTGGGGAAAAGCTATAATTTTTTAAAATAGTTAAAAGAAAACTATACTTAAAAACATCGAAAACAAATATTGTTTTCTAATATCTTATAAGTCCCTCTGCTACTTCAATAACAACTTACTCAGAAGGCTGCACTGGTTCTTTTTCAGTTCCATTCTTATGTTTCTTAAGATACATTTTTATTCTCTCAGCTTTTTCCAAATACTCAGCACATTTTCCTTGAAGGACTTCTTTGGCTTTTCCCTCTTTGTAATCATCTAAAATTTGTTTTAAAATTGAAAGTCATATGAAATGAATTTAATTTTGTATAATATCTTGGATTTAAAATGAAACTGAACATGCATCTTCATAACACAAAAAAATACAAAAGATTCAATAATCATTGAACAAATAATTTTTTCTAATAAAATGTGCAATGTATTTTCTCTTTCAAATAAAATCTAATTAATCTTTTGTTCTAGTAATATCTTCAAAATAATTTTTAACAAGTTTTGAAAAAATGATTTTTTTTCCAAGACACTTTTATTATATAAATATCAAAAATGATTAAACATTTCAAAGAAACTTCACAATTACTAAACCAGGAGGAAATTAAACTAATCAATACAGATAGAATATAATTCATTTTTTTCATATTTAAGACTTGATGCTTGGTAAATTAATTTTAAATGCAACTTTTAATGATACACATTCAAAAAAAAAAATCTTGGTAAAACCTGAAAAGTTTATTTACGTAATTATTAGATGTGTGTTTCATTATGGACTAATACAAAATAATTTACAGAACTCCCTCTTTAGTAAATCCTTTTTCACTGGTTTAATAAATGAAATGCTTTCACATTCATGTAATCTTCTCAAACAAAATAAGATAATTTGGGAGTATGTTTATTTAAATTTATAATATGAGCAAAAATATTTTGTTGACTATTTAATTTCAAAATTTGTCATAAAAACCATAAAACTTAGCTTTATCTCTTCATTCAAGATAAAAGGAAAAAGTTACTTTTTCATTTTTGTACGCTAACATTTAAGATTTATTATTCAAGATAAGGTGCCAGCAGTGCGGATTTATCCATGGGGCACTTGGGGTGGGCACCAGGAAGGGGCTCAGATAAGCTGGACTGGTGCTAATTTGATATTGGGAGTAATAGCGCCAAGTTGTTTATATTCGCCAAGATGGGTGATAACATTACAATATGGTTACCTTAATATTTTTATCGTCTGTCGATGTGGTTGCCCTGGGAATAACATATATTCGAAATAACTTTTATTCATTTTTTCCTGCTATAACCCTATTAATTTTAGACGATTTTAAAAATTTAACCATTTTCAGGGTAATTTTTATATTGTTTGTGTCTCCTGTTTAATTCTGTGCTTTTTTCGAGTATGGATATTTCTAAAATAAGTGAGTACTTGAATATTTTTTTCTTAAAAGAATAAGTGTTGTGCTTTTAATTATCGCTATAAATCGTTTATTTTCGTTTTAAAAATGTTTTTCTTGCATTCTTTGTTTGATAAAATTTGTTGAAGGAACTTGCAGTGCTAAATTCATACTGCAAGCTTTCACTACTTTGTAATTGATATTCTTAATTAATTTTAACATACATTATGTAATTATTTTATTCGTAATGAAAAATATGCAATTATTACTATGTGTAATAATCATATAATATTCGTTATTTATAACTGTTTCTTTTAGCATTTATTTATAATTATTATCTTATTTATTTATAATTATCTTATTTATTTATAACTATTTCTGTTGCTTATTTTTATAGCTATTCTTATGTTATTTATTTATAATTATGTAATACGAGTTAATCTTATGTATTATTTTTATTTTTTTACAATTCGATGATTATTCTTTTTTATAATTACTATTTAATTATATTATATGATTATTATTTCTAATAACTGTTATAAAATCATACTATATGAATATTATATATAATTATGATAAAATAATATAAGTTGTTATATGCTGCTTATAATGCTATAATTAGTACATGTTACTTTTTATTACATAATATTATTATTCATTATTTATTGATTGATCTAGGTTATTCTAAATCTCTTCCTATATCCTTTAATTGAAATACATTTCAATGTATTTCAAAACAATTCTTTAAAATTATTGTGTATCATTAAATTACCGCTAGGCCGCCATAATTGGATATCATTCCAGCAACATGAAATGCTGCTTGGCATGATCTTTATCACACCAAGCAGCATGGGCCATTACCCCTGATATTAAACTAGTTTCGCTGGACTTATCAGGTTTTCTGGTAATAAATTTCATTCTGCCAGTGCAAAGTGGGCCTGTAGATCTTCTGTGCTCAGGGTCTGAAATGAGTTTAAATCGGCACTGGGTACCAGTACTGAGAATCCAGTAAGAATCTTTGAGCACATATGGATTGTAACAATCTTAAGAAACTTGGAACAAATATTTTTTAAAAAAATAATTGACTTTCTAAAGAAAGAATGTGGAATAATAATAATAATAATAATAATAAACACTTTTAAATTAACTAATAATAAATCTCATCTAGAAATTTAAACTACATGTCCTACATATATTTATAAAAAATGAATAAAAAAATTAATTGGATAAATTTTAAGACATTAGACTTATCAAAACCATGATGTTATATGCAAATTAAATGTTTATCATTCCTAAAAATTCTTACTAATAAGTTCAATAATATACTTACATTTAGTTAAATGGATATAGTAGTCAATGCCCTGTGTATACATATTTAGAGCTTCTGGATAATTTTTTTCTTTTTTCTTCCTCTTCAGCCTTAATTATAAAATTAGTGGCTTTCTGTAACTATATTGTACAATAATTAATCACAAAAACATATGTCTTCACAATATTTATTTAAAAAAAACTTAAATTATGAAATAATTTTTTATTTATTTTTCTTAATAATAAAATTCTAAAAATATTATTTTTGTTTTTAATGCAACACTGTAGAAAAATCCTTTGATTATATTTTTACCATGCTTAAATATAACAGTATACAAATATTTGGTACTTACATATTAAGACAATGCTAATAAGGACCTTTGGCATTTTTCAACAAATTTTTGTTTGCACCTCAAAATATAGCAACAGCTTGTAAAAAATATAAAAACATCTTAAATATCTAGCTTGGGGTTAAATGCATAAGTACTGAATATCCTAATTTCTTCATATATTTTTAATTTCAAAGTAAGTGAAACATTATTTTTATTCCATAAATTTTTTTAAAGTACAATGAGAAAATAAAAGAGGAAACTGTTCTTTTGATAAACCAGAAACAACTTATTCTAAATTCCTTTAAAAACTTGTTCTTTTAATTCCTTCCTCAATTTTCAGATGCAAGTCAAAGGAATACTTAGATCCATAAGCACTCATTTTTGATTTGTCCAATTTTGACAATGTATACATCTTTATCATAATCTTTGCTGAGAACTAAAGATTATGGTAATATTCGTATGAATGTAGAAAACTAAATCTAAATTATTCTTTTAATTAACCATTTTGCTGTGCTTTCTGTCTAATTCAACAAAGATCAGTGAAGAATCCTGCAATGTCATAGTTTCTTTTTTTTAATCTTTTGGTACTTATATATTAGCACCACCACATCAAAATTTGCACCCTGGGAATCCTGCCATGATATCAAAAAAAAAAAAAAAAAAAAATGACTCTTACATGTTTTATTTGAAAATAAAAAACAATTATAGATGTTTGGTGGAAAGTGGTATGATTTGAGTGACGCAAATTTTGTTGCAGTAGCTTTAATGTGTAAGTACCAATTTTTTTAAATTTGCCTTTAGTTTTCTGGGGATCTTTTTCGGATTTAAGAATAAGAAATTTTGATAAAAAATACATAAAAAAAGGGTTTTGAGTTTCTCAGAGGAAAGCCAATGGTAAAAATAAAGTTACAAACAGGATGGATATATTTTATCGTTATATACATAAAACAGTTCAACACATTTGTGGAAATAATTAAAAATACAAAGTGAAAAGGAAGAAACATGAGCATTTGGAAAGTTTTTATAGATGAGCACTCAATACTGTAAATTTTAAGTCATCAGATTTGAAGACCCATATGAAAAGTACTTGTTTTTACGTGTATTCAATACTGTACTCATATATCAATGAAGGAAAATGTCAATACATTTAGTTAACAGTTAGTTAAAAGTTTTGATCAGATAAAGTTTTTCAACTTTTAAATACATGAATTTCTTAATTAAATTCTTTATTCTAATTTCTTTTTTTTTTAAACCCTGTAAAAATTAGATTAAAAATATCCATACGTCCTTTTTTTCCCCTCCTTCTTTTCGCTGGACACAAGAAATCGAATAATTTCTCTAACACAAAAGGAATATTTTAAAACGGAAGTACTCATATATTAACATGCAATATTCATTAAAAACAGAAAACGTATTCTACCAAGGTTATACAAAATAATCTTTCATCATTGCAAATTCATGTGAAATATATAAATAATCAATCTTAATTACAATCATTTAACTTACCTTTAAAGATGTAGAAGACATTTCTATATTTAATTGTTATTTATTTTCCAAATAACTGGAAATTTTATCACACACACAGCCGAACTTAGATTACAAACAAAGGAGCAATAGATATCAACAGGTAATGCAAAGGAAGTTTCGATTTTGTACAAGCGCTCCAGATACCGGTTACAAACTAAAGACTTTCACGGTTTTAAAGTGGTTGCTTTACCAGCTTTGCCATTCAGATCTAAACACAATTATTGGATTTTATTTGGAAATTGTCAAAATAAGACAAAACATGGAACATTTTCAGGATGGAACGAGATAAACCTTGAGGAAAAGACTAGAATTATCTAGTTAATAAGCATAAATTGAATAAAATCTGTATTCTATCGAAGTTTTTCAATTTCACTTTGAGGACTTTCTAGCCACGTAGATATTCAAAGCTTTATTAAAATTAATATTTTATAAATTGAATCTTCTATACGTCATTCTAAATATTTTAATCAACATTAATATTTTCTGACAAAATGCCGATTTTTTTTCTCCTACCGATCACTTTTGACAGCAGGGTTTTGAGTCCGTCAGAGTTGGGACAACCTTTTGTATCGGGGGCTGGGATTTTTCAACGCGCCAAATCCTCTTTTCTAAAGGCCGTATCACACGCAGACTTATTTCAAGCAACTTTTCCTCCTACTGAGGGTGAAGGGTTGCCGTAAACAAAACGACATGCTCTGACGTCAACCGCGCACTTTCACCACATTGAAATGTTACTCGCCGATTTTTCTCCTTCGGAAACAAACATACATTATTTTTTTTATACCGCTCGAGCTTACAGGATTCCTATTGGCTGGAATTCCAAGCAATTTTTTATTCCGGGCAATTTCTTGAGCTAACTAGCAAGAAATTGCTCTAAAGCGGTTGCTATGGCAACTGAGTAAAAATTGCTCGAATTGGACGAAAAATTGCTTGAAATGTATACGTGTGATACGGCCTTAACCAAAGGTTTATCACGAGAGCATTTCCTTGAGAAGCATTGGTTTGTTGTAACCATATACAACAGAGGTACCCAAACTTTTTTGTCTCATAGACCCCTTGCCATGTTTTTCGGTTTCGAGTAGAACCCCTACTTACCTAATATTGAATTTTTGAAAATTTATCAACTTAAAGTCTTTTTAGCAGCTGCTACTACAACTTATTTTAAAAGAATTAAATTTCTAACTGTTGGGAAGTATAGCGTTTAAAACTTTAGTAGTACATTTTAATGAATTAAAATTAAAATTAAATTAATACGTAAAGTAATTGAACAACAAACAAATGCTTTTAAGGAGAGGGAGGAATCTGGTGTTTCAATAACAAATTTTCGACATTTAACAGGTTTATCGTCAGGTTTAAACCTAAATCTTCTTTTTTAGTAAGTGTCCAGTTCTTTTTTTTTTTTTTTTTTTTTTTTTTTGAGAGAGAGACAGATTTGCAAACTTGCTGAAACTCCCTCTCACTAGTAACAGCAATTAAAAACTTCCTCACAATATTCCATAATTCACTACAAATAACAAGTATGTATTTTTTAAAGCCAAAATTGCTGACATCCGTTTACTAAACTTTATTTTTAAGATCTTCGTTAGGGCCTATTCTGATCAGTCCCTATTGTAATATGACTTTTTTTCAATGTCACTATATGAATTCTCCCGTTGTCTACTGTTGTATTACTACAAAAAAGCTATCCCAAACCTAGTTTCAAAATCTGAGTAAAGGGCATTTAAATGTTGAACGTAGGGTAAAATGTCTTGACAGGTTGAGAAAATTTGAGACATCAAATGTACTTCTTTGGCTTAATTCTGGAAAGAAATGCTGAAATGGTCCTTGTCTTAATAAAACTTATGCTGTCATCTAGTAATCCCAAATTCACCTCACTAAATTTAGTAAACAAATCAGTTAAATTGGTAAAATCTGGCTTCCACAAGATCAAATTTTTTTTAAAGATTAAAATCACGATCTGGTTTTATGAGAGCCACTATCATAGACCCCTATTTACACCTCGTGGACCCCTAAATCATTGTTTCGCCGGCGTAGATCCCTTGCAGGTTTTCATAGACCCCTGGGGGTCTATATAGACCACTTTAAAAATCACTGGTATACAACATGATTCTACTCACGGGAAAACTCTGCGTTGCAATACGTTGTATCCCTGATATTCGGCTTTTTTTGGAACGTTGATGTTTTCAGAAGATATTACCAGAGTAGTTTCAAAGATGTCTCGAATTCATATTAAAAAAATTTTTTTCTCAAAAAATCAGATTTTTTTTTAAAAAAAATTATGTCAACTAAATTAAATTTCGAGTTTTTTTTTCAAAGCTAAGAATTATTATTATTTAAATACCAAGTTAACATGTTTTGTAGTGGTCATAAATTTTGAACTGCTTTTATTAGATCCTAAGAAAATTAGATCCGTGAGCAATAGAGTTCTGGACGTTTCATCCAAAAAAGTGCAACCTTTATCCCCATTGCCAAACTCACTAGAAACATCTTCGATATCGTGTTTTACCCTCAATGGAATTGTCCCGTGTCTCCCCATGTTCTAATAATAAAATAATGCATGTTTAATATTACTTTTATGCTTTAAATTATGAAATGTCCTTACAATTCATTGATTTTAATACAAAATTATTTTCTTAATATTAAAAATACAATGTAAATACATTCAGTACACATTCACATACATACAGTAAAATAAAGTAGTCCTGCAATTATTTAGTAAAAATAATCATTATATAAATTTAAGTCGTGGTGTCAAAATGACACCAGTGGACGTTTAAGGGTAATCCACAAATCCCGGACGTTCTATTGTTAAAGCAATGGGGGTGCCTGTCTAAGGTTCTTTAAGGCTGTTTTCACCGAAGAACAAATAACCTTTGCCAAACACGAAACAAAGTTTGAGATAGAAAATATTTCAAAACTTGTGACGAGTCTATCCGCGTTCTTTCTACTAATGGGGACTATTGGGTCTTTAAAAATTATTATTTTATAGAGCTCTCCCTAAGAAGAAAATGCGATTATGCAAATTAAGACTAGTAAATAAAAACTAAGCTTTAGGGTTAGACAGAAAAATAGGGAGACTGCTATCGGGATCAGTGATTAATTAAACGAAGTGAGGCGTAGATATTTAGTAGCTGGTAATTGTAATATTTAAGTTGACAATCGGTCACTTAAGAATTAAACCAGACTAAACAGCTAAGAAGTCAAGGCTATTGAATTGACGTAAGTGTTATAATTATTTAAAGTCGTCTCATATCTCGTGTACCTCGTTAATTGCTCTTCATATTTGATAATTCAGTGCATCTCTTAACTTTTATTTATTGAATTTGACTTGTTCTTAGTAATGTGAATAGATTAATTTGTTTTTATTACGGCTAGTCCATGATATTCTCCCACAATTTAAGACACGTCGGGCAGACCTTTACAAACTGTTATATACATTTAGGCATACCAACTTGTTTTTCTAATTCTACCTATTTGATGGTGTCAGATTGAACCTACGAGATCCATCGCGGCGAAGAACCTGTCTTTAGCCGTAGCTGTGAGCACCATAAAGGTGACAATACAATTACGCTCACTTCCCTCCCTACTCCCATTTTTGAGAAAAAACATCATGGGTGGGGTCAGGGGCCCCCATTTATCTTCCCCTTCCACCAAACTCACGAGGAGACTTGTGACGATGACTATTTAGAATACCGCCCTGCCGCTAAGGCACTATACATTTACAAGACTCCATGCCTTCTCTGGAATTCAAACTCAGGTCAAAAGGCACGGCGGTCAGCGTCAGTAACCACTATCCCGGTTGTGCGCACCAACTTATATATCCCTTTAGTATACCACGTCTTTAAAACATAGAAATTTTTTGCTAGTACGCTAGGATAACATTTTATATGCAATGTGGAAAAGGTTTTCATGAAAAAAAAGATTCTTGTCCAATAACATTATACAGTTCTTGTGTCCTTCACATACATTGAAACAGATTAACTCGCAGTTTGTCAGTAGATTTTAATCATAACACACAAATCTCTTTTTATTTACAAATTTAACTCTTTTTACCCCACCTTCTTTGTTGTACCTAAAACTTCCCCCAAAAAAAAAAAAAATCCTCCTCCCAACGTTTAAAGACGCATCTTAGAAACATACTTAAAATAAAATTTTTGCACATATTGGGTTGTAAGTGCTTGACTTTATCTTAAAATTGTAATCAATAAATAAAATCAATAAAATTAAACATACGTGCTTAGTAAGTTAAAACTACTTTTTGTTGCCTTTATTTTTATGATAAAACTATAATAAACCACGTCCTTCACATTAAAATGGCGAAATAGGGGCGATACAGCCAAGATGACATTTATTTTACCTTATGAATGCTTCTCGAAAGTCTTGGGGGACATGAAATTACATCTGACCCATGAATAAAGGTGATTGTAAGGGAAAGCCGTGGAAGAGAGCTCCAAAATTTTAAAAAATTTAAAGAGTAATTCAACTTAATTTCATTTCAAATTAAATTGCAAAATTTCATCGTGTTCCACTCAAGTTTGTGTTCAATTACCATAGCTCACATTAACAAGAATGGACAAGAATTATACCAGAGGTCCCTTTATATAATAAAGGGATTTGGGGGAAATTTCTTTGAAACCCATTTTCCTAAGGCACTGAAAGGCAATGTGTGTGGAATTGTTATATAACTAGCCAGAGTGTTGGTGAAAAGGGAAAAAAGTGAGAGGCCTGAACAATCACAACATTGGAATGGAACCATGCGAAGTCATACTGTTACTTGCATAGTGGTCAAAGCTACGGATAACGACACATACAATTTATCCCTCTGTTAAAATTGAAACTGGTGTTGCAGTTTTGTCACGTGAAGGCCCGCTGTTGTCTTCACTGCTATCCAATGAATTTTTTGGAAGATTTTGTAAAAGAATGTAATATACAGTATCAACTTAATTTTTTTCCGGGCATCGAATATCGATTTTTCAAATTCTGAAGCACTTGCATGAGTCATTTTCCATGAAGGATTTATGAGTAATATGGAATACTAGGTTCTTCATAAAACATAGAAATAGGCTCTTTCTGTAAATATATTTTCCCTATGTAAAGATCGTTCAAAAATAAATTGAAAAAAGGACAAAAAGAAGAAACCTAACATTCACGTAACCTCGTTTAAGAATTTAAACTAGACTTTCTAGACATAAATTTACTAGTGTTAACAGATACGAATCAATCCTTTATCATGCATCATTTGTAATGGATTTCATTCCAATGAACTAAAGAAGCGGGAGAAAAAAAACACTAAATGTAAATTCTCCGAAGTTCAATGAGTGGAAATTTTGATTCAATGTTTCAACTGTTTTCTGTGGGCTTACCTTGAATTTACAAGAGCAGAAAAAGAATTTCTGTAATAATGTTAAGACATGAAGCAAAAATGACTTGCACTAATCTGAAAGACGTGGTATTTATCATCAAGAACAGTTACATTTTTTCTAATCTAATCAGTTTTCCAAAGTTTTAAACCACATATTTCCGAGTATTCCATAAAAACTTCAATTTGCAACTTTTGAAATTAAATTTTATAACAGGAAAATAAACAGTATTTTTTTTTACCTTTACAAATAATTATAACATGTGTGAAGGTCCCTTAGGACCTCACTTTGAGAACGAGAATAATTTTGAGTCAAAGAAGAACCAGTAGCCATTTTTATAAATAACTTTCTTTATTTGGTTATCTTTCCCAAATAGAATCAAAGACTTATTAACAAATGCTTCTACTAATATTATGAGGTTTTAAAAGTAATATCCTTTAAATTAACTTAATTAATTAATGTTCTAATTAATTAATTTATTAAATAACGATCACGCAGAAATTACCACGATAAGAGATCCCAGAATTATATTTAATAATGTTCTTGTTGAACATTTAACTTTAATCTCACTCCTAAAACTTTAATGAGACTTTAAACACAAAATAATATTTACCACTCGGAATCTCAATTCTTGAGATTAAATATCTCTAACAAGAAATCTTCAATTTACATCCACTATAACTTTCTGCTTCAATCTCTATCTCCTACTGCTCTAACTTTACTATTTCGTTTGACTTAAATATTGAATCTAATCTGCATAACAAGGAATCCTGTCCGCTTTTTAGAGTTGATTGGAAATAGGTAGGGAATTAAATTTCCCTAAAAAGGTCGACTCAGAAGGTTAGTGATAAAGTTCCGTATAGATTCATCACACATGTTCTCAGGATCATTTGGGGGATTTCATATAAAAGTTATTATAAGAATTGAAAATGTGGATTAAACCAGAATACCCTGCTCTCACATCAATATTTGTTTAATCCTTATCCAAATTTTCCATCTGCTGCACTTTTTCCGTTTTCTCTTGCATATAAAATCACCTTCCCTTTCCTACCTTCGTCATAATGTACTCGTCTTCATGGCATTGAAGTCACGGACACGTGGCTGCCATCTCATGAATTCCAACTGATCGCACTCCTTGCAAAGGGAGAAAAATGAACGTTATATGTGTCGATTTTTAAATGCCCTCTCATTTCTGTCGCGGGGGTTAAGAATTGTGGGTGCCTGCTCAGGTACTGTCCTCGTCACTCTGCCATGGTTCAAAATTATGATTTCTCTGCCAATAGTTTTTGCGCGGCCTTATAATGCTACTCTATTTTCACTCTCACTCACCCATAAAATTGATGATAAAGTGATTAAAAGGACAAAAAAAAACTTAACTAGGTGCAGACAGCAACATTGAAGATAGACTTACTACCGAAGACGAAATGCAAAATGTGCTGCTGGCTAGAATGGACTGTACATTTTTCAATTTGAATTAAGTGGAAACTAAACTTTCTCCATCCAACTAATATTCCTGATTTTTATACTAAGCCGCACCCAATTTTCACATTGTTAGAAATGTGCTGTTTAGTTTTAAAGAATATAATGTTTATAAATAATTGAGCCTGGAGGTTCGTTTGAATATTAAGACCGTTCTCTCTAAAAGAAACAGTTTTATGGAAAAAAGAAAAATGGTGTTAGGGAGGATAGAGTTCATGGACAGCCCATTCATACTACTTTTTATTCTGCATGTCTTTTCCAGGAATCAAGGTATTTCTTTTTTTTTAAATAGCAATATTACTATTATTCGTCAATACATTTTAATTTTTTTTATTTATTTAACGTTTATAACATTCATGCTTTAAAAGCATATGGCCATAAATCAATATTAATCATATTAATTCTAGATTAAAAAACAAAAACCTTGAAATGATAGACAATAAAAAAAAACACATATGGAAATTGATCATATTTTATTGACTTATTGATGGTTTAGAATTAGAAATTAAAATTTAGAAATTTTTGAACACATAAAATTTGTGAATTTTGTTTTAATAATAAGTTTGCAAATCATGATGAAATCGTAAAATATTGTTATGATTATCTCGATATTGACTATTATTAGAACATTGGATGCTGGAATACTGTTAGATTTTGAAATTTGCAGAGTTTTTTAATGGCTACTTTTGACTATTGAGCGCTCGACCTATTGTGAAAGGAGGCCGAGAGAGTGACATTCGTCAAGGACATCGAGATGTATCTCTGGAACGACTTCGGTCTTGCTGCACCTCTCCTGAGGTGGAAGCGGCAGAGAAGGCTCATCCGAGGTCGGGAAGAACGGAGAAGGAGACGCTGATCGAAAGAGCGAATGGAGAGGGTGAAGGCGAGAGAATGTTCAAACACCCAACAAGGGAAGGAAGACAGGATGGAAAGAATAAACAACGGAGAGTTTTGCAATGTCTCGATGTTAGGGGTACAAAAAAAAAATATTGGAAGTGCAATTTTGAGATATTGTGAAAAGGAATATTAAAGATTTTTGATGGGGTGATAAGAAAGGCGAAAAATTATAAGGTAATATACCTTTGTGTAAAAAAAAAACAAGATACTTTTTAAATATCTTCAGGGAGAGTTAAGGTATTCTAATACCTTCGGGCTATGGGAAGCAAGGTACATTCATGTACCTTTGTCTGATTAAAGAATTTTGAATATGAAAATGTAATTTTTAGAATTTGTTTATCAAAGCCACAAAAAGAAATTAAAACGAAAGAAGACACCAAATCATTGCAAAATTCTCCGTCGTTGCTTCGTTCGCTCCAGACTTCGTTCCGTTGTGTGGCATTAAACATCCTCTTGCCCACAACCTCTCAATTCGTTTTGTCGAGCAGTGTCTCCCTTTCCCTTCCTCACAGCCTCTTATAAGCCCCCTTTGTCGTTTCCTCCTCAGGAGATGAGCGGCTGGACTGGAATCTTTCCAGAGCCTCCCTGTGTCCCTGACAAAAATGCCATTCTCTTGCCCTCCTTTCTCACGGTTCTTCTTGGCTATTGGTTATGAAAGCTATTTTGAAATGGAGTTCTATTGATAGATTGTGATTAAGTGTAAACTATTGCTCAGCATTTTTATGGAATTTTTTTCTGGTTAGTTTGGGTATTTTACATAGGGATTTTTTAAATTTCTTCCAAGATAATTTTTTCTTTTTGTTTTCCATATTTTCTGTGTCGGATGAATGTTCAGAGAGGGAGGAAAGAGTGAAGTATGGGTCGATTTCATCATGATTTGAAACTTCGTTGAAACTATTTTTGATACTTTTCAAACTTTCCAATCTGATTTCAGTTCCTTCTTCTGCTGCTGTCGGTGATTGGTCTGACACGGTTTTTTCCATAATATTTTCTATTTCTGTTTGAGTGCTATTGTTTATTTTGTATATTGTGGTTTGTGTATGGGAATCAATTTTAAGGGAGAAAGTTTGAGTACAATTATTTAGTTTGGGAAGGAATGTTTGAGCACTATTATTTAATTTCATTATTTTATCTGTTTGAGTGTGATTGGAGATGAAGATTTTATTTTCTATTTCTGGTGTTTGGGTTTCTGAATTCAATTTTGGTATACTATTAATATTTAGTTTTTCTTCTAATTTACAGATTTTATATAAAAGGATTATTACTATTGCGAAATTTATCATCGATGGTATGTGTAAAAATTGGTACATGTTCATATAATTGTAAACGACCATCACCGACAGCAAAATATTAAAAAATATCGTCCATATCTTTTTCAGTTCCATTCTTTTATGTAGTGTCCTGTAAAAACGGAAATTTTTAGAAACAAAAGAAAAAGGAGAACTATTATTTTTATTAAATTATCAAAGTATGAAAAAATTCTTGCTGTAGATGCAATAAAACTAGCTGAAAATTCAGAAATTCTAATTTTCTTCTATTATTGTTAAGTTTAAAGAATAGATTGCTCTTACATGCAATCCGTTATGCTCAAGGATGTTTTGAAGAAATGATATTACTTATTTCTTACACTTTTTTTGCTAGTGATGGGAGTTATGAAAAGTTTTCGATAAAATTTTAAGTGAAACATTTTTTTAATAAATTTAGATTTCCATTCTTTACTTAGAGGAATTTATTTTGATTTTTCGAACAAGGTTTAAAGATGGATCTCGAAGAAAACGATCCCAAGTTACCACCCATTGAAACGGATTATTTTACAAAATTACTGCCTTTTCAAAACGTTTTCAAGGGTTCAAGTGTAGTGTAGGGCAATGATCCGCAACGCCCGGTCCGCTGATCTGTACCGGTCCGTGGATCAAATGGTGCCGGGCCGCCTAAAGAACATTAAACTATTGCCATTTTATTTAAGGTATCCGAACACGTTCGGAACACTTTTTTACAAAATAACATACTTTAACGTTATAAAAGCTTTTTTAAGACTCAAAACCAATAAATACTAATATTTAACTAACAATATTTAAAATAAATTGCCTAAATTTCACAAAAATCCCAATTATAAGTTAAATTTTATCAACATTTTTGTAAAATTTCCATAAATTAAAAAAAAGTAATAAACTTATTTTAGTAAAATGATTACCAATACAATCTAGATGCATTTATCTAGAGAAAGTACTAACATTTTAATGTTTTATTAAAACTTGAAAATTTTAGAGTTGATTGAGTAAAGATTATAAGAAAAATCACACTCTTTATGAGACCATTATTTACATAACAAGCCTTAACTCAAAAAATATTCATACAATAAGCAATATTTTAGTACATTCCTTAGAAAATAGCTTAATTATCAGGTTCCAAAAGTTTTATAGAAATACATTTGTAATATTTCGAGTAATCAGACTCGCCATGATAGGTTTCGAGTAATTTAAATGCCTACTTCTGGTAGATCAAAGACCCACTTCCGGTTTCTCTAACTTAATAAAATTGGTTGTAGCTTGGCCTTTAGGTAGAGTAAAAACGAAACAAAATATGTTTTGTAAAGCCAAAAGATAGCTCTATTCAATAAAAGAGAAAACAAAAACATCTGTCTTGACCGAATTTGGTCATTTTCAACGTGTTCGAATACCTTAAAGTGGGGCATTTCTCTCGGATTTGCGCAACTTTCCTTAGAAATCACTTTATATTCCACGTTAAATCTTTTTTATTCATTTTTGGCGTAACTATATTTTATTCTGAAGGCATATTTAAATGTAACTAAATTAAGATAGTTGAATCAAAACAATCTAAAATATAAACAATCAACGTGTCCGACCCTCCGCAGGCCGCGGTAAAATTATCAAACGTTGTCCGGTCCGCAGCGATAAAAAGGTTGCGGAGCACTGGCATAGGGAAGCCACTTAGGATTTGACGATTTTTCTTCGGATTTGTCGATTTTATCTAAATATCATGGTGAGATATCGAATTCATTCTAAAATAAATAATAAATAATTCTGAAAAAAGTACCTTGGCGAACAAATTAGTCGCCAAAAAATGAACTGCGTCAAGTGCCCCCATCCCTATAATACACTTGATCCGTTTTCAAGTTTTCTATTTGTATTAAAATCTCTCAACGATTTATTATTTCGAGTTGGCTTTCAGTTAATTAATATAGGAATATAATATGTATGTCACTCTAAGTGCTTCAATAATGAAATAAGTCTTTTACTATATGTAGAAATCAATAAAGCAATTTTTTTAAAGAAATTGTTACACTTTTTAATGAATAAAGAAATATGTATAATATTTATTACAATTAAACTTGGATTAAATCAATGGATGAGTTGGTTGGATATTTTTTGTTGATGAACAATTTCTGTTGTGTTTTTCGTTTTCCTTGTTTTTCTGAAATTTAATTTGTTTAAATGTAAAAAAATACGTTTTCCTCCATAAAGGAAAAAAAAAGTAATTGAAATTAGACTTACGGAAAAATATAGCAGTCTTTTTGTTTATCTTGGGATGCTTCAATTCATACAATTCTCTGTTTTTGATATTATTGTCTTGTTTCTGAAATTGCAGTGGACGAAACAAAATAAGTAAAAAAATAATTAATTGATTTCGGGCAAAATTAATGAGAATTCAATTCCAATCCCTCAAAGGAAGCTATTGAATTATTGAAAATGAAATTTAACATAAAATATTTTTAAAATTTTTTAAAGATGCTCTGCGTGGTTACTTGAAAATTGAGTAATTCTGAAAGGCTTTATGTTTAACTAACATTATGTTATAACCTTTGATTAAAAATTCTGTAGATTAAGAAGTGTGCAGATTTTCTATTTCTTTCTTTTTTTTTTTTAGGTTTTTTCGAATTCCTATTAATAATAAGAAAATGTACAATTTATTCGCAACAAAAACATTTTAAAATTTGAGTATAACGGAGTGAATCTAGATGAGAGATTATAGAATATATTAAAGTAATGGTTTTCTGAAAAATTAATAAAATATTTAATTTATAATAAAAGAATAATTTATGAATTATAAAAACACTTACACAGTTGAAGATATACAGCTTTTATTGATATGTACAACTGGTTTACTTTTGTTATTTCCTGTATTGCTTGAAGTATTGCTTGAAGTTCTCTAAAATCATATGAAAGTGATAAATTGAAAATAGTTTCGATCAATAAAGTTCAACAGGATGTATTTCAATAATACTGTCCAATTTTAGTATAAATTAATATCCAGTTAATCACACACATGTTTAACAATCGTTCTGGGAAGTAAAAACAAAAAATAAACATTTATTTCGCCAACAATGAATAATTTAGTTTTTTGTTCCCAATTAAAAAGAAGCTTTTAAAGAGGGTGTTAACTAATCTTTTTAATATAAGAATTTTAAAAGTAATTTTTAAATAGATAAAAATAATAATAAAAAGGTTTTGTCCTACATAGCCCTACTCAACCTGTGGCACACCGAGCATTTTTTTAATGGCCCAATGCTCTGAGAAATTCCCTTGGTTAAAAATAATGTATTAAAAATTTGGTGGGAAATTTATTGTCAAGAAATCATATATTTAATTTTTATTGTCGATATCGTACGGGTGTGAATAGATATTATTTCTCTATTTGTAAAGCTCACGGAAAAGGATAACGAACAACACTCTCAGGGGAATAATGACAATTTATGGGCAGAACTAATTTTTAACTGTCTTTCATATCTTGCAAGAAAAAAAAATTCAAAGACCATATATATTTTTTCAAGAGGATTGTGAGGTTTACAGTTTTATATTGAAAAGCCAACATGAATCATTAATTGTTAGATTTGTCACGTATGTGCTGTATTTAAAAGGTACCAATCAACAGGAATCATTCAATGACACTTTTCCTCGAAGATCTCTTGCAAGAGGTGATAAATAGGCATTTTTGAAACAGTAACAAAGTTTTGCAACAGTAACAAAGTTTTTTATCAGTGGTAATATCACAGTGACAACAAAGACTTCCTATGAAGTTTGTTACATTATTGGTAATCGTATGAAACCGTTTACTGATGAAGAAATTGTGAAGGAGTGTTTCTTAAAAGTGCTTCTTATTTAATATCAGTAACAAAAATGATAAAATATAAAAATTTCACAAAGCAAAACAGGAGTTTTGATAAATTTTGCACATTTTAAATTTTCAGTGTTTTCTTAGTTCTTGCACCCCCCAACCATTTATCCTCAAATTGCGGCATGCGGGAAATAAATGATTTGTGTATGAAGCCCAAATGAAAAATTAGGTTGAGTACACCTGATACAACCCATTCTGAAGTTTTTTTTAACTGCATCTTAAATTATAAATCACAAATTGCTAAGCATATCTCTTTAATTTGAATCAAGGTCAAATAGTACGAAATGACCCTTGAGCTTTAAAACTTTTTGAGCTGCTTTCGAAAAGGATACGTGACGACTCTCTTAAAAGTTATTACATTGAAGAGAGAGAAAATTGAATTTGAGTGTATAGGTTTTTCTGTACAATGTTGACTTGAACATAAGAAATAAATGAACAAAAGAAATAATTTGTGGTTATTTTTATTTAGAAAGGTAAATGATTTATTACTTGTGTATTGAATTTTGCATACATATTATTAAGTAGGAACCAAAGGTTTCAGGTTTACGATTACACAGTGACAATCAAGGCATATAGTAGTTTAAAAGTAAAACTGTTTGAAATGCAGTATGCTATCCATCTTCATGTACAGGATGCTTTCATCCACGTCACTAAACTACGCGATCAGACATTTTGTTCTGAGACAAGTCATATTTGTTTTGTGTCGTAAGAAGCATGGTGTTTCAAGAACAACGCTGCAACCTTAACTTTTGTCAGCCTTTCATGAATACTCCCTCAAAGCAGTGGCGCACAAATGAATTTTTCAAGGGGGGAGGGGGTCCGGCGTCAAAAGTTCACCATTCTTGTATCATACTCCTTTTGATTTTGTCGATTTTTGGGAACAAAACACAGTAACAAACTAATTTTTGAGCAACTAATTAGCATTAATTAATGAAATTAATCATTAATTACAAGTAATAATTAAATTTTACTTAATATATACTTAGAATTATGATCAATCGGAAGAAAAATCAAGGGCTTTTAGGAGGGGTCCAGACCCCCAGGACCCCCTCTTGTGTGCGTCACTGCCTCAATAAGCAAGAAAAAATATGCAAATTAGAGGAAACCACCAGATGGTGCGGATAGTACGTCACAATGACGAGAGTGTAAGAGAGGGGTATACAAAGAATGGGGGCAAAGCAGTAAAATTTTTCACAAGCGCTTCAAAAACCTTTCAGTACAATAACCGCATAGTTATGACACAAAGGAAGCAGTTGGATGATTTTTTACGTGGTAGAATTATTGGACGACTGGAATGTGGACGTACCCAACTGGAAGTATTTAAGGAATTTGAATCGCCCAGAATGTCATCTCCAGGCTTTGGCAAGGATTCCAAGATGATGGTAATGTGAGTAG
Organism: Trichonephila clavipes; assembly: GCA_019973935.1. Classification (NCBI taxonomy): domain Eukaryota; kingdom Metazoa; phylum Arthropoda; class Arachnida; order Araneae; family Nephilidae; genus Trichonephila; species Trichonephila clavipes. The sequence continues at coordinate 994,115 of BMAU01019573.1, forward strand.
ATGTTAAAGCACAGGTCACCCCCGAGATACAACGCCGATTGAGGACCGGTATTTGGCAGTTAATACCAAAAGAAACAGACGGAGCACAGCATCAGACCTGTCTCGTCAGCTCTCTTTTGCTACCGGTACGACACTTTCAAGGCAGACCATGTACAGACGCTTGGGGCACATTGGTCTATATGCTCGTAGGCCTGTCAGATGTGTTCCACTTACCGCAACTCACTGTCGCCTGCGATTAACCTGGAGTAGAGAGCATGCATTACGGACAGTGCAACAGTGGTCTTGTGTGATGTTTTCCGACGAGTCCAGGTTTATTTTGCAGTCTGATTCTCGCAGGACTTTAATATGGAGAGCGCCAGATAACCGTTACCACCAAGAGATAACCATTGAACGAAACCGTTACGGTGGTGCAGGATGGCTCGTTTAGGGAGGAATTATTCTTGGTTCCAGAACTGACCTGCATGTACAGAGTGTAACAATGACAGGCCACATCTATCGGGATGTCCTTCTGGAAAAACATGTACGTTTGTTTCGGGGCACCATTGGTGCTGAATTTCCGTTTATGGATGACAACACCCGTCCTCACCGTGCAAACATTGTAGACGAATGCCTTCAATCGCAGGATATCACCCGTATGGATTGGCCAGCATACTCACCGGACTTGAATCCAATAGAGCATGTGTGGGATATGCTTGGCCGACGAATTGCTGCCCGTCAACCCACTCTCACCTGTCTACCGCAACTTCGGAGGGCATTGCTTGATGAGTGGTGTAATATTCCCCAAGATCAGATTGATAATTTGATACTCAGCATGCCTAGGCGTTGTAAGGCCTGTATTGCATCGTCCGGGAGACATACTCCGTATTAACCATTCATTAATGAAAAACAGTAATTAATATTAAAAATTTGATTATTTAAGATCAAACAATCTATTATGAGTTGAAACTAACGGAAATAAACTTTTGTAACTAAATAATTAAAGAGAATACTCTTTCGCACAAATATCAATAGCTAGTGTCTGAATTTTAAAGATAAAAAATTATAGAACTAAATTATTCGAATATTTATCAAAAGTAAATGTTCCACACTTATGTATGGAGTGGGTGTAAAGTTTTTCTAGTTTTTCTTAACTGTGATACGTCTTCTTTGAAAATAAAATCAAAAATATATAAGAATTCGAATGATGAATTTGTTAGAAAAACGTTTATAAAACTTTTATAAGAATAAGTATAAAATACGATCGCGTAATTTAATTCATTAGTTTTTCAGTTTATTTGAAATTTTCTAATCTTTTCACAAAACATTAAGTGTGCTAAATATTCTCTAAAGGTTTTTTTTACTTCATATACACTTATGTATAACAGCGTGTAAAAAACTTACGAAATTGATAACTGTAATGGGAAATTTTAATTTTTTCTAATATATTTCAAAAAATAAAAATTTAGAAAAATAACTCATCTATACTAAATGAAAATTTTTATTGCTGAATACTTTTTAAAAAGCATTCCTTTACACACCCTTTTAAATATAAAATATATTTAATTAAATTTGCATTGATGAGTAAATGCCTAGTTTTTATAAATCTATAACTTGTCAAAAAATTACGAAACTAAAGAAACAGTTAAAATGAGGAAAAAAAAGAGATAACACACATAATTTAATATTTCTCTACTTGTGTCCAAATTTAGAGAATTGGATTTTCAGTTTAATAGATTAAATAGTAACTAGTTAAATGTATACTTACAGGAAATGATGAAATATTAAGCTTGAAGGCTGATTAGTAGGTAAATATTTGTGCTTGTTTTATTTCTTCTCTGAAAATAAGATCAATAGTATTACTAAACTGAAACAATTTTCTAATATTTATGTGTTACATCAATAATGCTCAATTTTTGGAAAAAAACATTTTTCACTGAAACAAACAAATTATTGTTTTGGTTTTCCAACAATGGATCTTTTATTATTCTTGTCCAGTAAGAAATAAAAACTCTTACAAAACAAAAAGTTCTAAGCACAAAACTTTGTCAAACTGAGGTGAGCAGCCCTTAGAGGGCGTGATAACTCTGCGTGAGGGGCAAGAAAGATATTCAAATTTAAAAATAAAATTTTTTTAAAAAAAAATACATATTAATTTGCTTAAAAGAAGCAAAACAGATTACATTCTGACATAATAAATAATAAAATACCCATTTAAATCGAAATAGTATACTTATAGATTTATTTGCACTGTACAAAAGTTTCTGAATGTAAGACCCTCCCCAAGATTCTTGAGAATAGGAGTTAAAATATAAAATAAGGTAAAGTCCTTTACAAAAGGGGCCCCTCAGTGGTGCCAAAATTCCATTGATAGTAAAAATGACGATGTAAATACTTAAAATAAACACTCATACAGTTGATGGCTCAGTAAAGAGGCAGAAAAGTCCTAGGAAACGAATAAAGATACACAGGGTTACCCCTCCTAAAAGGGAACACAAAAACCAGGCGGGGAGAAATGTAGTATTAAGAGTGAAGGCTCCGATTTTTTGTCCTATTATATATTTGAAAAGAGGGCAAGAGAGACAGTTGCAACGTAGCAACAGAGGCGTAGAACGTCACAGAATCGCAACAGAGCCATCTTATAGCTACAAGAGTCGGAAATGTTGCCAATAGCTGTGGCTACATAAGAAACAGGGGCGAAAGGAGAAGATAACCCACAAATGCACATCCACATCACTCCCTTATCCAATATCTTGGCACCCAAAGGCAAAGGAAGCAACAGTCGAAAAGGAATGCTATCCATTAAGTGAGAGAAAGATGAGAGACCTTCGAAATACATATATATACCAGAAGGAAATTGGAACTGGGCAAAAGTCTAGAGCGATCCAGCAAAGAGCAAGAAGAAAGTTCATTTTATTAAAAGAAAGAAAAAAGAAGAAAAAATGAGAAAAAATAGTAAGACCGAAGGTGAGGAAACAGAGAAAAGAGGGAAGCGGAGGACATAAGATAATCTATCATTTATAGATTTGGAAAGGCGAAGTAAGAAATTAGTTTATTGTGTGATTAAATAGTGTGATTATTATAATACGTGATGTGGAGAGGAAAGGAGATTGAATCTGTGCAAGTATGCGGAGAAAGGCCCGTGATTAGATAGGAAATGGACTAAATATTTAAAGTTGGGGAAAATGTCGAAGTTTGCATAATTTAAAATTAGCTTGATCCTTAATCCCGTATTGCAATCATTCCAAGAAGAGGTCCAAGACTCTAGGATAAATTTATTTAAATAACTGGATAGAAAGGTGCACGGAGAGCTGGCGCCAAAAACATTACAGCCTTTCTTGCGCAAAATTTTTTATAATCATTATAAAAGTTATGGTTATGAGCTTTGAGAGAGAGACACAATAAAGATCGAAGTTTGCTCATGAATAGTAACTATTTAATGTGGAAAATGAACTATAATGATTGCAATCATTTTAAAAGAGCGTGGTCCTCCTTAACCTTCGCTTCCCCAATGCGGCCTCGTGAGCTAAAGCCACACCCCTGTGTATGGAGTTCTCAGAGAAATACTTCTACATTGCATACCGTTTTTTGCTTCAAATCGAGCAACTTGTAAATCAAGCGTTTTTATTAGGAAATTTACCCCATTCTAAGGGGAAAACAATTATTTTGGTAAATGTAAAAGTTGTGCGTTCATATTCTTTAAAGAATCATTCACAGAAAAGCAACTACAAACGATATCGTTTAGTTCCTGATTAATTCAGTATTAAATCGTGTTGTAAACTTGGTAAACTAGACAGTGAACGTGTTACTGTTATTGTCTGGTACACTTGAAAGAACCTCTTTATTTCAAGGAATTTTCTTAATAATCATTTTATGGATTTCTTTGTCGTGGATCATATTTCTCATTTTGTGCATCGTGTTAAATTTTGAAGTAGGGAATCCCAGCTCAGGTGTCATCCTTGTTACTTCACAATGGTTCGATATTTCGAGGCCAACATCAACAGCCTTCTTTTTGCTTCGTAAACGTAACATGAATCTATGATTTCATATGAAATTTTCTATCGTAGATTCAAATCAGATTTTTTTGTCTTTTTCCTAGAAATATTGTTGTTTAATCATCTGGAGGGGAAATCAAAGATGATTTTTGTTCGTTTAATTAGAAAAATTCTGGATTTAAGCTATTGGAGTGATTTGATGAATCCTCTCTGGACAGTATCTTGAGTGTGTCTATTTATAGTACAAACTTAATTATTCTATAAATTAATGGTAATCTAATTGAACAGCCCAATTGGAACAGATGACCTTGTAATTTATGAACACTATTTCTTAAGTTGTAATTAGGATCGTTATGGTATAGAAGAATTGCTGTGTGAAAGTGGTTCGGGCATTTAGATTGAGAATCAATAAAGAAATATATTCAACGCACCTCAAGATTTGTTTTTTTTAGAAGTGATTGATTGCAATTAATATTGGATTCGAAGTTATCCTATTTGAGGAGGGATTCCGCAACCTATATACTCATTTCTGTTGAAATTTAAAAAATAAAAAAAATTCTTTCGAAAAGATAGCAATTATGAATGATAAATATCATAAAGTAGGTTTATATCTATTAAGTTTGACCTTTACAAGGATATATAGGTAATAAATTATCTTCAAAAAGAGAAATTCGGCAGGATTTTCGTACTTATTTTATTGTTCTGTACTTTCTGATCCTGTGATATCCGAAGATTTCAAAAGATTATCAGTTTTAAGAAAGCCCAACAAGAAAAATAAGAAAAAGAAAGAAAAAAAAGAAAAAAAGGGGGATTGTAAAAATCTGGTATAGAACCGCTCAAATAACCTTTAATATGACCTGCATATGATTAATCATTTAGACATGTATTGTAAATGTCAGACTTTCCTTCTGTCACGTAACGACTGGCCGGCCGAGCAAATGTCGTTTAGAAGCTTCTAACACAATCGAAAAAGAGAACTGGGTCAGGACTGTTCTTCAAATAACAGTAAATCTTTCAGTTTTCATTCCGAATCAGGTATAGCAGTACCAGAGCTCCATAGAGTAATGTCGTCTGCAAACATTTCGATACTTATCCCAGAAGAAGTCACTTTCTCTAGACCAGCTAAATACATAGAGGAAAGTGTACGACTAAGAACATAACTCTGTGGTACGCCTTGGCTGAGCTCGAATGGATCCGAAAAGTTATGTTAAGTTTTACTTTGATGAATCTTCTTTGCAGGAAGTCTGAGGTGGAAGATAATGTTCTTCCTCTGATATTGAAGAAAAGGTGTAGTTTTAAAATTAGTTTGTAATTCCAAACTCTATCGATTGATTGATTGAATATTAACGTCGCACTGTTAAGCTACACGAAGGCTTTTGGCGACGGACCACGTAATTTTGAACCATGGTCAAGTGACGTGGACGACACCTGAGCTGGCATCTCCTCTCCTTACTACCACACCACACCGACGGGAGAACATTTCAGCTCTCGACAGATTTAACGTGCATCGATCGCTGCCCTACACGGAGGGTCTTTGGTTGTACTGGGCTTGAACTCGTGACAAGGCAAGCCACGATCCGAATCCTATACCACTCGGCTACCACGGCCACGTTTTTCAATTGGTAGAAGAAGAATGAGTGAGATGATAACAATATCTAATCCAATGTGCCATCCCTTTTGTTAACCTGAACGTGAGAAAAAAGTCTCTATAAAAATCTAATGGATATAAAAGATCAGCATTAGCTGGTAAATAATAAAAATGCTGTTTTTTTATCTGTAGTGAGGTGCAAATTACGAAGATGTGGGCTGCGACTTTCGGATAAATTCTATAGATTGTGGAATCCCTCCCCAGATAGGATAACTTCGAATCCCAATCAGTCACTTCTGAAAATAGAACCATATCTTGAGTTGGATTGACTTATTGGGTTGGATAAATTTCTTTATTGATTCTCTGTTTAAATACCGGTTCCAGTTTCTAACAGCAACTGCTGTACCCTAAAGATCCTTATTGCAGCTTTAGAAATATTATTCTTAAATTCCAAGACTATCTGTACAAATTGGACTGTCACAAATGTCCGTTTATTTATCCGATCATTAAGTTTGTATTATTAATAGACAGTCCAGATACTCGCCAGAAGATTCGTGATTAAGTTTCAACATTGCAGGTATAATTTCTACGAATCCACTGTGAATTAAACTGTATTTTTTACTTAATCACTTGTGGTTTTTCTGATTATACAAATATACTGAAGAAAGTTATAGAATTTCAAGTCGAAATAATCTAAATCAGTGTTGGGATTTCAAAGGACAATGTTTGCAAGAGCTTATATCTAGGAGGAACACTTATAGCATTTTAAAAATGATGAAACAGTTGCAAACATAGTCTGACCGTGGATTCCGCCACTTTCTCTTTTAATGTGGATGTATATCATATGGTGCTTCAAGATTCAAAAATAAGACACTAAAAGAAACCTTCGGGGCATATATATCAACGTCGAGAAAAATGGAGCTACAATTGTAATGCATAATAAAATTTAATCAAATGAGGATTGGTTTTTTGATTTTTTAAGTTATCTATGTTTTAATTTCATCGCAGCGAAATTTGTTCCATTGGAGCTATATGTGAAATTTGCGCTATGATAACATAATAGCAATATCCAATTCACACGTGGTTTACTTGATAAAAAAAATCAAGTTAGACTTTAGTTTGAAATTAGCAAGATTCGCGTAGCGCAAACTTGGCAGCAGTGACGTTAATACGTTAAGTATCAAATTATAATTTATGACAAAAGTGCATTAAAATTCTATAGGGAAATTTTTGAATTCATCATACACTATTAGAAGTTGCTTGTTTAAGAAAATATTTTATAGGTTTTCCCTCTTATCGTGTTTTATAATTAAATCACAATGCCTAATGTTTATATTTAGTTTAAAAATATACTAGAGTGAACTTTATTTTTTAATACTGATGTTATTCTCGAAAAAAACATGGCAGAATGAAGTCATTTTGATTTTTTTTTGCCCTCGCCTCTGTTTTTTTATCGTTTAATTTTCTTTTGGAATGACATGTAATTGAATGTTTGGTTCATGGTTGGATTACATCTCTTGTAATCTGCATTATTTAGAGCAGAGGTTCCCAAACTTTTTTGCCTCGTAGACCCCTTGTCATGTTTTTCGGTTTGCGGTATACCCCTGCTTACATAATATAGAATTTTTGCAAATTTATTAACTTGAATGTGTTCATGACAGCTGGTACAGAACTACTTACATAAAATGATATAAATTTCCAATTTTAGTGAAATGTTGAATTTTAAACTTAAGAAACCTATACTGCTTTCTAATTAATTTCAAATTTAAGTGATACATAAAATAACTGATTAAAAAACAAAACTTTTATGATGATATGGATGAATCTGGTGTTTCAATAACAAATTTTCAGCATTTGTTATCAATTATTTCAGCTTTAAACCTAAATTTCCTCGGTTAGTAGTGTCCAGCTGGCAACCGCGCTGAAACTCCAAACTAGGAAAAGCAGACACACACACACGTAATTAAAAGCTTTCTTCAATAATCCATAATTTGAGGTAAATAACAGGCATATTTCTTTAAAGCCAAAACTGCTGGCATCGGTTTCTAAACTTTATTCCGTTGCTTCCGTTGCGTTGTAATATAACATTTTTTTTCAATGTGACCATAGGATTTCATTGCCTTTTGTGGTAGTGACCAAGTAAATGCATTCTCAAACCTAGTTTCAAAATCTGAATAAATGGACTAGGAAAATTCGTTGCGTCCAATATTATACTGCTTTAGCTTAATTCTGGCAATAAATGCTGAAAGGATGGCCCATGTTTTAATAAAATTTATGCTGTGACATAACTGTGCAAATTAGCCTCATTAAATATAGTAAATAATAGTGTTAAATGTACACAATCTGTTTTCCATTTGATTAAATTTTCTTTTAAAATGAAAATCACGATCTGGTTTAGTGAGAACTGTCGTAAACACCCATTTACTCCTCATGGACCTCAAATTATTTTCTTGCTGTCGCAAACCCCTTGCGAGTCATCATAGACCCCTAGGGGTCTAAATAGACCACTTGGGGAATCTCTTATTAAGAGCAATCTTCGTTGCAAAAACTTTATCCTAATTGAAAAACGAAACGCTTGCAATGTCATTCCTGCTCCAAGTTAAGTATCTTCATAAAGTATTTTTCATTTTCTTACTTGTAAAACAAACAATAACATTTTAAGAAATATATTTTTTGGGCATTACTTTTGAACTTAATATAAACCACATGTTATGAATATTAGTAATTTTAAAAAACATACTCAGAATATATAATAATTGTTTTAATATTACAGCCCATTTTAGATTTTTATTTGCAAAACAAAGTTAGCTTGTAAATGTTTAACGAGTTTATAAAAAAAGTAAATTAATTTACATTTAGAAGTAATTGCGTTTGCGGGATATTTTTAAAATGCAGAAATTCTTTTCAATATCTTTTTAATTTACTTAAAGCTATTAATAATTATTTCAAACTTTTATTGATGTTAAGGATATTAATACTTATGAAATATTCTATTGTATTTAAAATTTAATTTAACTACAATTTAAAGCTTCTAATTTTTAGTAAAGTAAAGCATAACATACATTATATCTAAGTTTTTCAACTAAATAAAAGTTAAGTTTGAGGCCACATTTTGTGATGGACTGTATCACGATAAGATATTCTCTACTTCTGGAATATCGTATAATGTTCTAAATTTACGCTGAAAAATTGAAAGTTCAATTCTACTATTTTCTACATTTATTTCGAATTCCAAGAATAACAGAAACGAATAATTTAAGTAAACTTACAAAGTAGCATTAGATTAAATTGCTTTAGTGCTGTTATTTCAAGTGCTTTGAGGTTTTGGATGCTCCTTTATAGCTCTTTGGAAGTAAATGTTTAAATATATTATTCGATTCTAACAATCAGTTTTTTAAAACAATATTTTTATAACTTTTAAATTCTTTAATTGTTGCATTTGGAAAAAGTAAATAACTAGCTTTGTCTTGAATAATGTATAGTAACAATGAAATTTGAAAGTTTTACAAAATATATTTTCTGTATTGTTACAGCATTTTACAGGAGGGCTTGGCTTTTGCTTCATATTAAATATACCTTTAGAAAGATAGTTTAATTTCTTTTCATTCCTTACATGCAAGGTGACACTAAAAATTAATAACGAATGAAACCCCTTTTAAAATACATTATAAAAGAAATTTTTTTTACCCAAATAGCTTTCGGCAAGTCCTGACTTGACAGACACATTTATAAACTAATCGTTAACAATTTTCTGCGTCGTATATTTCATGCTATTAAATCTTATTTAACACACAGATGTCTCTCCGAGTCAGAGTTAAAGAAAATCTCTGTAAAACGCTCAAAATTCTTACAGGTGTCACAGGGATCTCTGCTTGAGCCAATTTTTAAATATTTTATCTTAATGATATCTCCAGAATTAAACTAACATCTCTTTAACATATACGCTGATGATACCTTTATCCTGTCTAGCTACAAAAATAATGGCACTTTCACCAATGTCTTAAATGCGCATCTCTATCTACTTGAAACATTTTTAAAGTATAGAAATATAAAATTTAGTGTAGAAAAACCCCTCGTGGTTCTTTTATCAAAACGAAGACCATCAGTTCATATTTCCACTTTCTAAAACACAAACATATCCTGTTCTCAATCTAAGATTTACCTAAGCGGTATCCTTGATATAACTCTCGCCTACAAACAGCAAGTTATACACACGTGAGAAAAGTTCCGCATTACAATGAAATGAACTTACCTCCTAATTTGCCGAAACTCCCATTTAAACATGAATTTTTAAGTACTTTTCTTCAATACAGTTCTGCATCCAAGTTCAGCACGTACTTGTCCAATCTTTGGCTATACTGCAAATACTAATATAAAAATCCTAGATAATGTACGAAAATTTACTACTCAAATGATTGTTAAAGCAAATAAATACATAAGAAATATAAATATTTATAATACCGATAAATTTTTAAAAAATAACATTTAGAATATCACCAGTAAATATATTGAAGCTCTTCCACATACTGAAACTAACAAAATGATTTTAATATTGAAAACTACGTTCCTCACTACAAAGTTAAAAGACCTAGAAGAATTCTTCTGGATTGATTTAATCCATCTTAAATTTATTCCCTCTTTACTAATATTTTGTTTGGTAAGCGTCTTAAAAATTCTGTTTTTATTCATTTACAAACACATTTATTTTAATTTTCTGTACTATATCTCTTGCTGGACTCGCTCCGTCCATCTGTCTTTAACCCCTTTCTCCATGAATATCGGGTAGACAATCTAGAGCCAAATCTTATTGCATTTTAGCCAGTGAAAAGGTTTGCTGTCATCTACATAAAATTAATGTTTTACTACTGTGCTAATACAATATATTCCAGTCTTCTCCATCTTTCTCCTCTTCCCTAATGAACAAATCAAGAACTTTTTTGTATGAAAACAAACTTTCTATTTTCTTGTGCCAGACATGTCGAAAAACTTTCAAAATAGGGGACGGAGTGTCACTGCGTGACCCAGTTGCTTCATGAACTCAACGTCAACCTTATTTTTTGTTTATTGCCGAATTTCAAGGAAAATCTCTTATTAAAACCCAATGACGTTACGCTCAGATCATGGAATTTATGCAAACGCATTGCGTAAAATGAATCAAGTGGTTTATTTCAACAAATCGAAACAGAAAGTTTTGATTTTCTTAAATTTGCTGATAGGTGCGAAATTCAAATCTTGAAAAAACACGTCTGGATTTTTGTCGATTTTTCTTGGCGAAAATTCATCTAAAATTGACAATTTATTCTAATCAATTAATATATATTGTGTCGGGTCTATACGCGTTCCTTTAAAAACTAATCCTCTTTAAACCCTCAGAAAATTTTTAAATTGTTTCTCATATTCTGAGAGGAAGTTCAGTGTTTTTTTAAGCAAGTCACTGTGAAATTATACGGAATTTTTTAAGATGCCTTACTAGCTGTGGGAACATTTTTTTGAAATAATGCTGAAAGTTCATTTTTAAACTCACTTTTTGTTTGATTATAGCTGAAAACTTATAAAAATAACTAAGAAAAAAAAATTCAATATATTTTTGTAAGAAAATAGTCAATTTTAGGTTAAAATTAGGCATTTTTTGCACATCGTGGCAAACACTGTAAAATAAATTCTAAAACGTAAGATAAAATAAAAGCTGTATGAATTTTATTCAGAAAGCGTTTACCTATGTTTTGCTCTATCATCTTTGAATATTTTCAATTTATCACAAAATTAGGGGTCAAAAAGTGCACAAGAGGAAAATGTTTCAAAAATGTTGCATTTATCACAAAGAAAAACAATCAGAAAAAAGGTAAATATATTGTTTTTTCTTATTCTCTTGTGCACAACATGCAAACTATAATAATAAACGCCGATGTTAAATTCCATGCAGTTATCTCCAGGAATTTTTGAGATATTATGTTTGCCATGCGATAAAATATGGAAAAATCTGTTTCGGAGAAAAACGCATTTAAAGATTTAAAATCTAAATCTTAGAAAATTATGCAGCTAAAACAACCTAAAACCACTTTATATCAAAAGAATAAACCTTTTATAAGCCTATATCAGTATTATATATATTTGTTTCAAATTCTTTTAAATTTTATTACCAATTTTATAGAGTCAAAAAAGCTTTTCTTAAAGTCTAAATTTATAGTTTTTTAAAAATGCAAATTAGAGATATAAAAAGCACACTATAAAAACTTAATTACATTAAAAAATAATATTTTTATATGAAAAAACAGGTATATATTTCCACTAAGTATCTTAGAGCTTAAGAAATATGTAATATAAAATATATTAATGTGTGTTATTTTGTCAGTAAATATTCCCGAAAATTTCTTTTAAAAATATTGCTTATCACAAAAGTTATAAAAAATTATAATGAAAAGCATATAAAGAACAGTTTTTAAAACCTCCGTATGAATACACTTTGACTTTTTTTCATCCTTACTAATTTGGTTTTCTATGCAGCTTTTTTTCCGCGAAAATTCTCTAAATTCTAAGGAGTGTCCTTCAGAAGTTAAAAAGCGTTCCAGATCAAATTTACAAATCCATGTACAAGATCTTAGGAAGGGAAGTATTTGCATTTCTAATTATATATATATATATATATATATATATATATATATATATATATATATATATATATATATATATAATGATAATAAACCTGTATATCAAAAATTAAAAGAATTTAACGTTAATAATGCACTTAAGCGAAATATTTCAAGTTTATATATATATATATATATATATATATATATATATATATATATATATATATATATATAATAATTGTATCTTTAAGTAAAACACTCCATAAAATGTTACTGAAAAAGGCTTTCTGAGTAAATTTCGAAACATTTATGAATAGATTTTAATTTTTTGTCACCAGTTGACTAAGTATTATTGGGATTAGCTCTGTGTCAACATTCACGTTATTGCTAGCACCAATGATGGAGCAAATTCCTTAGACCTCCCAGGCCTTGCTTGAAGCATAATTAATTAATATTTTGTCTTTAAGAACAGAGTTTTTTTATCAAATATATAAAATAAAGTTAAATATGAAACAAAATATCGAGAAGCAAGAGCATAAGAAAATCGGAAAATGACAAGATTTTTACGAATTTATTTGCCAAATTTCACTTAAAAGTAATAAATTATTTTTTTGAAAACATCACCATGTACTGTCATTACCTTACTTAAATTAATATTTTTTTTATTAATTCGATAAACACCAAAAAAGTGTAAAAAAATTATTAAAATGCAAACACTTCTGGTTTCCATATCTAACTTCCGGTTCGTTTTTTGCTGCTTTCTCTTCAAACTAAAAACTGTTATAACTTCGTAAATAATTGAAGTACAAACGAAAGTACGGTATTTTTAGAAAGCAGAAAATTCAATTACATAAAATTTAAAGTAAAAAAAAATCGTCATTTTCATCAAAATTGACGTTTTTGCACTAGTCAGGCACCTTAACTTTTCATCTGGTAGAACAATGTTTTTAATCTTGAAATAGTTTTGTTTTTATGCAGTTAAAAGGGTTTTTTTTCACTAATAAATAATGCTTTTTTTATAACGAAAAACGCTTTTCCTTTATGTTATAACATTATCCATGTGTAATTAAAAAGGTTGTTTCTTCATGTGTAGTAAAATTATTGTTATGCAATTAAAAACATCTTTATATTCTTAAAAGTATTTTCCTTTTATGTTATCAAAGCATCTGTGTAATTAAGAGTATCGGTTGGCACTTATTGAGTAGATAATTTGTGTGTGAACTGAGCGTATGCTACTTGCATTATAACAATGGTTGCACAATCTCAGCTTCCGAAGAAGTGTTATTCCAACTAAAAGCCTTATCACACGTATACGTATCTGGAGTAATTTTTCTTTCAATCAAAACTTTTAGCAATTTTCACCCAGTTACCATAGCATAGGACTAAAAAAACTATTTCCTAGTGAGCTGAAGAAATTGCTCGAAATTCCAGCCATTGTGTGTGTGTGTGTGTGTGGAGCTCTTCGTCTCTCAACGTCATAAGCAAAATGACGATAAAGATAGCAGCCCCAGCTTCGTCAAACGCATCAGAATTGGCATATAATATTTTAATGGCTTATAATATTTTAAACAATTTTTTTCCGTCATTACGCTTACGACTGTCAACAATAGCGCGAGTGGAATGTAAGAAGTAATATTGGATGTTCGTTCTCCAAAGCAGACAAATGGATGAGTAAATCAACAATGTAAAGATAGGGCGTGGCTAATGTCAGAGTGAGTCGTTTTGCTTACGGTAACCCATCCCCCTCGCTGCTGCTCGAAAAATGTACAGAAATGGTTGTTCCAGACATGCGTGTGTGATAAAGCCTTAAGAAGTCGTTAGACGATTCACGATTTTAAGCACTATTTTTCTTCAAACAGAATAAAAAAAAAATGCACATAAAACACAAATTTAGTTCATGGACGTACAGTGTTTTTTTATTTTCGTGTTCGTCATGCGATTAGAAGATACATTAAATTTTTCTTATTTTCATAATTGTGCAGTTTTAGTATTTAGTATCTTTGTCTTATTCTGAACCTATCTTTTTATATGTACTAAGAATGCATTGAATTCGCATTTGTTAACATCATTTCAATATTAGCAGCATAAACTGAGCAACATTTTACATTTCCTAAAGAATAGTGTTGCGATTAAACTTTATTAATCCAATAGTTTTAATTTGTATTCATTTTCAATAATTTATTCTTACAGCTTAAAAATTTACTAATGAATTTACTATGACACAGAAGTCCACACCTGACACATTAAATGGATATTTTTTGATAACTCTATCCTTTGGCAAGTCAGCCATTATTTGATCAGTGCAAGTAGGATTGGCCTTACAACAAATTACACAATTATGAACAACTTTTCTTCAAATATTACGGCCATTCAATACCCAAAATTTTTGCCTGATCTTTGATATCATTATTTCTCAATCGACCTCCAACTCTCAAAATCCCTTCACTATCATTAAATGGATTCAGTATTTTTACTCGACTGTTGAAAGGTACCATGGCAAAATTTTGAATACCATTCATCTCTACTTTAAATTCTTCTTTTTGCATTAATCTCAATAAAAGCTGTTCAGCCTTTTTTAATTCTCCTAAATCTAGAGGTCCAATTCTTTTGCTTTCTTTGCTCTTACAATTATAAACAAATCTAAAAATAAAACTTAAGACACGAATATAATTTTAAAATAGTTATAACTAAGTTTAAGTAAATTATTTACAAAAGAGTCAGTAGCAGAATCAAGAAAAAAGTTAGAAAAGTCACTACAGTTTTTAAATTCACCTGGATCCTTGATCACTGCAACAGGAATTTGTCGTTGTGGGTACTGGTTGCTCATCAGAAATTTAGGACCATTCCACCACAGCTCACAGGTTTTAAGTTTTAGAGATTCCATTTCTCTGGAAACGAAGTCGGCAGGATTGTCCTCTGATGACACATAACGCCATTGCTCACTGGAAGTCCTCTCCTGGATTGTAGAAATCATGTTGGCCTCAAAGGTCTTTAGTTGATATGACTCCTTCCTTATCCATGACAAAACTATCATGGAGTCACTCCAAAGAAAAGTATTAGTTGCATTGAATTTTAAAGCTTGCTTCATACGATGCACTAATTTTGCTAACAGCACAACGGCACATAGCTCAAGTCTGGGAATCGTTGTTTGCTTGGTGGGCGCAACTCGGGATTTACTGGCAATAAGATGAACAAGCGCCCTTCCATCTGATGTTACGGATTTGCAGTAGACGACAGCTCCATATGATGACTGGGACGCGTCGGAGAATCCATGCAGCTGGATCACTTCCTGTTGCTCTACCACAATGAATCGATTGATGTTAATGTCATTTATTATCTGAAGTGATTCGACGAATTGTCGCAGTTCTCTATTGATTGTATCTGGAAGCAAATCTGTCCAATCAATCTTTAACATCCATAATTTTTGAAGGAAGATTTTCGCCTTCACCACCACAGGACCTAAAAGACCTACAGGATCATATATCCTGACGATGGTTGACAAAACAACCCCTTTGATATTTAATTCGTGCAAGTCTACTTTTACTCTAAAGGAGAAGCAATCATGCTTGGGGGTCCAATAAACACCGAAATATTTTTTCTCTGATGAATCTGAAAAATCCTAAATTTTGGAAACCTCAATCAATTCAGTATTTTTTCCGCACCACTTATGCAAAACCATACCTCGTTTAGCGAAAATATTGATCAGTTGATTTCATTTCTTTTTCTTCTAATAATGTACATGTGACTCATAACAACCAACTTATGACCCTAAATGGAAAATTCTCGGCTTCATCTAGGGCTAATTGTTTTAGCGTACGCGTCGCTAAAAATGGTGCACTCGTTGTTCCACAGGTCAGAGTTGACAACTCAAACATTTTTATTGGTTCGTCCCTGTTCTCTCTCCTCAGAATGCGCTGAAGTTTACGCTGATCTGGATTAATGCAAGTCATTCGGTACATTTTTGCACATCCGCAATGAATGTAAATATGTGCTTTCTAAAGCGAACCATTATTGAAAAAAGGTCATTTTGAGCAACTCCCCCGTTGTATTGTAGAGAGTTTAAAGAATAACAATTTGTAGTTGCACTCGACGCATTAAAAACTACTCTCAATTTACTTGTTTTTTTATCAGAGCGATAAACACCAAGAAGTGGTATGAAATACATTCCACGCTCCTCTTTCTCATCTACCTCTTGCATATGGCCTAGCTCTTTATACACTTTTATAAAAAATCTCTATATAATTTTAAATAGTTAGGCTCATGTTTTAATCTATTCCATAAAGAATTTAATTTTTTAAGGGCAATATCTTTTGACGGGCCTAAACAATTTGGATCCTTTTTAAATGACATAGACACTATATATCTCCCCGTACTATCTTTAGCATGATTTTTTTGAAAATGCTCCTCACAATTTATCGTCTCCATATTTTTTATTGTCTCAGGTTCAACATTTTCGATTTCTCAAAATATCTTTATTGTCTTTTCTAAATCAACATTATACTTGATTAACCAACAGTAAGGTTTATTTTCACTAGAAACTGGAATACTCCCACTCGCAATACAGCCGAATACTGTATTCTGAAAAATTAGTTTTGTATTTAAAAGATTTGTTTGCCCTGGTAAAAGAATTTCATAAAAGATTTTTGCTCTCAACAATAAATCAAAATTTCCCGGAATGTTGAAATTTTCCTCCGCCAATTTCTCTCTACTGAAATTACCCAAACAAACGTTAAATTGTTGAGAAGGAATCATATCCGTAATTCGCGGTACTACAGAAAAGTCTGCATTAGTTACATAACTAATTCCTCTATTTGCAATTGTTGCATTTATCTATTTTTTGTTCATTGATACGTAATTGGGATTATTTTTCGAATAAATCATTTTTTAAAATTATTCTTACGACTACTCAAATTTTGTTTTGTAGTTTTGGCAACAATCTGATAGCATATCGCGGGATGTTTACAATTTTGCTTAAATTCTACAACGTGTTTTTTTCTGTAATTTTAAGCTAAATTTATTTCTCTTTATTAAGCGAAAATGAAATTGACTTCTGCAAGCTACTTATTTTTCTACCAAATAGTTTCCATTAACCATTTATCTGAAATAAAAAGACGTAACCAAATGCCACGATATAACATTGAATGTTTGGAAACAATATTGTTTCCCCAATTGGAGACATTTTAATTTGACGAAATTAATCGACAGAGTTTTTAATAAGAATGTTTTTTCTCTGTTTTAGACAACTTTTTAAATTTCATTTGATTCTTCGTATTATCGCACCAAATGCCAACTTTCATGATAACTCGCACAGTTGGCCATTCCATTTTCGCAGATGTTGTACGCGCGGAATTGGCAATTATGTGCTTCGTTTTATACAATGTCCCCAATACGTCTCGATAATATGTAAGTAGCTTTCATTTGATGTTACTATTGAAATACAAATGGTAAAAATAAGATTTTCTGATTTTGAGTCACCAAAATATTGCACCTTATTTTGTTTTTGACTGCTATATCAGATTATAACCTTCTTAAACAGATTCCATTAGTAATTTGTTAAAAAAAATACTTGAAGCTATCATGGTTTACTTTTGTCAGGGACGTAGAGCTACCTCTGTATCAATGATGCAGGGGCCCCAGTGAATGTTATTACAGTTCCACTTACATGGTGCTCATACGTGAAAAAGGGCCCCAAAGGAATTCGAATACAAGGCCCACTCAGAGCTGTTTTGTAATTTCGTACGTTTTTGTTTAAAACTTTTTTTAACTGCAGTCAATCGGCTTGAGTACATAAAATTGTATTGCAGAAACTCGAACTTAGGTCATCTGGCCAAGATCATCTGGTCATTTGGTCGAACTGGCCAAGCAAATGCAGTGCGAGGGATAGCTACTTTTCAAATTAGAGTATTCATCAGTAAATGAGCAAAACAGACAGATGGCTCAAATACATGTTGAGGAAGTAGGTGGTCATATATAAGATTGTAATTCTTTTTTCAAATTATACTTTCGCGTTGATAAAGATAGTTCAGCTCTTTTTATGTCAATTAGTGTTAATATTGTATACCACTTTTCAATTTATTTTTAAGCTCAATATATTTACTTTAGATAATTTTTATACATAAAGTGCTAATTTTAATTCTGTTTGGCGTGATTTCAAAATATCTCCACAAAAGAGTAGCATACCAATTAAAATCTTCCACCTATTTTATCTTTCTCCAATGAATCTAAATTAAATTAATATATAGTTTTTTTTCATCGGCCATTTACCTAAAATCAAAAGACATCGCCAAATACAGTAATATAAATTCAATAAGAGAAAACCATTCTATGCCTGTTTGTGCACAATAATAATAATTTTTTCCACTTGGTAGTGAATTTTTCGACGAAATAGTTATTGAAGTTTCTAATAGTTGGGGCAATAACATTAGACTCACAAAATATGTATTTTGTATAATTTCAAAATTTTATTAGGTGTTATTGTGAAATGCAAATGGAAAAATTAAGATTTTCTGATGTATATTTTGTGTTTGCTTTGATATTCATGTATTATCGCAACCATTTTGTCAACATTAGCTCTTAATTGCCAATTCACTGTGTATGACACGAAGAAAATCGGGGTGGATATAGTTGCAACAGTACCCAAGTACCTTTGTTTGCAACTTTTTTCAGTGATTTAATCAAAATATTGATAATTTGTTGTTAATAATTGGTGTTTGATATTTTTTATGATTTAAGCTAGCTGTACCCTACCACGTGTTCCTTTTTAACAATTCCTGTATTGTTAAAAAGAAAGAGAAAGCACACATTTCTAATATCTTTAATCACTTGCACTTGAAGTAAAATTTTTTTTAATAAAAAAATGTGGAAATATACATTAACAAAACTTTTCTTAACAGATTTCATTTTTAATTTGTTAACAGAATACTCCCAAGTTATTATGGTTATTTTTGTCATGTTATGAATCTAAAATTATTTGCATTGTCTCCTTAGGGCAATGTTTCTCAAAGTGCAGGGCACACCCCCTTGGGGGGTGCGAGCACATCGAAAATTAAAAGATTTTAAAAAAATAACCGGAAAAAAGTAAAACAAAATAATAAAAAAATTCCATAACAAAAAAAATACACAACAACACTAACATAATTTATTTTTATCATCTGTTGTTTTTCCTTCATCAAATAGCTATCTTTGATCCCAAAACCAAATTAAAGAAGAAAAGAAAACATTTTGTATAATTTGGTGTATTTCCTCAATAAGAGATTTTTTTTTATTACGTTTTAACATAAAATATTACTCATTAAAAGAAAAAAGAAATTCAGACCCTGAGAAAAATTCTAAGAAGATAAACAATTCATCACTGTAATTATTATTGAAGCACTGTACCTTATTTGTAGAAAGAAAAGGTAGACATGATTCACTTTTCAGCCAGGCAGCATACTATATTTGCTGATCATTTGATTGACCTTCAAACTTACTGGTATGGTTAGTTTTACCTTAGTTCCGTTTCTTGAACAAAATATGCCAGCTTTGCCAGCAAATAACATTTCTGTAATATTAGTGAAAAGTGTCTCTGATTTGCGTCCTAAGGTCTTGCACTTTTGAATCATTTTAGTTCAGTTTTATTGGATATTTTCTGAAATCATCAAAGAAAAATTAAATAGTCCTTGAAAGCCGGTAAGTATACTTTCTCTTAATTAAATTATTCACTGGAATTCCGATTTGTATCGTGTGCAGTAAAAATAATTATAAACAAATGATTGGGGTGACTGAGTCCCCACGAGTGCGCGCTTGCTCCCGGGTTAAGACATTTTGAAGTATTTCTGCTTTAAATATTAAAAAGTAACACACACTTATTATTCATCGGAATTTTATATTCTTTTTTCTTATTTAACATTAATTCTAAATGCTAACTCTGTGAGGTTTAAAATT
The DNA here is from genome assembly GCA_019973935.1 of Trichonephila clavipes. Taxonomy (NCBI): domain Eukaryota; kingdom Metazoa; phylum Arthropoda; class Arachnida; order Araneae; family Nephilidae; genus Trichonephila; species Trichonephila clavipes. Next base: position 1,014,187 of record BMAU01019573.1, read on the forward strand.
ACAGTTCTTTTAAACAGTTATTTTCAATTATAGCATTTATCTATAAAAAACATTTTACATTTTTGAAATACAATGTCGTGCACGCAGATTTCATCTTCTTACAGTTCAGCTATTATGTCAAGAATAATGTTTTATTTTTTTAAAAAATGAACTAGTGCGAAGAGCCGGTGTTTCAGCCAGCATACGTTTAATGCATCAGTACTGAAGAATTTATTTCACAAATAATTTCTTAATACTAAATTAAGAACAAGTTTAATAATTATTAGTGACTTCCATGGGCTTGTCTTGTAGAGCAAAGTTTTTCAAAGGAAGGTTTAATATCAGAAATTGACACTCTGAGTTATTTTTCTACATTTAGCTGAGATCTATATTTTGTCTTCAAAGCAGCCACCGCAGAAAATCCGGTTTAACAAAGATAGGATGTTGAAAATGGTAATAGTATACGAAGTGCTTTTGTTTTCAGTGAAGAAAATTCATCATCCACCTCTACCCAAAATTCAAAGAGTGATTTATTACAAAATTGCCTTTTAATTTTTCACTGGATGTGAAATCTATGAAGATTTCTTTTTCGGAAGTTGAGAGCCCTTCTGGAGTAACTTGAAATAGATCTCTAATCCACTCGTAACTTGCTACCAAGTTATCATCATCAAGAAAATACTTTTTAAAATTCTTTGCCAACATAGCTAAATGATTTTACATGGTTTTAAAAACAACTTCCACATGTTGTTCTTCGGATATGTAAGTTTTAACACATAACGAGCTGGGGCATTTTCCCCCCTCATTTACTTCAGTAGTGGTAAATCCAAAATTTAAGTATTTTTGAGAATATTTCCTTGATTTAATTTTCGGAATCATGCTCGTCTGTGTACTTGTTAATCCTTTATTATCGTCGAATGTTTGCTTACGACTTAAAAATATATGTATGATTTTGTTTTAACCTACTGCCGTAAATACTTAATTACCGTGAATTACAATTAACGTGCAAAATAAAAAATGTACATTCAAGCTAGATTCGGTAGCTATAGAAGTATCGAGTCGACCAAAGCTGACTGGAATTGTACGAGGAAAAGCATTTTTACATGTTTTGAGCAGACGTTCTATAGGTTACCCAGACTCACGTAAACGAACCCGATAATGCCAGATGTGATGGATATGATAGAGAGCAACATAGACTAGACTATTTTTCTGATGATATTTGTACTTTGAGAAATGGATGCTGAAGGAAATAAATCTTAATTAAACATATCATTTTGCGATCTGTTACAATATAAAAATTAGAGAAAGGAAGATAACATAATAATAAGTAAGAAATATCTATTTTAAGTAATTTTCTTAAAATATGTATTACTTAAAAGTAACATATACAAAATTTAATGCTTATACAGTTTATAATTGAGATCGCATTGTAGCTTTAGCGTCAAAGTGCATTTTTATTGCAGTAAATACATTATTGTTGTACAGGGGGGCGACAAAAATTTTGATTGAAAATTGGGTCGCCAGTATTGAAAGTTTGAGAAACACTGCCTTAGGGAGGTGCCAAGTTTGAAAATAAATTTAAAATGACTCATCTTGAGCTCAAAGGGTTAATTTTACAATGCTTACGGGTAGACATTTTGTGTTGCTTCATTGTCTGTATAGATACAGAAATTGCCTGCTGTGCCTACTATAGAGCAGTAGTTGCCATTTTTCAACACTTCATGAACCAACTTATTGTATAAATTTATAATTTGCGGTTAACTAATAAGATTGATATCTGTGTGGTGGGCCACCATAGCTATATTTACGTCTTTATTTAGTCTTCCATACCCCTGAAAATATCTTCATAAAAAGCAATAACAATCAACAGACTGAAGTGTTTTGCCACCAATTTTCCAAAAATTGGTTGGGTTACCAAAAATTACTCTCCTCAGGAATTTTGTTCGTTTGTTTTTTCGCTTAGTTATTTCGGAAACTAAAAGCTTTTAGTAAAGTATAATTTATGTTCGATAAATTGTTATTTTGTTGTTCATCTTTTTATAAACTGAATCTTCATAGAAGTATAAATAATGTCCCAATTTTTCTGCATACCATCCAAAATTTCTCACGCATCACCAATTGGTGACTTCTGCTCTGTAACACCCATCATTAATTATGTATTAGCATCACCGTAACAAAATTGGTGCCACGTGTGAAATCTGAAAAACAAATATTCTAACATTTTTTTTTATGAAAAAGAAATGGAGGGAAAATGGTGCGATTTTTAAATGGTGGTAATTTAGTTGCGGTGATGCTAATATTTAAGTACACATAACAAATAATTGTCCATGTGAAAAGCAGTCTGTGTCTTGATGTAATCCACTCTGTTTTAAAGATATGCCCTTAACTTTGTTGATAACAATTGCTAATCGAATTGTGAATTGCAAAAATACTCCATCATTATCAACACTTTGAGGTAGATTTCTGCTGCAAAATCTATGTTTTTATTGGAATTTTCATGGCGTATTCGATTGAAAATATCGTCAGCCTCTCATTGCGTTGGACTTCAGCTGTGTCAATTGATGCACGTTTGAAGTTAAATATTTCATTAGCAGTTTTTATTCTTTTTCTTGACTTTTTGTTCCTCATTTTTCTTTTTTTTTTTAATGTTTCAAAATTTTATATGTTTTTATTTTAATTTTATTTTTTCTCAAGTGCAGTTTTAAGTTTTTAAGAAATTTTATATGCTTTGTTTGGATTTTTTTTTTTTCTTTTTAAGTGCAGTCAATTGACTTCACTACATAAAATAATGTCTTGCGGGAAATCAAACTTAAGTCGTCATAATAGCAAGAGAAAAGTACTGCAACGAGTGCAATTGCACATCAAGCTGAGAAAGAATAGATGTCATCAACGAGAAAAACGGACAAAGAAAGGCACAAACACATGCTAAGGGCGCAGCAGAGCAACATGCAGTCAGACTTGAGATGCACATTTGCGAACACATCATTAGTGTTTTACAACATCAGAAAGATGTTAACCTGAAAAAGCACTTTTGCGTCAAGTATGATTTTGTGGTGAGCAATCACAAAAATAACAGCCACCTAGCATTCCGGAACAATCCAGTGGTAGATTCTAGGTTCAGGCAGCATATTCTAATCTACACAATGATGGAAGTGTATCCTTTTGGCATGCTACTATGTTGAGATAAGCTATTGTCCATTTATCACTTTCCAGAACAGTAGTAATACTTTCTACCAGTTGCGAATCTTTCAATTAGTGAGCGGAAAAGTTCACCAAAATCTCGCCTAGGCGTTTTGTTTCTTCTATCATTGTATTTTAGGTGTAAAGTGAATGGAAATTCGTCAAACAATCTTTGCAAGGTCCATGTAATACAATATTATAAGGAGGAAAGTTTTGGTAAACGGTTTGCTCGAATTTTGCTTTCGAAAGGAGGTGAGTTATAGCGGTAATCTTTAAAAAATTCGATCTAGTATAAGATGTTTATCTTACGGTACTCCATCAAAATATCGCGAGATTTGGCGCACGCTTCACTGCCTAGCAAGGTATTAATGGTAATTGGCCAATTTCTCGATAGTTGAAAATTGTAACTAACAAAACTATCCGACCTCCTCTTGGAATGTGGGGATTTCCAGAACATTTATAAAGAAATATAAAATAGCCTTAATGATATAAATTCTTTTCCTCAGGTATTTAAGAACTCTTCTCATTTGTGGGTACTTTTAATTCAAAAAAGGAGAGTAATAGAAAAATTTTCTTAGCTTTAATTTTGCATTTTTTTGCGTCTATTTCTTGACAATTAATTATTTATCCATTTGTATTTATTATTTCATATTCTTTAATATGTTCTCCAATTCGTTTCTCCATGGTTAATTAATTTTTATAGGATTCATGGTGTGAAATCTGCCCCTTATTTGAAAAACATGAATAATTGGTACTCGAATATTAGCACGGTGACCGTTTTTGCCTGAACATAAACCGTCGTGATATTTTATAAAGAAAAACCATTCCCGTCTATGCTCGAATAAACTGCCCTTGTTTTTAAATTGCCGCGTTTATCTGTTCGTTATTGGTGAATTGACACCTAAGAGGACGAACTGTCATGGTAATAGAAAATACCATATGAAAAAAATCAAGCAGTTGGCGCAATTTTGCGCTATTACTTCTCCATCGCTGAAAAAGTCGTGTTAAAAAGGGATTTTGCCAATATAAATTTTAAAAGAATGAAACATTTCTCCTTCTGGAAGATTTGATGGAATGCGCAATTTAATGACTATGAAACTCAATTTTGTAATTTAACGAGAAATTTTTTCGAAACTAAAAAAAAGAAAAGAAGGGATGAGAAAATACGGTATTTATGTATTATCGCAACAATCACCAACTCTTTACATGACTCGCCAAATTGGCAAGCCCGATATCCGATGTATCATATGTGCTGAAATAACGACTAGTTGTTTCGTTTCATAAAACATTGGCATTAGGTTGCGATACTACATAAGTACCGAAAACACCTGTAACAACAATATGATCAATATGTGGCAATTTATGTAGGAGCGAAAGAGCACAGATCTAAAAATATTGCAATAGTGCGATGTAGAGTAGGATGTCTTAGATCCCTATTTTAATGCAATAATAACAATAGTGCTGCCACATTTTACAAAAAGACTTATCTACCTTGTTACCTGAAGTGAGTGCATAACCTCTCAAACTTCACTCTGTAAATCGATCGATTTTCTTAGAGAGTCCTGTTCCAGGGCTGGGTACTTTTACATGTAATATTATACAAGAATTGACGTACTGCAAGTCCATGTCATTTGAAATACACAGTCCAGTCACATTAATGTGACCACCACGTACTTTCCACTTCAGAGTTAAATAACCAATCACAGAAGGCAGGTGGCAGCACAGTGAAGTTGAGCGTATATAAAGGGTGTGTGAGGGCTTCGGAAAACGTTTCAATCGTTGGCGCAATGCAGAAACGAAGCGATTTATCCGACGTCCAAAAGGGCATGATCATTGGCTTTCGGGCCAAGGGTGGAAGCATTTTTGAAACGGCTGAGTTTGTGAACTGTTCGCGTGCCACCGAGGTAAAAGTGTACCGTGCATGGCAAAATGGGACTGTTCAAAATCAGCGACGTGGCAAATGTGGTGCACCACGTGCCATAGATGACAGAGGCGAATGACGGTTGCGGAGATGTGTTCGGGCAGATAGACGGGCTACCGTTGAGCAACTGACCACCAAAGTGAACCAAGGGGCTACCAAAAGTGTCTCCCAAACTACTATTCAGTGAACATTGCTGCGTCTGGGCCTCCGAAGCAGACGCCTGGTTCGTGCACCTATGCTCACTGCTGTTCATCGACGACGAAGGCTAGAATTTGCACGCCAGTACAGCAGCTGGACGTCCACAGAGTGGCGACATGTAGCGTTTTCAGATGAATCGCGTTTTATGCTCCATCGGACAGATGGACGTTGGCGTATAAGGCGTGAAACCTCTGAAAGGAACCACCCTGCAACCATTGCCGGAACGGTCCAAGCTAGAGGCGGGAGCATTATGGTCTGGGGAATGTTTTCCTGGCATTCTCTGGGTTCACTGATCATTGTGGAAGGCACGACAGATCAATACAAGTACGCATCTGTCCTTGCGGACCATGTCCAACCCTACATGCGCATTGTTTTTCCTCAGGATGATGGCATCTTCCAGCAGGACAATGCGAGGTGCCATACAGCTGCCAGTGTACGTGCGTGGTTCGAAGAGCACCAGGATGAGTTTACCGTCCTTCCCTTGCCAGCAAACTCACCTGACTTAAACCCAATCAAGCATCTGTGGTACCATCTCGATCGAGTTGTTCGCGCCATGGATCCTCAACCGCGTAATCTAGCGCAGCTGGCCACGGCATTAGAGTCGGCATGGCTCAACATCCCAGAGAACACCTTCAGGGACCTAAGTGACTCTCTTCCTGCACGTCTCGCCGCAGTCCACTCTGCGAAAGGTGGTTATTCTGGCTTTTGACAGATGGTCACATTAATGTGACTGGACTGTATATTAGCAGAACTACAGTTACTCTTCACCATGATCATCTCCATTTTTTTAATTGGACACGATGGGATCCCGTTCTAATATCCACCTTGGTGTACATTCATTATGGCCTAGTTGCCGCGTTTTTACTGACTTCCTCCTACTCTAAAGTAAGGTAATCACTTTCACGCAGATCAAGTTAAAAGAATATGCAGAAAAAAATTGTTCATATATATTTTCGGTGGAGAAATGACCATTTACCGTGAAAGAATTTTTTTGTCGCCAACCAGGAGGGTTGATAAACCGATTTCACCGCAGGATTGCAACAGCTTTGTCTTAATCTGACAGTTGTCACGTCAAGCGCGTGTTTTAATGTGAGGATAAGAACGTTTTCTCAGGCTGTAATGAATGTTTAAGTAGTCAGAAGTTTACAGAATTTTCAAACGAAATTTGAGCATCGATTTTATTTATGTGCTGGACATTCAAAAACCAGGCAATCTTCTTCAATATACTCATATGTCGGAACTCTATCGAGAATCACGAATGTTATGGACTTTTTCGGCGTAAAATTACTATAAACAAATGTCAGGGAAATATTTCCCAAACAACTAGGTCGTTTGGCGGATAAGTATTTCGAAATATTTTTTAACCGCTGCGTTGCCATTTTAAATTGGACCATCATCTTGGAGAAAAATTGATTAATCAATTTAAAATTTCTTTTGAGATATAGATCCTACAAATGTCACCGTCGAGACTAACTGCCTTCGCATTGAAAATGCTTTAATATTCCTTTAACTCTTTATACTCAAAGGCCCATTTTAATAATCAGTACCTTTTTCATTTATTTCCTAGTCATGTTTAGACGATGAAAGCGACACCTGAATGGGCCCCTCCATATCCTTATCCATAACGCTTATACAATGTAACTTCAAGGTTTTGAACGATGTTTAAATTATATGAGCACCCATTCCAAGGCACGACCGTCTGAGTTGTGATCTTCAGTGCTCTCGGAATGTTACCTCACCATTCGATTCTCGTCAAAACCTAGTTTTCGAGAAAAATAGTTTTTTGACGTACACTCTTTCGTTTGGAAGCGATGCATTGGAGTTCAGACAAACATCCTATTTCTCCTCCAAAACGTTTAATAGATTCCTATTGATTTGAAAGCATAAATTAAGCATTAAGGTATGATATTGAAAACTGGTTTCCTGAAAATATTACGTGATCCTGATATATGAGTCGGTTTAAAATCGCACGCCTTATGAAGGATTGCTATGATGTGAATATTTTGGGCCCGATTTAGTAATATAACACATGAAAGGTTTAATCCTACTTTTTATTAATTTTCGAAAAATATCCAAAATTTGTTCTGATGAATAAAAATATCAAGATTTGGATGTAAAATCAAACGAACTGTGTGCAATAATTTTTTGAAAAAATCAGTTACATTTCTATTTCCAAAATCAATATCATATTCATTGGTCTGTGCTAAAATAAAAATAACAAGCTATTCATTTCAAATAATTTAGCATTACATTATAGGCACTTTAACTTTCACTTCTGATTTCTTCTTCCTGATTGGTTGGAATTCCTAGAATCGATTGTGTTTGAAGGAAGTTCTTTCTTTTAATGTGAGATTTCACTGCTACTGAACGTGTTATAAAACTGCTCTGTGCCAATTGACAAAAAGCGACCTTATTTTCTATATTTGGTGACTTGAAATCTATTCTATTTCGTAGTTTTTCTCTTCTTTCTTCATTTTATATATTAATCTTATTGAACAGCTTCCTTTTTTTTTTTTGTTTACTTTTCTACCTCTCTGTAGCGTTAGGCTTAACTCTTAAAAGTTTTCTTTTGGCTACTTTCTGTCTGCTAATTTGGCGAAACAATGCCAGATTTTAATGCTTTTTCTGAGTCTTTCTTTTCAGATCGCCGCCAAGAAGAAGAACCCATGGTCTGGGAGGGCGCCCCTTTCCTCCCTGAGGTAAGTGCACCTTTTGTTCCTTCCGTCCTCCACGGAAGATGAGGTCCCTCATCTCCGTTCAGGTAAGTGAACCCCTTTCTCTTTCAGCCAACCGCGTCCCCAACATGAGGGCTCTCGTTCCGAAGATGAGGACACCTCAGGCACCTAAAGTGTCTGTGATGTCTTTTATTTTTAATGTAGTTTCTCCTATTACTTCCTATTTTGCTTCTTTCTTCATTTAATGTTTTTTAATTCTATTTCAGTGGCTATTCTACAGAGAGAGAGATTTAGAGATAACCATTTTTTACGAGGACCTACTTATGGCAAAGAATTCTAACGTAATTAAATTTCAGAATAGATATCCTATGCAAAATATGCAGTCGATATCAAAATAATTTGATACCTTGGCTGTTTTTCTCTCTTACTTTAGACTGTAAAATTTTCAAGGAATATTTATATTTGACTAGCTACAAAATTTTCTTCAAGACATGTTTTTAGTGATAACTGTTTGATTAATTTTTCCTTACTTATGTATTACTGCAACCTATTGGAAGCATTACATTAAATTAAGCAGATGCATGCCAATTCAGCACGTACGACAGAAAAGGCATTGCCAACTTGGCAAGTAATTAATATTTTTGGCAATAGTTGCGATGATACGCAAGTAGACATTTTTCATACGTTTTGACAAATATTTCTAATAAACTTTCTTTTTCAGAATTATCATTTAGTATAACATTTTCCAGATATTATGTTTGACAGAGCTTACTATGTTAGTAGATTAGTAATTTAACAAAAGATTTTTATTTTACATAATTATATAGGCATTATATTTTAAATTTCAATATAGCTTAATAATTCACAGCAATGCTGATTTTTTTTCAGAGGATCGTCGACGTTTCGAGTCGTCATTGAATGTTACTAATGTTTTTCATTCCAGGAATACGGTTTATTTTTGCAGGTGATTCTGAAGACCGGAAGGAGTGCTTGCTTACACACCTGGGGCTGCCCTGAGGGATTGACGAAGAGAGCAGCCTCGAGGGACCAAAGTAGCCGACCTCCACGTGGTGTCCCTTGGGCAACGCTGTGCATCGAACAGATAACAGCGGCTGACGGGCTACTAAGTTAAGATAAGCTATTGTCCATTTATCACTTTCCAGAACAGTTGTAATACTGTCTACCAGTTGCGAATCTTTTCATTAGTGAGCGAAAAAAGTTCGCCAAAATTTCGCCCAAGCGTTTTCTTTCTTCTATCATTGTATTTTATTCATAAAGTGACTGGAAATTCGTGAAACAATCTTTGAAAGGTGCACGTAATACAATATTACAAGCAGGAAAGCTTTGGTAAACAGTTTAGTCGAATTTTGCCTTCGATAAGGGGTGAGTTATAGCGGTAATCTTTAAAAAAATCGATCTACTATAAGATATTTATCTTACGGCACTCCATCAAAATATCGCCAGATTTGGCGCACGCTTCACTGCCTAGCAAGGTATTAATGGTAATTGGCCAATTTCTCGATAGTTAAAAATTGTAACTAAAAAAATTATCCAATCTCCTCTTGGAATGTGGGGATTTCCAGAACATATATAATGAAACAAAAAATAGCCTTAATGATATAAATTCTTTTCCTCTGGTATTTAACAACTCTTATCATTTGTGGGTACTTTTAATTCAAAAAAGGAGAGTAATAGAAAAATTTTCTTAGCTTTAATTCTGCATTCTTCTTTGTGCGTCTATTTCTTGACAATTAATTATTTATCCATTTGTATTTATTATTTCATATTCTTTAATATGTTCTCCAATTCGTTTCTGCATGGTTAATTAATTTTTATAGGATTCATGGTGTGAAATCTGCCCCTTATTTGAAAAACACGAATAATTGGTACTCGCATATTAGCACGGTGACCGTTTTTGCCTGAACATAAACCGTCGTGATATTTTATAAAAAGAACCATTTCCGTCTATGCTTCAACACACTGCCCTTGTTTTTAAATTACCTCTTTTATCTGCTCGTTATTGGTGAATTGACACCTAAGAGGACGAATTGCCATGGTAATAGAAAATACCATATGAAAATAGAAAATTAATCAGTTGGCGCAATTTTGCGCTATTAGTGCTGCATCGCTAAAAAAGTCGTGTTAAAATGGGATTTTGCCAATATAAATTTTAAAAGAATGAAACATTTCGTCTTCTGGAAGATTTAATGGAATGCGCAATCTAATGACTATGAAACTCCATGTTGGAATTTAACGACAAATGTTTTCGAAATTAAAAAAAAGAAAAGAAGTGTTGATGTGAAAATACGTTACTTACTTAATAATTGATTAAATTGTCGGTACTTATGCGTTTTTGCAACCTTTTAACGACATTACATGAATTTGAGCAGATGGATACCAATTCAGTATGTACGACACAAAAGGGATTGCCAACTTATCAATTCAGTAAGGTATCCGATTCCCTTCGGAACCGTGATTTTGCAATAACATAAATGGATAATATTTATTTTATTTAGTGTCACTTAAATTATAAAATGTATACAATAAAAAATTATTTAAGTACTATATTTAGACAATAATTATAGAATGACCCGATTTCAGAATATTCTTGTTTTGTGAAATATGCTTCTATTATAATAATATTTTGAAGGAATATTGCTCAGACCTTTGTACAGGGGCTCAACTAGAATTTTTGAAATACATAACGTAGAAGTGGGTTTATCCATGTTTTACGACAATAAGGGGAGAAATTTTAAGGAAAAAACACCGATAGCTGTTTCAAATGGTTGCAACGTTGAAAATGTGAATTTTTCAAAAATCATAGTTGAGCCTCTGTAGAGAGGTCTGAGCTATATACAAAGAAAATATTATAATAGAATCATTTTTCACAAAAGGAGAACATTTTGAAAAGACGTTATTCTAAGTTAATTTTTTGCCGAAATATGGTATTTAAATAATTTTTCCCCAAAATGTTCTTAAAACAATTTTATACACGTAGTTTTATCTAAGTGCCACTAAATATCATGAAAATTATCCGTTTATGTGCCATTTTAAACTTACTGTTCAGAGCGTAGTTGGATACCTTAAGAGATTGGGCACTAGTTGCAATAATACGCAAGTACCCATTTTTTAAACGTTTTGACAAATATATCTATTAAATTTGCCCTTGTACTTTAAATGTTGGCATATAATTTTCGCTCTTTGCGCCGAATGATGTCATTTGGAAGCATGAATTGTATTTGCATATATTTTACAAAAATTTTTTTGATTGACATGTTTCACCCGATACTAAATAATAATAGTTCAGCTAGTGAACACAAATCTGGTAACTTTATTTTTTCACCTGCACAGCCGATACCTGATGTTTCATTTTTAAATTTTTGAGCACCACAATACGTACACTTTTTATCTATTTTTGCAATAATTACACTTGCAAGAAGACTATAATTGTAAAGGGGATTTTAATTGAAACCACATAAATTTAAGTCAGTATGTATCATTCGTCTTGTCTGTGTCCTGCGAATTCGATCCCTTTGTTGTCTTGCTTGTCTTTGTTCGCTCGTTTCTAATGTTGGAGCAATAGCATTGTGAACTCGATTTGTTTCTAGCCTAGTTTTTCTCTGCTCACGTGTGTTTCTGAAGTTAGTTTTTCTCTTCTCCTTTTCGCTTGATTTGTAGATCAACGACATTTGTTATAGTCTATAAAAATCTCCAGAAAACATCAAAAGGTTATAAAAAAAAGTCCAAAATAGTTAAACATGAAATTAAAGATATCTTGACCTATAAATAGGGTGAGTTTAAAAATGTACAAATAGTAGAAACATTTCTGTACTCTTTTAAAATCTTCAAAAGCATTTTGTGAGAAACTATGTTTTTCAATTTCTTGCTTCACGGTAAAGTTCACTAAAGGCTTTTTTTTAAGATATTGAATTGAAATTTTCAGAAAACGATTTATTTATTTTATCTGCAGTCTATACTATTATTTAATCTCTGTGTATATATTTATGTATTTTATGGCACTTTTTGTGAGAAAATATCATTATTTTCTTGTAAAAAAATGAGTTCTTGCATAAAAAATGATACATTTCAAAAACTTTTAAAATTATCACAAATCTTATAGTTCCAAATATAGATAAATATGTTATTTACATACTGTATAAATATTATTCAAATATAATGAATAAAATTTTCAATACAAGCCTTACCAAAACTGCAATTTTTCACTAAATTTTACTCCAAATATTCCCAATATATCCCAAAATAATTTTAATTATGCGGAATTTGTACTTGAATTCCTTCAAATAAAAAAGTGTTTATTTAGTTGAAAATTTACATATTTCAAAAAAAGTGCTCCGAAGCTCTAGTCACATATCTTAAAGGAAACACAATTTATGTATTTAAAAATATTTTAAATCTATTAAAGATTTTAATTTTTGCTTAAATACAAGTGCAGAAATATCATGACGATCTGATTAAGAATTAGATCGCGAGAATTACATATCATCATGAAATGAATGATATTTGATGATTGATGGAGAACTTTATCTTAGTAGTGCTTAGTATTTTGATATTTTTGCGATATTTGATTGGGGTGCACCCAGAGCCCCAAATCTGATTTTAAAAAAAAATTTCAAAAACCTTCCCGGGAATATACCTAATAATTTTCAAAATTTTCACGGCGATTGGAAATATAGTTTTGAATCTATCGAGTACTGACAGACACACATTCATTTATGTTTATATATATATATATATATATATATATAGATAGATAGATAGATAGATAGATAGATAAACTTTTTTTTCTGAATTATTTAGTATAGCATTTTCCAGGTGTTATATTTGATAGAGCTTACTATGTTAGTACAATAATAATTTTTCGAAGATTTTTATTTTACATAATTATTAAGGCATTATATTTTAAATTTGAATATAGAATATAACTTTTTTCGTTTAATAATTCATTGTAACACTGATTTTTTTTCAGAAGATCGTCGACGTTTCGAGTCAACATTGGATGTCACCAATGCTTTTCATTCCCCCGAATAACGTTTATTTTTTTACAGTTTATTCTATACACGTGAGGGGGTGTTTCCTTACTCTCCCGGGGCTGACCTGAGGGTTTGATGAAGAGAGCAGCATCGAGGGATCAAAGTAGCTGACCTCGACGTGGTGTCCCTCGGTCAACGCTGTGCATCGAACAGATGACAGCGGTAGACGGGCTACTAAGTTAAGATAAGCTATTGTCCATTTGTAACTTTCTAGAACAGTAATAATACTGTCTACCAGTTGCGAATCTTTCCATTAGTGAGCGAAAAATGCCGCCAAAATTTCGCATATGCGTTTTTTTTTCTTCTATCATTGTAATTTAGGTGTCAAATGAATAGAAATTCGTCAAACAATCTTTGCAAGGTGCATGTAATACAATATTACAAGGAGGATAGCTTTAGTAAACGGATTGGTGGAATTTTGCTTTCGATAAAAGGTGAGTCGTAGTGAATATCTTCTAAGAAATCGATATAATAAAGAATATTTATGGTATGCGCTCCATTTAAATATCGCCAGATTTGACGCCCGTTTCACTACCCATTTTTTTATAGGACTTGTAGCATTGTATTAATAGTAATTGGCTAATTTGGAGATTGTTAAAAATTGTAATTAAAAAAATTATTCCACCACATCTTAGAATATGTTGATTTCCAAAACAATTATAATGGAACAATAAATATCCTTACTGCACTGTAAAATTTTTCGATACTTAAGTATTATCGAAAACTATTGGCGACATTATAAACTGCTATTTGTAAAAAATGCAACACCATGAAGGAATCATCAGATGTAAATGAAATTTAAGGAATAAAGGCTTGTCTTAGAACAAAAAAATGGTCAAAATTGCAAAGAAAAAAAACTATATTGTATCTGAAATCTGTATTTGGTGTAGCCACCACGCGATGTAGTAGGTGCTGCTATATGGCGTGGCTTGGACTCAAACATATTTTAAATGTCTGTTTGTGGAAGATACTTTCATATTGCTTGCATGCAGAGCAAAAATTTGTCTTTTGAAGCTGCAGGAAGCGGATAACGAGCGAGAAGCCGACCAACCAAATCCCACGCGAGCTCAATAGGTGACATAACCGAAGAATAAGCAGGCCAAGGAAGAAGTTGCACGTGTTGGGCTAAACAGAAGTCTCTAAACGTCTTTGCATCATAAAGGCATGCATTATCCTGTTGAAAGGTAGCTCCAGGGATGCCTTAAAAGAAGGGAACGACTTCGGGCTGTAGAGAGAGCACTTCACGGACGTGCCTGTTGCTATTGAGAGTATCTTCAATTCATAGAAAATTTTACAGTTCATGATACGAAATAGCACCCCAAACCCTAACTCCGGGTGATAGACCACTAGGTCATTCGATGACGCACTCTGAAAGGCAGCGCTGACCGATATAGCATCTATCACGAATGCGGCCAACGTGGTCCTACAAATTGAAGAGTGATTCATCTGAAAAGACAACTTGGTGCCAATCAGCTTGCCATTCTTTGTGCTCATGAGCCCATTGCAGACGCAGCCGTAGATGATTTGCAGTGAGGGGGATTATGTATAAGGGCTCCCTAGCACGCTATCCGCGGTGCAGTAGACATCGACGAATTGACGAAGCCAACATTAGTACAGCTGTAGCAGTATACCAACGTGCTGCCAACTGCCCGGAGAAAGCTGTACGGTTATTCACCGCCATGCGGAGCATGTGTTGATCGTCGCGCAATGACGTCACCTCCTGTCATCCACTGCCAGTTTTTCGAGTTGTTCGGTGCTCGTCAGTCCACGGCGTCCAACCTTGCATCACTGTGGAACTATTACGCTGCCCACGAGCCCCTATTGCGTGATAGGAAAATCCTTCCTCACGCCACGCATGTACGGTGGCTCTGAAACTTTACTGTATTACGTAACATCCTATAATTGAATATTTGCTGGAAAGTTCATTTAATTTTGATGATTCCTTCATGGTGATGCATTTTTTTACAAACAGCAGTTTATAAAATAAAGCTCTAAATGGTTTATAAAAATATGAAATAACGTACTTTTCAGTTTTACTAAGCATTTTGTCTATATTCGAGATATGAATTGTTTTTTTTCTTTTTGATCATATATCTATTTAATATGCAACATTTTTATTTTTACCTATTCAATTATTATTATTTAATTATTATTATTTACTAAAACAGATTTCGCTAACAACATTTACTTTTACAACCTGTACAGTATTGAGTTGTTATATGCTTAAAAATTGCTTTTCATGTATGCAATATCATTTATTTAATGCTTTATCCAACAATACGTAGAGAAATGTCCTAGTGATCCTGAGCATTACAATTACATATCATTTTCTCTTTTCTGAGATATTAGAAACAATACTTTGATCCGTTTGGCGTTCGTTTACAAATTTCAAAAACTTCACAAAAATATTGGAAAATGTCTGGTGTAGAATTGGCTTGTTACCCACGTTAAGAAAATCCCTGAATTTGTAAATGACTTAGACTGCTGGAAAAAGAATGATTTTCCTCCATTTTCCGTTCTTTAAAAAATATCATTTCTATCAATGCAGGAATGGCAAATTTTTAAAACTCAAATTTAAATATTCGCTCGTTTTGTAATATTAACAAATATTATAAAATATCGCGTCTTGGATTAATTTTATATCTTCTCATAAATGGTTTGGTGGTTATGATAATTTAATTGTAATGTATTTGTTTGAATATATAAATTTTCTGCTATAATTTTTAACTGTTAACCATTTCTATAAGCGATTAAAAATATAATTCTTTAAAAAAGACTATTATATATATATATATATATATATATATATATATATATATATATATATATATATATATATAGTTCGATTTTTAGTAATTGAAATTTGCAGTGTGTTTGTATGATCTGCATCTTGTGTTGCACAGTAAAAGATGCGCTGAATAAAATTTATTTGGGGACTTTCAATCATATAAGCCAAGTAATGTACTAAAAAAGTAATTTCCTACTTAGGTCAGCTAAGAAAAGTTTTATTTTTGTTACTTTTTATTAAATAGTCGCAATTAATATAAATATGTATATACATATGACAGAATCACAATATTAAGTAACAAAATAAAAGGCGATTTTCCTTGCAATTTTCTACTTTTTCCTTTCTATATATGTTGTTGGATTATTTTTTTTATTTGTTACTGTTTATTCTTTTTTTCTATTTAATTATTCTAATAAAATAGTTAAGTAAAAAAGAAATTTCATTCTCGGAAATTAGGCCATCCCAAGTGGAAGGCGAACCCACGACCTTTGGATGAGAAGTCCAACGCACTGTCCATTGCGCAACAGGGACACCGCGAATGATTTTCTTTTCTATATATGCTCTTGGACTCGTATTTTTGTTCGTTACTATTTTTCATTTTTTAATTTAATTAATGATTTAATATTTTAAAAACTGTATTAACATCAATTGCCATCCACAACAAGTTCAAAAAGTGTATTTTGACTTGAATGGATGAAGAGAAAGTATTTTATTAAAGATTGAAGAATTAATAGTAGGAATTGAAAACGTTTTTCTGTGGCATTTAAGATAAGTAGATATAAACTTTCAATTTCCACTTGTTTTTCATTAGGATAAAATTTTACTGATTTATTTTTAAGGAAAATATTCACACGATTTTGTAATGTTATTATTTTTGCAAAAAAAAATGCAAAAAAAATAATTATAAATGTAATAATCAAGACTAACATATTTCCATCTCTCTTAAAATTTCAAATGTTTTACACTTTTTAAAAATATTTGAAAATTAATATTAAGTAGCGCTTTCATATGAAATTTGAAAATTCTATCTTAATCTTTCGGCCCTATTGTTCTAGCATTAGAACACATTTTTGCTATTTTTCAACAATTTGAATTTGAAAGTCTATACTAATAAATACAAGAATAGTAGCATACTATCATTTTTGCTCAGTAGATGGAAGCACGTCCCCAGCAGAGTAAATGATAGTAGCGTATAGCCATTTGCAGCCAAAAGTTAAATGCATCTTTCCTTAATTCTTAAATATTTATGTGATTTCCTACATCTTTAAAAAAAATTTCAGTGTAAAAGTTAGACTTTTTATGCCCGATTCAGTATTTTCAAATAAGGTATCCGACTACGTTCGGAACCGTGATTTTAAAAAAGCGCATAAATGGATAATTTTCATGATATTTAATGTAACTTAGATTAGAATACATGTAAAAAATTGTTTTAAGGACATTTTGAAAAAAATTATTTAAATACAATATTTTGGCAAAAAATTAACTTAGAATAATCTTTTATTCAAATGTTCTCCATTTGTGAAAAATGGTTCTATTATAATAATATTTTGCCTGTATATAGCTCAAACCTCTCTACAGAGGATCAACTAGAAATTTTGAAAAATTCACATTACTTTCACCAATTGAAATAATTATTCTTTTTTTTTCTTAAAATTGCTCTCCTCTGTTGTCGTAAAATATAATAAACCCACTTTTAAGTTACATATTTGAAAACTTCTAGTTGAGCCTCTGAACAGAGGTCTGAGCTATATACAGGCAAAATATTATTCTAAAGAAGCATTTTTTACAAAAGGAGAACATTTGGAGAAAAAGATTATTCTCAGTTAGTTTTTTGCCAAAATATTGTATTTAAATAAATTTTTTTGTCAAAACGTCCTTAAAACAATTTTATGCATATATTCTAATCTAAGTGCCATTATATATCATGAAAATTATCCATTTATGCGCTTTTGAAAATCACGGTTCCGAACGTAGTCGTATACCTTAAATAAATATTTAGAAATTGCGTTGAAAATGGGAATCTAATGTTTATTCTACAAATAGGACTTCAAAAATTAAAAGAAGATTAAGTTTTATGCTTGTTCAATTAATTGTATATCAGGTGCCTATTAGCATAGAACTTATGTTTCATTTAAGAATAAAACAAAATTTTCTTTAAAACTGTTCAAAGTAGGCCACTTATTTTCATGTAGCGTGTCTCAAAATTGTGAATAATATAAATAAATGAAAGCATGGAAGGAGAGATCAAATATCATTTTTTTAATGCCGTTACACCGAACTGCTGTAAAGTGGACATTCTGTATTATATTTCATTACTTTAATATGTCTATAATAAACTCTTGGTTGGAGTACAAAAGAGATGCTTCTTTGAGAGTTCCTCTGAAAAATCAAATGGATTTACTGAATTTTACGTCCCATATTGCAGAAACTGTTATCATTTGAAAACAGTGACTCATATCAAACGTAGGAGGCCATCAGGTAATAGCCCTACATGTAATGAAAAAATGAAGTTCAGCTGTTAGTCCTTACAAACATGTAAAATGTAATGGGCGATGTGATAAATCATGTGATTCAAAGAAGTCCAAAACAACAATGATGTATATTGGAAGGTTATTAATACGAAAATACTTCATTTTGTGAAAACAAAAGTTTTTCTTAGGTCTTCAGATAAGTATATAAAATATTGTGTAAACTGTACTTAATGTAGATCTTTTTTTGCTTAGTGAAAGCCATGTATTTTACACAGTATCTCACTTTTTTGCACTGGTCGCGAGAAAAGTGTATGTTATCAAAGTCCCTGATAAAACCAGAATCGTGCTTCTTTTAAATGAAACAATTTCACATCCCGAAAACGTGAGGTTGAATATCCAAACAATTCTCTTCGCAGCTGAGTCTCGCCGCCATGAATGAAATACACAAGCCTTATTCGTACTTTTCTATAAAATTCACATCTCAGCTTCTTCAATTCAATATTGACATTTCCTGTAACCCATAGTAAAATAATTAGACTACTGAAATGTATCACGATGTAAAATACTATTTTCCGCAATTACAAAGGGCGGCAGCATGGAAACATCGGTATAGAGAAGCCCCCCCTCCCAATCATTGCACAGTACGTTAAGAAATTTATAACTGTTATGAAGAAAAAAAGAACCGAGAAACATGTCGGAGATTCTCAAAAACGTCATCGATTTTCGCTTTGAGTCCCAGAATATCCATTTGCTCAGATGAATCAAGATCCTCTGGGGAGATCTACATTACTTTTTGCGTAAGTTAATTCATCAGAGAACAGCAACGTTGGCGAAGTACTCATTGCAGCAGAGAGATTAGACAATTAAATGATAATTGCACAAGAGCATACAAGAAAAATTAATGCTTAAATACAAGATTTTAAAGTATAGTTTTCAATATCATATCCATAAGTTTTGAATCGCGATAACCACGGGTCATCGTCATACGCAATGGCCTGTAAAACGGAATATATAGCTGTGAAACATAGTATCAGGATTGTGATAAAATTCAATGCCTTTTCATCAGTCGATTTTGAGATCTTACTTTTTTCTAATACCACCATTAGAGCTTCCCTTCTACATTGTAAAATAAACTCCAACGTTAAGTAAAGAATTGGTTAGGTAGGCAGACAGTGTCTTCCAATCCTCACTGAATTCATTCAGAGATGAAATCCACAAACTCAAGCTAATAGAGATAATTAATGTGCTTTGAATGCAAAGGAGAAAATTTGATGTAGAGAATTTTGATAAGATTTTACAAAGAGAGTCCAATCCATATCACACATTTAAATAACAGAATCGGTAGGAAAGAATGTAATTGGCTACGATTCCTGTTAGCTTGCTGCTTCTGAGATTTGGTTTCTCTATAAATAAATATTCAAAATAACATGTATGTAAATATGTTCATAACATAAAGGCTAATGTGATATTTTGCTTAACGCATGAGTTTTGTTCAGGGAAATATAATATAAATTAATAGTTCTACAGTCATACCGAAATCTTACAATGCAAAAAAGGAAACACTTTAATTTAAAATTATATATCAATTTATTTCAAATTAATTTCGCAATGGATGCACTAGTACAATATTTTAGTCACTCTTCTACTTATGAGGAAATTTATGCACACAATCTTCAAACAATATATTTCTCAAACATAAGCTTCATCCTCTTTCCCACATCTGCACCTCATACTTCTTTTAATTTTGAAAGAAAAAAATCTTTAATTAAAACAATTTTTTGATAGTAAGCTTCAGGCTAAAAAGTAAGTATATAATTATATTTGTTTTTAAAATAATCTATGACAATTAATTCATATAGCTTGAAAAAATATAAGGAAACTAAAATTTAATTAACATGCATTTTTTTTAAACATATGTATTAATGATATGCATATTGTAAGGAAAAGAAAGTTATACAATAAAAAAATTTCTGACATATAAATTCAAACAAATATTTTGCACAAAACACAAGCACATTTTCTAAATTCAATTCCAAAATTCTGTTCAATTAAGGACTTTCTTAGTGAAATGAAGCTCAAAATTTTGCTTGTCATTAATATGGAAATATTTAATCTTAGAGGGGAAAGAGTAAATTAAATTTTGTTTTAAACATTTCTGCCCAAAGATGCTGTAAATGTCTTCCCTTGAATATGCTAACATTCTACCCCCTTGAATTTTAATTGAAGAACGAAATTCAAAGAGTTCAAAAGGTTCTGCACATATGTATGTCATTTGTATTTTAGTGATGCGTACTAGAGTTCAGGCAAGTTTTTGTAATAAAAAACTTTTAATGTTATAGTATAAAATATTATGGTTTTTGATCTGATAAATGCATTAGGTCTACCGTATAGTCTATTTTTATAACAAAAAATAATAAATTTTATACTTGAGTAAACTTTATTGAATAATATAATTGCCATCATTATTTATAATGTCTTGCCAATGTGATAGCAATTTGTATATCACCTTTAAAGAAAAATGTCTCTTCCACAGAGGCAAAAAATTAAACCAGTACTTGTCGCACATCTACCTCGATTTAAAAATTTTTTTGCTCAGTAAAGAATTTTGTAAGGACAGAAAAAAGTGATAATCAGTGGGAGCGAAGTATGGGGAATATGGTGAATGCAAGAGAATTTCCCCGCCTAGCTCTGTATGTTTTGATGAATCCCAAAAGCATTATGATGTCTTTCCTTGGAGTGCTGTTGTCACCCCTTGTTAGTACCCATTTCGAGAATTTCCACATCAATCCTAATTTCCAAATATGGTCCAAAATCGATTGTTAAGATTTTTGCAATCTCTGATGCTGAAAAAGAGAGTAGCTTATGAGAAAGTTTGAAACTTTTTATACCATCTTCTGTAAGAAACTGTACCTTCATCAAATACTTTCAATGCGCACATCTCTATAAAATTTCTTCCTTGTTGGAATTCTAAAAAATACAGTGGTGCAACATGAACTACCATCTCCATTAATACTATCACGAATCATCTTTGTTTTTGTTCATTTGGTAGGTCAGTAATTATACATTCAGTGATAAAAAGAGAGAGCCAAATATATGTCAAATGAAGTTTCACATACTTATTGTAACCAGAATTGACTGTACACCTAATATTTGCTAAGACTCGCATCTTCCTTTTTATATTTAAATTTATCATTTTTTACTTTTTTATCATATTAAAAATGTAAATAGTTCAATACTTATTCCTAATTTATTTTGATTTCATGTAAAATCAACCATTCTTAAATCATTTTTATATTGTTTTAGGACATTTAATCAAGGTTTTTGTCTATTAAGATAGAATGCACTTTACAATTCAAATAACTTTCATCTTAAAATTTTGAATACTCAACAGACCTGGGACATACAAGCGGTTTTTTACTATGGTTGCAAATTGTGTCTCTCAGAGTATTAAATGTATCTTTAATTAAACTGTATCGAGTTACTCAAATTTCAATACAAACCACAAAAATGTAATGAAATATTTTTTTAATTAAAGGCAATCAGTACAAATTATTTACAAAGAAACATTTGAGATTCATAGCATTGTCATTTAACTTTGATGTTTAATATTAATGTGAGTAATACAGGGTGGGGTGCATGAACTTCTTGTTTTTAACATGTTGCAGTGATGTTCATAGGGAGGTAAGGGATCAGTGGAAAGGTTGAAGTGGTATATTTGTGTTCTTTCCTTTTATCAGTCTCAAACATGTTGTTATCGAGGCAGCAGCATGCTTTTGTCATGGAAGCATATTTCCCAAACGGTCAGTCAGTGGTTGCAGTGTAACGTGCCTTTCGTCGTCACCGATATTCCTCCACAAGATTGTGTTCCTGATTGGGTTTGTGTTTTAATGCGGCTGAATGCCTTCCTAGCAATAGGGAGAATGTCTCTAAATAATGGAATGGGCCTCCAAAAACCATTAGAACACCTGCAAATGGGGAGCAAGTTCATGTACCGGTATGTGATAATGATGCAACAATTCTTCTGATCCATTCTCCAAGAAGGGGATCTTGACAACATGTTGTTAAAACAAGATGGGGCCACAGCTCACACCTCCAGGGTTTCCATGGTTGTTCTAAGAGCTGCCTTCCCCGAATAACTGATCCCCCTGCGAGGGGATGTAAAATGGTCTATGGCTTACCAGATTTATCCCCTACTGAATACTTCCTGTGGGCTTATATCAAGTTCCTAGTTTACAAAGATCGATCCCAGGCCCTTGAAGACCTATGGAACAAAATCTGAACTGAAATTGACAATACCCCGGTTTGAAATCAAAAGCATCAGTTTAATAATAATGGAGGGTGATATTTAACCCTCTAAGTGGATACCTTCCTGCTGAAAAGTTATTCCGAAAGCGTTAACTCTTATTTTGAAGTTCGCTTTAAAAATGCAACAGACTTCTTTCCTTTCCCCCTTTTAGAACTTGGGAGGTCGAACGGGGACAATTTTATGACCTAGTTAGGTTCCTTTGTCAAGTAAGAACCAAGAGATCAATCGTTTACAGCTTAATTTTACTGTTAAGTTGCCTTGGGCAATCTTGTCTGAAAGCTGTAGTGGAATTCGGTGTTTCTTTCTCCTATATGTTCAGTCACAGTAAAATTAATACAAAATGAAGGGTAAAAAAAAGGAAAAAATGAAATAAATAGTATGTTAGAAGTTGAAAAATAATTATATTTTCTTCAAACAAAATTTATTTTTCTGTCATTTTTTAAAAATTAAAAAAAATATATATTTTTGGTATTGCGATTTGAACCAGAAAAAAGCATCCTGTATTCATTTTTGAATATGACAGTAAGAAAACGCGCTCACTTTCCTGTTTTTTAAAAAAGTAATGAGGTAAAAAGAGCAAAGGCCCTATCTCATTTTTTAAACAGTAACACAATAAATGGTGCATACGGTGATATACATACGATGATTATATTTATGAAATAAAACCGATCTTTCTCTATTCAGTTATATTTTTAATTTAAAATAGCATAAAAAAGAATTTCAATACTTTTAATTTATTTTAATTAAAATCATATAAAAGATATTTTAATGTTAACTGAATATTTTTCGGAAAAAATTTAAATTTTCCTTCCTAGTGTTCTCCTTTTCGAGAGAACTTCTTATATTAAATAAAAATTCCTTTTCTACATCGGCATTTGTGATGGACATAACACACATTCAGTCAATAATTTTTAATTTCAATGGGGGATATACTTCTTCAAATGCGCATGACAGTACTTCTAATCATTTTCTACTCAAGTTAAATTTCTTATCTTTCTGTTTCTTTTATTACAAGGAAAAATGTCACACATCGATAACTACATTTTCACACAATTCAGTCATTACAAATTCTATTGTGAGAAAAGTTCTCCCTAATTAATTTTGTGTGTCTTTCAAAACAGTACACTTAAAACAATTTTGTTCAGTGAAGTTAACCGACAGTTCCACAATGTATTCATACCAAATTTTAAAAACAAATTTAACACTTGGAAATGTATCCTGTATTAAATTTTTACGTATACACAAATATTTCCTGCTGTAGGGAAGATATAGTATGAGAGATGTGGTGTGCGGTTGTGAAAAAATGTTTTCGTACGTATTTTTGAAAATTTAAATATCACTGAAGCTGATCATATAACTGCAAATGAGCCTTATTTTAATGTGTGGTGGTATCAAAGTAAAACACTTTAAAATATTAAACAGCCTATGGGTTTATACTCAATATCAAACTATTCGCAAAAAGGCTTACAACTTCTATTCAAATTGTAAAAAGAAACTGAAATATAAATATATCTTACTGCAGTCAAAAATATTCATAATATGTAAGTATCCTATTCCTCCACTTATTTCAGTACATTTTAAAAACTGTAGCTGAATGCAATTTTTTATATTTATAAATGAGTCATAAAAGCTCACACAGTCGTAAAAATGTCTTAATCATTTTTTTAAATATACTACTATAAAACGTATATGGATTGTAAGATCAGTTGTAAAATCCTAAAAGCTTTTAGAGGAGCTAAAAACATGTAATTTTCGATTGATCAAATTTTTAATATAATACACAAATATACATGTTATTAAGCAAATACATTTGAAAAATCAAACTTCCTTCTGAAATAAACGTAATTGAAAGAAAAATGTTTAATTGCAAATGAGTGGAAATACATGTTTATCTAAGGGGTATCCCCAAAGTGAGGTAATCCTCAAACTTAAGACTCAAACTCAGAAGCACAACAATCCATGAGGGCCAGGAACTACTGTGCCCATCATAATACACGTGACCATTGGACGCTGAGGTGCATGAACAGATGTCCCGATTTGGTGGTCTGTCTGAAGAGAGACCTTCAGTGTTTAAGACCCGAAGCAAGCTTGGTACTCATTTATCGACCCAATGTAGCGGGGATTAAAGGCAGAGTCGACCTTGCGCAGCCCGTTAATAGAACCCCAGACCTGTCGTGTGGAAGCACTATACACTTTCACTCAGTCCTATTCGGCGAAAAATAAAATTTAATGTTAGAATCTTATATAAATCCCTAATGAATGAGGGAGTCCAAACTTTTTTTCATGTAAACTGTTTAGACGGAAATGGTTAATTATGAACATTTCACAAGTTGCATAAATTAAAATTAACCTTTATAGTTAACATAAATTTTTAAGGGTACAAAAGGTGTATTTCGGCTGCACATGAATTAATTTTAAAAGGAATACGGTTACGAAAAAGTAGTACAAATCTATCTAAAGTAGGGTTGGTTACGTTAGATATTGTCAAACACAACAATGTATTGGAAGCCAATTCCACAATTCGTTGTTATAAAAATGTATGGAAAATTACAAGATTTATTTTTGCATTTGTAATTATATATATATATAATTTTTCCTGGGAACTTTAAAAGCTAGAGTGGCATCTATCAAAACCGCAGTTCTCTCTCTGTTTTTCCAGATCGCCCCTGACTAAGCCGGCTCTGCCATAGTAAGTGAAAATGCCGGATTTTGTTTGTCAAGATCATTTTATAGCAGACTGCATTTTTCATGTATTTTAGATGGTCGTTTTATATTTTCTACATCAATATCTTAATGTCTGAATTTAAAATTACATAAATTCTTGACATTCGCATCAATGACCATGATAATTTTTATTAGTATATGAATGTGTCATCAAACGATTACATGACTAATATTAACATATTATTTTAAGCATTTAATTAATATTAAGTATAACATAACGCACAAAAATTTTCTGAACTTTAAAATAAATATTTCGAAAACTACTTCAGATATACTCAAAATTTTTTATTCCTACGCTTTAGCTTCTCAGTTTTGCTTCTATGTAAGAATTTATTGTAATTGTATATTCATCAATTTTTTTAGTATATTTTTTGCTCTTAGGATGCAGTTTTCAACTGAATTGTATGAAATCTTCGAAATATATTAAAAGATACTAAAGAAGCTATATAATAAAATTTGAAAATTTTATTATACTCAAACAATTGCTAAAACTTATGGTAAATAATTTTTAACTGCGCGAGGCATTTTTTTTCTAAATTTCAAATGGAATTTCTAACATAAAATTTCTAGCTTTATACGGTCGAGATTTCAAAAAATATCCAGATTTTAATTACTTATTCAGTTAGCCTTTAAAAAAGATAAATGTTGAGGTATTTTGTATAAATAGATATTTTTGAACAATAATTCAAATGTTTTTGAATAGCTCGAATTTAAAATTGATTTTTATGTTTATTTATATGCATAAATGTCTGCTGTAAATGTTTCCGTATATTTTTGATTACCATTTATTCAAACATTCAAGTTATAAAAAAATGTGTGAAAATCTTCATTCATATTGTCTTTGATGTAAACTGAAGTTCAAGCACTTAAAATTCAAATATAATTCGGTGTATTTTAACAATATATAACTAGACACTGTACTTAAACTTCCCTCAACACTTGGGCTTTGAAATCTAAAAAAAAAACTAATAAATCTTAATTAGTTTTTTTTTCGTTATTATTTTTATCAGTGTAAGAAAATGTTTCAAATGATTTGATGAAGTTTAAATTTATTCATTTTTTGTGGTTGGAAAATTGAAAAGGTTTCAAATTTTAAAGAGTTTGGTGTTTTATTAATTTTTTCGGTATCTTATAATAAAATAATCATGTTTCAAAAACTGAAAGCTTTGATTAAAATAAGAAAAATGAAACGAAAGAATATACTTAAAAAAAAGATAATTTGTCTAACTATATAAAATAGCAGATTGCACTGACACACCCCAACTTGTTACAGTTTTAAATTAATATGAAACCAAAAGGGAATTGTAACATATTTTACTTATGCGTTGGGACTTTTCAAAACTTTTAAAATACAAGGTAACAAATAAACACTTCCTGGGGTCTAAAGAAATTTCCCCCCGATTTTTTACGATTGCCCCAGGGTCAAAACACGGGGTTTCCTGCGAGCCATAAAACTTCCTATCAGTGTCCTGCTGTGCTGCTTCCACCGTCCCGAATTATCTTTCAAGATGTTAAACCTTTAAAAAGAGGAAAGGATTTCAGAAAAGTGCGGCTAATCCGCTTTTGAAAACGTTACTTGAAGGCAGAAAAATCCGTGCAATGCATTTTCTAAGCATCTTCACACTGACGGAATTTTCCGTGCTATCCGCTTAGAGGGTTAACAGACATTTTGTTTAAAATTGTGTACACTCAAAGTTAAAATATTGTCTGGTAATTGAAAAATAATTAAGTCAAATTAAACATGTAGCGTGTTTTATTGGATTTTCAAAACAGGAAGTTCTCAAGACCCAGCCTGTATGTATTTTTGTAGAAAAATTTAAAATTAAAAACAACTTAAGAATCTGAACTTCTAAGAAGAAAGTATTTGAAAATTATAATACTTCAAAAATACAGTCCTACACGAAGAAAAATATCTTTATCTGGTCCCATATTGAAAACATTTAGTCATTAAACTTTGTCTTATAGGTAATCCAGCAAATAAATCCCAAAATTCCTAATTAAAAAATGAATGTCCCAAAGATAAAAAATGGCATCCATATAAGGCCTGTATTTACATATTAAAGTCCTATGCCAGTAATTTATTGCCTGCGATAAATTGTTGAAAATTTTACAAGTAATAGCAAAATTTTCAGTACAAACAAAAATATACTGAAATTTGCTAAAGCTTGCAGTTAATAAATAAGTACTGCAAAATCATTTCACAGTAGCTATTTTAACATAACTCAGTACAGATAATATGTAAAAATTAAATAAAAAAATGCAATCATTTCCATGACAGTTAAAATACTGTCTTTACTCCCCAGAGTAATAATTAAAATTTGAGTACCAATTATCCAATTTTAAGTCTTCAAATTTTAGCTGTACTGAAGAATATTTTTTCAATGATTTGAGAAGTCATATAAAAAAATTAATTAAATAGGATGTGCCTAGATGTTAGCAGAAAAACAATCCAATGTTTGCAAACATTCAAGAATAATAACATATCAAAAATCTTGAGATTCCTGCAAAACAAAATTATAACCAAGTTTCATAATGTAAATCATAAGTGGTACATACTAATTAAATAACCTATACATAAAATCAATATTACTGACATAAAAGGTTTGTATTTTAGCTTAAATTCACCAACTTAAAATTTCGTGCTTATCAGTAACAGAAACCATGGATTGGTAGCTGCTTTTTTAAAATTATATTCATTATGAACATTGAAAATATCATTAATTTGTATTTATTTCTGGGCTAAAACCTATCACTCATCGGCACTAATAGACAGCAACAACAAATGTAGCATGAGACTTCTGTAAGCAGAGATCCCAAGAACCGAATTATCATGCGAGGACCAACATTATGTTGATAATCAACACAATTATGACTCTTCTTATGACTCTTCTTATCTACTTCCATCTACAGGATCACAGAAAAATGGTGAACAAATTAAAACTAAAATACAACAAAAATGGCAATATATAAAATAGTACTTTAAATTTTCATTATATCAGCATCGGCTGGGTGGCATAGCTGGATTATCACTGGCTTGCTGCAACTAAAGTTGCAGCTTCAACCCCAACCCAAGCTGGTGAATTTTTATGATGCAGAGAATCAACAGCGGCTATGTTGTATGATTATGTGATGTAGTAAAGATCCATTTGGTGCCTGGTTGGCTTGGGTGCTCATGACAAAATTAAATTATTAGATGAACTTCGCATTTTCAGAGCTCAGGTGCTTCCCTCTGGGGAGGTAACTTTGCATCAAAATTGCTTGCAGTAATTGGTATCAACTACATGGTCTAGCTCCTGGGGAATGTACTAGGACTGTAATGGTAAGAATACCAATTCACAGATCCAATGGAGACAAAAAAAATTATAATATCAGCAATCAACATGGTTTCATCACTACTTGATTATAACATTAGTGAATAGGTGCATTTTCTACATATTACCCTATTTGGTAGGCTACACTGTCACTACATCATACAGTGCATTGCTTTGAGTGCAAATTGGATTATTTTAAATATTCACTTTGTGTTTAACAGGCATTAAAAACAGAATTCTTATAATGCATCAGAGTTCCTTTCATTACCTATTCTGAGAATTATGATTATCATTTTTTAAGTTTAGAGAAAAAGAAGAAAATATGCACTACAATGGTATATGGTTCAATTAGTGAACGGCAATTTTGAATAAAACCAAATCTTGTGAAAATGGAATGCATTTAGTTCAGATTAATCTAGCGGGGTTTTTTTCCTGTAAAAGTCATGCAAATATAATGAAACAGTATAATAACAATTAGTTTAAAAGATAATTTAAATATGATATAGATTTTAATTATAATGAATATGTGGTTATGGAAAGTCCTTTCAATTATTTTTAGAACTGATGTTTTAGAGAAAATTATCATCCTGGACAAGAGAGGATCCAAACAGATTAGTATACTTTCTATAATTAAAATATTCACTAGAATTCCGGTTGGTCATTATTTTTCATTTAAAAATATGGTACTTATGTATAATCCCAACTACCCCAACAGTTAAGATAACTCACGATGTTTCAACCCGATTTGACATGTGTCGCACATGCTGAACTAATAACCATTGCTTCTTTTCATATAATGCCGCCAATACGGTTGCGATAATATGTAAGTACCAAAAATTCAAATAGTTACATTAACTCAATCAAAGATGCAAGGAGCTCTGTTGCGAAATATCTATTTGAATAGCAGCACGGAAAAGGTTGTGACGAATCTATATGCGTTGTTACGTATACGCGAATGTTAACATAATAAAAGTCAATCAGGGCTAAATGTTTCAGTATTTAGCTAAAAGAAAAGCCTTTGTTTCAGCAGCCAGCCATTTTTTGACATATTTTGTACTTGCCACATTAGAAATCTGAAAATAATCAGAACATAAATTTGGGCATATTAGGTAATAAACTGGATTTTAAAGTTCTCTAAAAATCTCAAGTAAGTTTTTTTAATAAGTTTTATGAAGATCAAAACACAATGAACATTTATAATCATTACCATACAAATATAATAAATCTGATTATAAAAATAAAATATGCACAATTAAGTAATATAATAATTGAAAAATACTAAATTTTTATAATAAAAATTAAATGTTAACTATTTTAATTGATTAAAATTAGAAACTAAAATAATTCAAATAAAATATTCATTTTTCATTAAGAAAAATATGGAACTTGAACCCAGGTTCGCAAGAAATAAAAAGCTATGTAATGAATAAGCCAAACAACCATAAAAAAAACTTGACAAAAAAAAAATCGGTACTTACATATTAGCATCACCACAGCCAAAATTACACCATGAGAATAGTTTTTTTTAAAATAACGCATTTAATAAACTTTGCTGTTTTGATATGGTGCAATCTGCATGGACAAAATCAAAGGAACCTGTTTACAAGATTGGTGAACTTTCGACCTAAAAATTCCTGTGTGCGCTACTGTTTTAACATCAATTATAAAACAAATGTTTTGATTGCAAACACGATTTTAAATATTTTTTTGTTTGTTGTGTTGACGCTAATACGAATGTACCAAAAAAACCCTTAGTTTGGCAGTTGAGCACAAATGATACATATATAAACCAGAAAAAGTTCTTACACCAATTTAATAACATAAAATATTTAAAAATAAAAATGAGACATATATAGAATGTCAACCATTTTTACCTAATTGTGGTTAAAATATAGAATAGGAGGAACCTAGGCAAAGTCAATTTTTTGGCTTCCAGAACCAGTCGACAAGTGTGAAACAAAGTCGAAATAAGGAATAGCCAAATTTATTCTGAAGTACCAAGATAATTTATCGTAAAACCAAGGGGCTTGCTATTCGACACTTTAGCCGATATTCCTATACTTTGACAGTTGAAACTTCGTAATTTTTAACAATGGTCAAATTAGAAGGATATCTACACTGTCTACCAATTTTATGAGTTTCCCCATCCATCCAACTTGAAGAGTTTTAACTTCAATAGATTCAATATGCCTGCAGCACAATTGGTCCTCAATGTTACCACAATTCAAGCCCATAATTTAGCAGAAACTATGTAAGCCTCAAATCTGTAACCATGACCACTTAGCCATTAAGGTTGATAGGATTTTACACATTAGTAAACATTTTACTACTAACCTGGATAACAATGTTAAGTAATTTTTTCCAAAAATTATCCTAGATCATCATCTGTGAGACATTCCTGGATATTTAACTCTATGCGTGACATACAATGTGAGTTTAGTGATCGTTTTCTCTTAAATTTTTTATCACACACACTACAAGAATAAGGATTTTCTTCAGTATGAGTTAGAAGATGCATTTTAAGATAGCATTTATATGCAAAATATTTTTTGCATATATCATACTGAAAAGATTTTTCTTTGGCGTGAGTAACAGTATGCAAATCAAGCATACACTTCTTATAAAAAAGTTTGTCACAAATACTACAAATAAACTTTCTTTTACCAAAAAGAATTACTTTATGATGGATAAGACCTGATCTATGTCTGAAAGCAATTTGATACATGTCACATACATGCGTGTTTCATCAGTGTGAATTTGATAATGTTGAACTAGTCTATATTTTGCGGCAAATTTTCGGCCACAAACCTCACAGGCTAGATCGATATTCTTATGAGTTAATTTATGTCTAGCCAGTTGTGATGATGTTCTGAAGCTTTTATTACATGTCTCCAGTATGAGTATATTGATGAGTTTTAAGTGAAGACTTTTGATTAAAGCTTTTATTGCATATATCACACGTATAAAGCTTTTCACCTGTATGAATACGTCGATGTACGATCATTTTTGCGGAGGACACATGCTTGAATGCATACATTGCACACATGTCGCTTTTTTTTTCCCTAAATTTTGTATAATCATTCTCACTCTCCTCAGAATTCTCTTTTTTTTTCAATGAATCAAGCGATGAGTTACAGGAGCAGATACCAAATTAAACTCTGTGTTACATACTTCACATAAATAACACTGTTTCGCTGAAGGTGACAAATCAGATGTTGCGAATTTAGACATTTTACAATCTTTCAAAGGAAAATGATTCCTACCTCGAGATGAATTAATGTTAAAAATCGTCAAACTGAACTTGCTTTTAATAAAAAGTTACACGTTAAAAAGTTATGAATCTTCTTTACACTTCTATCACTCTCAAAAGGTACTCAACGTTTTGCTTCTTCAATTACAAAGATTCCAGCGGATACTTTATCTTCTAGAAAAATATTCACCTGATAAACGAATACTTGTCAATATTTGAATTTACAATCAAAGTATACCGCCCATTACGTTATAATGGCGATTCAATGAGAACTTGGCAAAATCTTGGCGGTAGAGCCAAGTTGGTATCATTTTTGGCGACCAAGTTGGCGGCCAATTTAGCGACTTAAGCGAGCATTTTGGAGTTATTGGCAACCATGTTGGTGAATTCTAAACCCTCTGGATTCTTCTAGAAAGTAGTTGATCTCTCCATTAACGTCACGCTCGATGACACGAGCGGCTATTTCTGGAAGTTTCTGCCGTGCCCATAAATATGAGTGCCCACCAAAACCAGTCAGTCTTGATTAAACCAGCGATTAGTAAGGATTGTTTTGACAAGCGATTTATGAATATTGCTGCTGAATCCTGTGTTTTAAGGATTGGATTTCCGAAAATAAATTATCATCGCTCTTGAATAAGTATTTTTCTTCTTAAAACTGACTTCCATAAAATCCTCGATTTAGGATCAACGTAACAATATCTTATCACTGAAAAAGATTAATAGGTTAGTTAAAAATGAATACTAAGAATTCAATACTGATTCTTGAAATGTTAATGAGTTCATCAAACCTTTTTAGAACATCAGTTTGTCTTGGTAACAGTGGTATGTACAAGGGTTGAATTGAGGGTGTGGTTACCCCCCCTCTCACCATACATCAGGAAAATTTTGAATTTTAGCATTAAATCTTGTCCTGCAGCTTTCTTCCCCGTTTTAAAGATTACAAATCTCCCTTTACAGTTTCAAAAGAATTTTTTTTCATAAAATAAATGTAATAAAAATAATCAGCAAAGTTGTTTCGCTGTATACTTTTAAATGAAATTTCTTAAAATTACCATTTAACACAATGAATTTTACAGTAATTATTCTTCGCTTTTAAAATCCATGAATTTAATTAATAAGGAGGGATAGTTAAAAATATTGTGAACTATGGTATTACTTTTAATCTACATTTCTAGCATAATTGGTTTTCTCGTACGATTCAGTCAATTTTTTGGGAGGGAGGGCTTAATAATTTGTATAATTTCCGCATATTTCTAGTACTCTAACGTGAAAATTTCGAGAAATATTCCAAACATAGTATTAATAATGGCATATTCGAAGAACTGCTTCAGTAATAAAATAAAATGTTGTTAAATCTTAACCTTGAGAGCTCGGAAGACTAGAGTGTTTAATAAAAAATGAATTTATAAAAAAAATGATGAATTATTTAAATAGAGAATCTGGCTATTTTATAGAATTTTTCTAACCTTTTTATCGTTATTTTGTTGATCTACTTTTAAAATGTTCTTTTGTCATTTATTTCTTTATGTATGAATTCATTCTAAATATTTCTTTTAAAAGTTTGCTTAGATAACGAAAACAAATCTTTTTAAAGAGGATGCATGCTTGAATAAATACTCCCTTCATAACCTATCTGATGTACGAAAAGTAATATTAAGTTACTCGTAGACAAATAAAGCTACTTGGGATAAAATTAAAATGGTTTTCTTCATGTGGTAACCATCTTGAATTAGCATAATAATTTTGAGAAGTATAAATATTTATCCTCAGAATATATTGAACATCTCCCGTTACCTTTCTTAAAATGCCCGTTAAAAAATTTCTCAGATATTCTAGTGCAAATCTTCAAATTCTTACTAATATACTAGAAAATCAAATTTTATAACTTCTTCGTAAAT
The DNA here is from genome assembly GCA_019973935.1 of Trichonephila clavipes. Lineage (NCBI taxonomy): Eukaryota > Metazoa > Arthropoda > Arachnida > Araneae > Nephilidae > Trichonephila > Trichonephila clavipes. Next base: position 1,047,936 of record BMAU01019573.1, read on the forward strand.
ATGAAAAATAAACTTTTCATGGTTATTCTACATTCCTCTTTGGAAAAGGCATTTCTCAAAATATGTTTTAAGTTTTAAGAAATGTAAGGTGGCAATACATTTTGTCGACACACAGATGATGATTAAATTCAATTTCATTCTCCGATTTAGAATGTATTCAACCTCTCTAAAAATGTTATATCAGTTATGTAATTTTGGAACGTGATACACATTTATGAAGAAAACAATACGAGAGTAATGCAACCCATTCACGTCACCCATTCGGTTTTCAGGGTATTTTATAACAATGCAAGAAAATATATTTTTCTTAAAATATTGCTGTTTAAGTCTTAGCACACGCACATTAGGTTTACGATTGAAAAAATATTCTTAAATTTTGGGCTTCTTCTGTTAAAAAAGATTTCACTTGAATTTCTAAAACAGAACTGTACTTACTATTAACGCCCTAGTAGTTCACCTACTCGATTTCCTGATGCACTATTTTAATCAGATTTCTACTAAAAAACATGTTTGACAAATTCCAATCTTATAGGCCTAATCATCTAGATACTGGATTTTATAGATAAAAAAAATTCCAAATTTTGAATAATTACACCCATAGATAACGCTCCCACAGCACCCCGTTGGAATCAATTTTCTTAGTGGATCTATTCGACACAAAAAATTATACCTGCTAAATTTCAAACATCTTGATCTAATAGTACCGAATGAATTAGAGTGTCTTTTTTTCTGGTAAACTTGTAGATTTATGTAAAATTATTTTTCATTCCCATATTTATTGTCCCTTCATTATTTGAAGGAGAGGAAAATGATTAAAAAATTGTGTACAAGTTCTCTGTGCACTCAAATTGTAAATTCTTACTTTTACTATATTGATCTTCTAGAATCCAAATGGAATTCAAAATTTTAGACACATTTACCAGAATCCTTCCGAATCAATCTAACAATCTAACAATCTCTGTGCAGGGAGAGCATCAAAGAAAAGATAGCAGCTACACACATCGGCGTGATCAAGCACATTCGAGGACAACTCACTATGGCAAGCAGAAATGTACTGACAACGTCGTCTCCAATGGAAGTACATCCGGTATAAAGTAGTGTTCCTGTCCTTTAAATACGCCTAGTGACCATTTTTCTATGTAGAGGTCATGGTTAGTCACTGGTGCTGCATGTCCTCTGAAAGAAGCAGAATGTCGAGTATGAATATCAAATTGAGCATCACCCCACATTCATGAATATAACAACGTTACTCCCTCAGGCTTGTACCGATTATTGGCATCGCATTCTCGGGACGTAACTTCCAGAGCAATGCTAGGCTGTAGCAGGCTTTATGACAATTCCCTGCATCGCAGATCACCGGGATTTAAAAGAGTGGTTCTGTTCGCTTGATTGCACGTCTCTCAATGTCGGCAGTGACTATGTCGAAAACAGTGCTAGATGTCTAGTTGTTGACATCATTGTGTATTTTTTCTGTATTCAAGTAAAAAGAAAAATGACGAAACTTTGTCACTGATTCTCGTCTGTTAAAATGTAAGGGTTTACCAAAGAATGAGACATTTTCTTAAAATATACACTTTATTATAACTTTCTAATCACTATTTAAATTCGACCTAAGTTACCGAAAGTGTGTCAGCTTTAATAGTAATTTAAATATCTAGAATTTGTATCTTATATTTATCAATATTATTATTATTATTTTCAACGATAACATTAGTCATTGAACAATTCGTTTATATATATATATATATATATATATATATATATATATATATATATATATATATATATATATATATATATATATATATATATATATACATATACATATATACATATATATATATACATATATACATACATACATATATATATATATATATATATATATATATATATATATATATATATATATATATATATATATATAATTCTTTTAGCTTGAACTGATTCCAATATTAGCTTCTGCAATTAATTTCTTAGACTACGTATAGCAGCCATCACCATCATCAACTTCCCTGTTCACTTGTCTCTAAATAGTTATCCACTATAACATAAATTGCGGTTCCTTTATAGAAAGAGGATTCATAGCTGTAAAACGTCATAAAAAGCCCTAGATGATTAGACACAGAATCGCGAACAGAACCCGTTAAAACTTATGTTTGGACCCTCTTTTGTATTTCATTATATAAGTTAAGACCTTTCAGCTTTGAAATGGTGAAACATCGCATTTATCAACAATTATCAGTAGAAAAATCAATATCATAATATTTAAGTGTCCTTTTAGGTCCTGAGTAGTTCACGTGAAACCTTTTGTATAAATCATCCATGTGTAGCAGCAATTCTCTGAAATCTTTCTGAAATAATCGAACAACATTAGTAATCTTTTCCAAAGAATTCAAATGTTCTGTGCACTGGCATAGTTAGTCCTGAGTGTGTGTGTGGGGCTCGTATCAAAATTCCTTGGATGCCCTTTTGGTGAGCTTTCAACATCTTACGATTTATTCTTGCGCATTTTGGGGGCCCTGAAGCTTGGGGAGTCTGTAGCATTCATATAGCGGTAGCTACAGAACCAAAAGGTTCTGGGCATTATGTATCAATGTCTCTAAGTCAAAGTAATACAAATTAAGATTCCTTCTTAGGTATACCTTTCAGCAGGTGAACACGGTTTATATTCCCATTTTAACGGGAATAATACTGTATCAGAGTAGTTGGATATATAAAAATAGTTCTCTTCTTCAATCTAGTCTCAAATTGGACGATAAAAAAAGAATAATGAGGACTTCGGAATTTTGGCGTCATTTACTCAAAGTCCATTTCTGAATGCGAAACCTTTTAACATTTTCCTTAAACACGAAACAAAAAGATATTCATAAACTACGATGAAAAGGTACTAGAGAGATTGTAGAGGTATGATTTGATTTCAATTATTTTTAGAAGAAAAACAAATGTTCTCTAGTTCAGTGGAACTACTTTAAAAACTGTTAATCTGTAATAGATATCGCTGTTATATTTAAAAAAGTTATTAACATTATCATTGAAATAAATTATACTTAATATTTAGGTGATTAATAAATGTAAATAAGTCTTCATTAAAAACGATATTTGAATCAAAATATAGATTAAATATTTCTTTTATCAATTACAGTTGATTAAATCGAAATATCACAAATTACAATTGCCCATATTCTTGAATCATTCTATGCATATTGCTGTTCTCACTATAAATGTAATTTTATTGAATAGTAATATGATTTTAATACACACATTGATGACTGCTTATTTTATGGGATATTCTGTTAAGTTATAAATAATTTACGCATTAAAGAATATGTAAAATCATTCAATACATTTATTAGAATGTTAAAAAACGAACTAATTTGACGATTTTAACAACATTTCATTGAAGATTTTCATTTGTGTAATAATACATTATCCGTTGTTTATAATTGGAAAGAAATTTTAAAAAATCTTTTCAATAATATAGACATTATAAAGCGGTAAGATATTTCACACAAAAAATACAATAATATTTAATATGTCTTGTATAGCACAATAAATATTATAAGGTTTCAGAAGTTATTGGACAGGTTATATTTGAATGCATTTTGCGTTTTTAGTCATCATAATAAAGTAGAAAATATTGTAAAAATGTATGTTTAAAAGATAACAATCAAAGGAGGCAAGATATTTTATGCTAACCAGAAATGTCATTCGAAAAACTGCTATTTCGTGCTTTCATTTTAAATATTCACACCTCTTCCCCAAAATCCTCCTAATATCTTTGTCATTTAAATTATATTTTGGGAACAATTTTTTTTTCTTTTCTTGTTACAAAAAAATATTGACCATTTTTGTTTTCATTTCAAATCTTCTTTTCCAGAACTATTGAAAAATTATTTTCTCTCTGATTTTTTCCTGACAAAAAATGTTTCCATCTCTTCTCAGTACAGCTTTACTCAAATTGGGAGTCATGATAATCTACGTGTGGGGCTCAAGCATATCGAAAAGTCGAAAATAAATGATTATTTAAATTATTACTGAACTGAGAAAGAAAGCAAAGAAATACAAATATAAAACACACATAATAATAATAATAAAACAAAATAAGGCATTTTTCACTAATATAATATAAATGTATGAGTACCACACAATATATTTGTCCATTAATTTATCAATATTAAGTTAAGAATGAATTTAATTAATACTAGTGCCTCCTTAGGCTTGTCATATTAAAATTATACACAAATTTTTTTTTAATACTTATGTTAATAATGTGTTCGGTTTATAATTAAAACTATATTGTGTCTATAGGTGTGAATGACTTACACCTGACATTGCACCCTCACCGTCTTGCCTACCTAAGGTTGTAGAAGGAAAAAAACCAGAAACAGAATTTTCTATAATAACAATTATTTATTTACTCACAAACACACTAACCAACAACAATTATTTCTCTAAATGAATGTCAAAGGAGCAAAAGAGAGAAAGCAATGAATATTAAGCAAATAAGCGCAAGTAACTCATTTAACTCAAACTAATCTATCGTTGATTACTAACCTCAAACAGACCTATTCAACACAGTGGTCAAACAACTCTTTTAATTTTTAACTACTAAAATCAACTTTATTCAATCTCACTTGGTAGAGAATGTATCAGCTTCTTAACTCCTTTTCCCTTAATTACAGAAACTGACTTTATATAGTTAAACTAATCTGCAAATCAAGGTTTCTTCTTGAGAGGGATGGCTGAGAATAAAATTCGAATGCTAGCTACAAGATTCCCCAAGAGGATTAGTTCGATGTTGCGTATAGATTCGTCACATAGAGTCAAAGTACATTATAGTTGCGTTCAATACATTATATTATTGTATGGACGGAGGCGCAATGAAAATTCTGATTGAAAATTCGGTCGCAAATATTGAAAGTTTGAGAAGCACTTTCTTAGCAGTTAGATTACTTTTCCTGTACAAAACACAAATTACTGTTTGGAATAATGGATTTTTTTCTGTCAAAACAGTCACCTGTAAGATTTTTCATTATCGGTTTGAATTTAGAAATTTTCATCAAGCTTATATTAAAGTTTCTTCCCCCTTAAGTGCCTTGGCGTATAAAGTCTTCTCGCTCAATGGTATGGTATGCGCAACTGACGTACATATCCGTCCTTCCGAAATATACCTCTTTCCATTGCGCTGCTAACAATTAAACTTCAGTTGAACCTCTATATAACGAAACCCTATATTGTTAATTTTTCTATAGTGAATTTTTTTCTGGAACCTTGAACTTTTTACGATTTTCTTCGTAAAATAACCTCTCTATAGCGAAGTGCATTTTCTATCCAACGAATTTTTTCTTTTGTGAGCCCACTTTTGTTATCCCTTTTTTATAAAGTATTTCTGAAAAAATATCAAGTTATCCTCTCTCTTTAACATGTTTTGTAGTGGTCATAAATCTTGAACTGTTTTTATTAGATCCTAAGAATATTAGATCCGTGACCAATAGAGTTCTGACGTTTCATCCAAAAAGTGCAACATTTATCCCCTTTGCAAACTCACGAGAAACATCTTCGATATCGTGTTTCACCCTCAATGGAATTTTCCTATGTCTCCCCATGTTCTAATAATAAAATAATGCATGTTTAATATTACTTTTATGCCTTAAATTATAAAATATCCTTATAATTCATTGATTTTAATATAAAATTATTTTCTTAATATTAAAAATACAGTGTACATACATTCAGTACACATTCACATAAATACAGTAAAATACAGTAGACCTGCAATTATTTAGTTAAAATAATCATTAGATAAATTTAAGTCGTGGTGTCAAAATGACACCAGTGGACGTTTAAGGGGAATCCCAATCCCGGACGTTCTATGGTTAAAGCCTGTCTAAGGTTCTTTAAGGCTGTTTTCACCGAAGAACAAATAACCTTTGCCAAACACGAAACAAAGTTTGAGATAGAAAATATTTCAAAACTTGTGACGGGTCTATCCGCGTTCTTTCTACTAATGGGGATTATTGGGTCTTTAAAAATTATTATTTTATAAAGGTTTCTCCCTAAGAAGAAAAGGCGATTATGCAAATTAAGACTAGTAAATAAAGAACAAGCTTTCGGGTTAGAGAGAGAAATAATGAGACTGCTATCGGGAGCAGTGATTAATTAAACTTGAAGTGACGAGTAGGTATTTAGTAGCTGGTAATTGTAATTTTTAAGTTGACGATCGGTCACTTAAGAATTAAACTAGATTAAACAGCTAAGAAGTCAAGGCTATTGAATTGACGTAAGTGTTCTAATTTTTTAAAGTCGTCTCATATCTTGTTAACCTCGTTAATTGCTCTTCATATTTGATAATTGAGTGCATCTCTTAACTTTGATTAATTGAATTTGTTTTATTGTTAGAACTGTGAATAGATTGATTTGTTTTTATTACGGCTAGTCCGTGCGATTCTCCCACAATTTAAGACACGTCGGGAAGACCTTTAGAAACTGTTATATAGATTTATGACATACCAACTTTTTTTTCTTATACTACCTACTTTAGGTTGTATGATTGAGCCTACGAAATCCTTCGCGGCGAAGAACCGGTCTTTAGTCGTAGCCGTGAGCACCATAAAGGTGACAAAACGATTTCGCTCACTTCCCTCCCCCTTCCCATTTTTGAGAGAAAACATCATGGGCGGGGTCAAGAGCCCCCATTTATCTTCCCCTTCCACCAAACTCACGAGGAGACTTGTGACGATGGCTATTTAGAATACCCCCATGCCGCTAAGGCACTATACATTTACAAGACTCCGTGCCTTCTCTGGAATTTAAACGCAGGTCATAAGGCACGGCATTCAGCTTCAGGAACGACTATACCGGTTGTGCGCACCAACTTATATATCCCTTTAGTAGTATACGACGTCTTTAAAACATAGAAATATTTTGCTAGTATGCTAGGTTTACATTTTATATGCAATATGGAAAATGTTTTCATGAAAAGATAGTTTCTTGTACAATAACATTTTGAAGTTCTTGTGTCCTTCAAATACATAGAAACAGGTTAACTCGAAGTTTGTCAGTAGATTTTAATCATAAAACACAAATCTGATTTTATTTACAATTTTAACTCTTTTTACCCCACCTTTTTTGTTGTACCTAAAACTTTATTTTCGCAAAAAATCCTCCTCCCAACGTTTAAAGACGCATCTTAGAAACATACTTAAAATAAAATGTTTGCACATATTGGGTTATAAGGGCTTGACTTTATCTTAAAATAGTAATCCATAAATAAAATCAATTAGATTAAACATACGTGCTTAGTAAGTTAAAACTACTTTTTGTTGCCTTTATTTTTATGATAAAACTATAATAAACCACGTCCGTCACATTAAAATGGCAAAATAGGGGCGATACAGTCGAGATGACATTTTTTTTTTTACCCTATGAATGATTCTCGAAAGTCTTGGGCGACATGAAATTACATCTGACTCCATGACCTATGAATAAAAGTGATTGTAAGGGAAAGCGGTGGAAGAGAGCTCTAAAATTTTAAAAAAATTAAAGAGTAATTCAACTTGATTTCATTTCAAATTAAATTGCAAAATTTCATCGTGTTCCACTCAAGATTGAGTTCAATTACCATAGCTCACATTGACAAGAATGGACTAGAATTATCCCAGAGGTCACTTTATATAATAAAGGGATTTGGGGGAATTAGCTTTGAAACCTATTTTCCTAAGGCACTGAAAGGCAATGTGTGTGGAATTGTTATATAACTAGCCAGAGTATTGGTGAAAAGGGAAAAAAATTGAGAGGCCTGAACAATCTCAACATTGGTTTTGAACCTTGCCAAGTCAACTGTTACTTGCATAGTGGTCAAAGCTACGGATAACGACGGATACAATTTAGCCCTCTGTTAAAATTGAAACTGGTGTTGCAGTTTTCCCACGTGTCTTCACTGCTATCCAATGCATTTGTTTTGGAAGATGTTGTAAAAGAATATAAGATAGTCTCAACGAAATTTTTTTTCCGGGCAACCAATATCGGTTTTTCAATTCCTGAAGCACTTGCATGAGTCATTTTCCATGAAGTAGTTATGGGTAATATGGAATACTAGGTTCTTCATAAAACATATAAAAAGGCTCTTTCTGTAAAAATATTTTCCCTATATAAAGATCGTTCGAAATTTAAAATAAAAAAAAAAAAAGGACAAAAAGAAGAAACCTAACATTAACGCAACCTCGTTTAAGAGCTTAAACTAGACTGTCTAGACATAAATTTACTAGTGTTAATAGATACGAATCATTCCTTTATCATGCATCATTTGTAATGGTCTTCATTCCAATGAACTAAAGAAGCAGGAGAAAAAAACACTAAATGTAAATTTTATAATAGAAAATTCTCTGAAGTTCAACGAGCGGGAAATTTTGGTTCAATGTTTAAACTGTTTTCTTTGGGCTTACCTTGAATTTACAAGAGCAGAAAAACAATTTCTGTAATAATGGTAAAGACGTGAAGCAAAAATGACTTGCACTAATCTGGAAGACGTGGTATTTATCATCAAGAACAATTACATTTTTTTTAATCTAATCAGTTTTTCAAAGTTTTAAACCACGTATTTCCGAATACTCCATAAAAACTTTAATTTGTAATTTTTTGAAATTAAATTTTATAACAAGAAAATAAACAGTAATTTTTTTTACCTTTAAAAATAATTATAACATGCTCTCATGCTCATTTGGAGGATTTTATATAAAAGTTATTAAAAGAATTCAAAATGGATTAAACCACAATATACTCCTTTCACCAATATTTGTTTAATCATTATCCAAATTTTCCACCTGCGGCACTTATTCCGTTTTCTCTTGCATATAAAATCCCTTTCCCTTTCCTACCTTCGTCATGTGTACTTGTCTTCATGCTTTTGAAGTCACGGACACGTGGCTGCCATTTCATGAATTCCAACTGATCGCACTCCTTGCAAAGGGAGCTAATGCACGTTATATGTGTCGATGCTCAAACGTCCTCTCATTTCTGTGGCGGTGATTAAGAATTGAAGGTGCCTGCTCAGGTAATGTCCTCGTCACTCTGCCATGGTTCAAAATTATTATTTCTCTGCCAATAGTTCCTGTGCGGCCTTATAATGCTACTCTATTTTCAATCTCACTCACCCATATAATTGATGATAAAGTGATATATTAAAAGGACGAAAAAAACCTTAACTAGTTGCAGACAGTAAAATTCAAGATAGACTGATTGAGCCTTGAGGTTCGTTTGTATATATATATTAAGACTGTTCTCTCTAAAAGAAACAGTTTTATGGTAAGAAGAAAACTGGTGTTAAGGAGGATAGAGTTCATGGGCAGCCCATTCATACTACTTTTTATTCTGCATGTCTTTTCCAGGAATCAAGGTATTTCTTTTTTTTTAAAAAGCAATATATTACTATTATTCGTCAATACATTTTAATTTTTTTAAATTTATTTCACGTTTAGAACCTTCATGCTTTAAAAAGCATATGCCCAGAAATCAATATTAATCATATTAGTCCGAGGTGAAAAAAAACAAAAACCTTGAAATGATAGACAATAAAAAAAACACATATGGAAATTGATCATATTTTATTGGCTTATTGATGGTTTACAATTAGAAATTAAAATTTAGAAATTCTTGAACTCATAAAATTTGTGAATTTTGTTTTAATAATAAATTTGCAAATCATGATGAAATCGTAAGCTATTGTTATGATTATCACGATATTGACTATTATTAGAACATTGGATGCTGGAATATTGTTAGATTTTGAAAATTGCAGAGTTTTTTAATGGCTACTTTTGACTATTGAACAGGCGACCTATTGTGAAAGGAGGCCGAGAGAGTGACATTCGTCAAGGACATCGAGATGTATCTCTGGAACGACTTCGGTCTTGCTGCACCTCTCCTGAGGTGGAAGCGGCAGAGAAGGCTCATCCGAGGTTGGGAAGAACGGAGAAGGAGACGCTGATCGAAGGAGCGAATGGAGAGGGTGAAGGAGAGAGAATGTTCAAACACCCATCAAGGGAAGGAAGACAGGATGGAAAGAAGAGACAACGGAGAGTTTTGCAATGTCTCGATGTTAGGGGTGTAAAAAAAAAAAAAATGTTGGAAGTGCAATTTTGAGATATTGTGAATAGGAATATTAAAGATTTTTGATGGGGTGATAAAAAAGGCAAAAAATTATAAGGTAATATACCTTTGCGTAAAAAAAAAGGCAAGATACTTTTTAAATATCTTCAGGGAGAGTTAAAGGTATTCTAATACCTTCGGGCTATGGGTAGGCAAGGTACATTCATGTACCTTTGTCTGATTAAAAAATTTTGAATATGAAAATGTAATTTAGAATTTGTTTATCAAAGCCACAAAAAGAAATGAAAACGAAAGAAGACACCAAATCATTGCAAAATTCTCCGTCGTCGCTTCGTTCACTCCAGACTTCTTTCCGTTGTGTGGCATTAAACATCTTCTTGCCCACAACCTGTCAATTCGTTTTGTCGAGCAGTGTCTCCCTTTCCCTTCCTCACAGCCTCTGATAAGCCCCCTTTGTCGTTTCCTCCTCAGGAGATGAGCGGCTAGACTGGAATCCTTCCGGAGCCTCTCTGTGTCCCGGACAAATGCCATTCCCTTGCCCTCCTTTCACACGGTTCTTCCCGGCTATAGGTTAAGAAGGCTATTTTGAAATGAAGTTCTATTGATAGGTTGTGATTAAGTTTAAACTATTGCTTAGCATTTTTATGGAATCTTTTTTTTTTTAGGGAGTTTGGGTATTTTACATAGGGATTTTTTAAATTTCTTCCAGTGGGATTTTTTTTCTTTTTGTTTTCCATATTTTCTGTGTCGGATGAATGTTCTGAGAGGGAGGAAAGAGTGAAGTATGGGTCGATTTCATCATGATTTGAAACTTGGCTTAAACTATTTTTGATACTTTTGAAACTTTCCATTCTGATTTCAGTTCCTTCTTTTTCAGCTGTCGGTGATTGGTCTGACACCTTTTCTTCAATAATATCTTCTATTTTTGTTTGAGTGCTATTGTTTATTTTGCATATTGTAGTTTGAGTATGGGAATCAATTTTAGGAGAGAAAGTTTGAGTACAATTATTTTGTTTGGGAATGAATGTTTGAGCACTATTATTTAATTTCAATATTTTATTGGTTTGAGTGTGATTGGAGATGAAGATTTTAATTTCTATTTCTGGAGTTTGGGTTTCTGAATTTAATTTTGGTATACTATTAATATTTAGTTTTTCTTCTAATTTGCATATTTTATATAAAAGGATTATAACTATTGCGAAATTTATCATCGATGGTATGTGTAAAAATTGGTACATGTTCATATAATTGTAACAGACCATCCCGACAGCAAAATATTAAAAAATATCGTCCATATCTTTTTCAAGTTCCATTCTTTTATGTAGTGTCCTGGAAAAACGGAAATTTTTAGAAACAAAAAAAGATGAAACATTATTTTTATTAAATTATTAAAGTATGTAAAAAATGCTTATTGTAGATGCAATAAAACTAGCTGAAAACTCAGAAATTCTAATTTTCTTCGATTATTGTTAAGTTTAAAGAATAGATTGTTCTTACATGCAATCCGTTATGCTAAAGGAATTTTTTGAGGAAATGCTATTACTCATTTCTTACACTTTGCTAGTGATGAGTGTAAAAAAGTATTTCGATAAAATTTTAAGTGAAACATTTTTTTAATAAATTTAGACTTCCATTCTTCACTTAGAGGAATATATTTTGATTTCTCGTACTTTGTTTAAAGATAGATCTCGAGGAAAACGATCCCAAGTTGCCACCCATTGAAACGTATTATTTTACAAAATTACTGCCTTTTAAAAACGTTTTCAAGGGTTCAAGTGTAGTTTAGGGCAGTGATCCGCAACGCCTGTTCCGCTGACCTGTACAGGTCCGTGGATCAAATGGTGCCGGGCCGCCTAAAGAACATTAAACTATTGCCATTTTATTTAAGGTATCCGAACACGTTCGGAGCACTTTTTTACAAAATAACATATTTAAACATTATAAAGGCTTTTTTAGACTCAATACCAATAAATACTAATATTTAACTAACAATATTTAAAATAAATTGCCTAAATTTGACAAAAATCCCAATTATAAGTGAAATTTTAGCAACATTTTTGTAAAAACCTCAATCAATTAAAAAAAAAAGTAATCAACTTTACATTAGTAAAACTGATTACCAAAACAATCTAGATGCATTTATCTAGAGAATGTACAAAAAATTTAATGTTTTATAAAAATTTGAAAATTTTAGAGTTGATTGAGTAAAGATTATAAGAAAAATCACACTCTTTATGAGACCATTATTTAAATATAACAAGCCTTAACTCAAAAAAAATATTCATACAATAAGCAAATATTTTAGTACATTCTCTAGAAAATAGAATAAATATCAGGTTCGAAAAGTTTTATAGAAATACATTTGTAATATTTTGAGTAATCAGACTCGCACATGATAGGTTCGAGTAATTTAAATGCCCACTACTGATAGATCAAAAAGGTTTTTCCAACTTAATAAAATTGATTGTAGCTTGGTCTTTAGGTAGAGTAGAAACAAAACAAAATATGTTTTGTATAGCCAAAAAAAAAAGATAGTTCTATTCAATAAAATAGAAAAAAAAAATATCATTTTCAATGTGGTCATTTTCAACGGATACCTTAAAGTGGTGCATTTCTCTCGGATTTGTGCAACTTTCCATAGAAATCACTTTATATTCCACGTTAAATCTTTTTATTCATTTTTGGCGTAACTATATTTTATTCTGAAGGCATATTTAAATGTAACTAAATTAAGATAGTTAAATCAAAACAATCTAAAATATAAACAATCAACGTGTCCCTCCCCTCAGCGGGCCGCGGTAAAAATTATCAAACGTTGACCGGTCCGCAGCGATAAAAGGGTGCGGAGCATTGGCATAGGGAAGCCACTTCGATTTGCCGATTTTTCTTCGGATTTGTCGATTTTTATCTAAATATCATGGTGAGATATCGAATTCATTCTAAAATAAATAATAAATATTTTCGAAAAAGTACCTTGGCGACCACTTTAGTCACCAAAAAAGAACTGCACCAAGTGCCCCCCTCTTTCCCTTTACTACACCTGAACCGTTTTCAAGTTTTCCATTTGTATTAAAATCTCTCAACGATTGTTTACTTCGATTTGGCTTTCAGTTAATTAATATAGGAATATAATATGTATGTCACTCTAAGTGCTGCTATAATGAAAATAAACTTTTACTACATGTAGAAAACTAAAAAGCAATTTTTTAAAAAAATTGTTACACGTTTTAATGAAAAAGAAATATTTATAATATTTATTACAATTTAACTTACTTATATCAATAGATGAGTTGGTTAAATATTTTTTTGTTGATGAAAAATTTCTGTTGTGCTTTTCGTTTCTCTTGTTTTTCTGAAATTTAATTTAATTAAAGGTAAAAAAATACGTTTTCACCCATAAAGGTAAAAAAAAGTAATTAAAATTATTAGACTTACGGAAAAATATAGTAGGCTTTTTTTTATCTTGGGATGTTTCAATTCATACAATTGTCTGTTTTTGATATTATTGTCTTGTTTCTGAAATTGCAGTGGACGAAACAAAATAAGTAAAAAATAATTAATTGATTTCGTGCAAAACAAATGAAATTCAATTCCAATCCCTCAAAGGAAGCTATTGAATTATTGAAAATGAAACTTAACATAAAATATTTTAAAAAAAATTTTAAAGAAACTCTGCGTGGTTACTTGAAATTTGAGTATTTCTGATAGGCTTTATGTTTAACTAACGTTATGTTATAACCTTTGATTGTTTTTTTTTAATTCTATAGATTAAGAAGTTTCCATTTTCTATTTCTTTCTTTTTTTTTAGGTTTTTTAGAATTCCTATTAATAATAAGAAAATGTACAATTTATTCGCAACAAAAACATTTTAAAATTTGAGAATAACGGAGTGAATCTAGATGAAAGATTATAGAACATATTAAAGTAATGGTTTTATGAAAAATTAATAAAATAATTAATTTATAACAATAGAATAATTTATGAATTAAGAATATACTTACACGGTTGAAGATATATAGCTTTTATTGATATATGCACAACTTGTTTACTTTTGTTATTTAATGTATTTACTTGAAGTGTTGCTTGAAGTTCTAAAATCATATGAAAGTGATAAATTGAAAATAGTTTCGATCAATAGAGTTCAACAGGATGTATTTCAATAATACTCTCCAATTGTTGTATAAATTAATATCCAGTTAATTCACACATGTTTAACAATGGTTCTGGTAATTAAAAAAAAAATAAACATTTATTTCGTCAAAAATGAATAATTTTCGTTTTTTGTTCCCAATTAAAAAGAAGATTTTAAAGATGGTGTTAACTAATCTTTTTAATATACGAATTTTAAAAGTAATTTTAAATAGATATTAATAATAATAAAAAGATTTCGTCCAACATAGCCCTACTCAACCTGCGGCCCACTGAGAATTTTTTAGAGGCCCAATGCTCTGAGAAATTCCCTTGTTTAAGAACAATGTATTAAAAATTTGGTGGGAAATTTATGGTCAAGAAATCATATATTTAATTTTTTGCTGTCGATATCGTACTAGAAACGAATTGATATTATTTTTCTATCTGTAAAGTTCACGGAAAATGATAACGAACAACACACACAGTGGAATACTGACAATTTTATGGGCAGAACTAATTTTTAACTGTCTTTTATATCTTGCAAGCAAAAAAAAAAATCTCAAAGACCATATATTGCTTCAAGACGATTGTGAAGAATACAGTTTGTTATTGAAAATCCATCATGGATCATTAATTGTTAGATTTGTCACGTAAGTGCTGTATTTAAAAGATACCAATCAACAGGAATCATTCAATGACACTTTTACTCGAAGATCTCTTGCAAGAGGTGATAAATAGGCATTTTTGTAAAACTTTTGCAACAGTAAAAAAATTTTTTATCGGTGGTAATGTCAAAGTGGCAACAAAGACATCCTATGAAGTTTGTTCACATTATTGGTAATCGTATGAAACCGTTTACTGATGCAGAAATTGTGAAGAGTGTTTCCTAAAAAGTGCTTCCTATTTAATATCACAAAAAAATAATAAAAATATGAAAAAGCAAAACAAAAACAGGAGTTTTGATAAATTTTCCACATTTTAAATTTTCAGTGTTTTCTTAGTTCTTCCACCCCCCCCTAAACATTTATCCTCAAATTGCGGGCCTGCGGAAATAAATTATCTGTTTATGAAGCCCAAAGGAAAATAAGAATGAGTACACATGATACAACCCATTCTGAAGTGTTTTTAACTGCATATTAAATTATAAATCACAAATTACTAAGCATATCTCTTTATTTTGAATTACGGTCAAATAGTATGAAATGACCCCTTTAAAACTTTTTGAACTGCTTTCGAAAAGGGTACTTGACGACTCTCTTAAAAGTTATTACATTGAAGAAATGAATTTGAGTGTATAGGTTTTTCTGTACAATATGTGACTCGAACATAAGAAATAAATGAACAAAAGAAATAATTTGGCCATTTTTATTTAGAAAGGAAAATGAATTATTATCTTTGTATTGAATTTTGCTTACATATTATTAAGTAGGAACCAAAGATTTCAGGTTTACGATTACACAGTTACAACCAAAGCATATAGTAGTTTAAGAATAAAAACCGTTTGAAATGTCTTACGCTATCCATCTCCATGTACGGGATGCTTTCATCCACGTCACGAAACTACGCGATCAGACATTTTGTTCTGAGACAAGTCATATTTGTTTTGTGTCGTAAGAAGCATGGCGTAACAAAGCTGCAACCTTAAATTTTGTCAGCCTTTCATGAATACTCCCCTCAAAGACATTAAAATGCTATGAAAGGTATACGTTTTTTGTACAATGCCCAGAACGAAAATGTACGATTAGTGTGGTTGAGTTCAAGTATGAAGTGGAGAATTGCAGCCAATGGATGATTGAGTTATAGTTTTACAAGCTAAAAAATATTTCTGAAAATTTATTTCTGAGGTCCGAACAGAGCAATCAGTGGGAACATTTTCTAGGTTCACTCATGTCCGTAAATTGAGGATAAATCATAATTACACAGAAATTGAACTGTAAAATAAAAATTTCACCTGTAGAATTATCACACACATCTTAAAAAAAGAATATACAAATTACAGGAAACCACCAGATGGCGCGGATAGTACGTCACAATGAAGAGAGTGTAAGAGAGGGGTATATAAGGGAATGGGGGCAAAGAAATAAATTTGTTCACAAGCGCTTTAAAACTTTCAGTGCAATAACCGCATAGTTATGGCACAAAGGAAGCAGTTGGATGATTTTTTACGTGTTAGAATTATTGGACGACTGGAACGTGGATGTACCCAGCTGGAAGTATCCGAGGAACTTGGAATCTCCCAGAGTGTCATCTCCAGCCTTTGCAACGATTCCAAGATGATAGGTAATGTGAGTAGATGTTACAGCACAGGTCGCCCCGAGTTACAACGCCGAATGAAGACCGGTATTTGGCATTTTTATGACAAAAGAAACAGACGGAGCACAGCATCCGACCGGTCTTGTCTGCTCTCTTTTGCTACCGGTACAACAGTTTCAAGGCAGACCATGTACAGACGCTTGGGCACATTGTTCTATATGCCCGTAGGCCTGTAAATATGTTCCACTTATCGCAACTCACTGTCGCCAGCGATTAACCTGGAGTAGAGAGCATGCATTACGGATAGCAAAACAGTGATCTTGTGTGATGTTTTCCGACGAGTCCAGGTTTAGTTTGCAGTCTGATTCTCACAGGACTTTAATATGGAGAGCGCCAGATACCGTTAACCACCAAGAGATAACCATTGAACGAAACCGTTTCGGTAGTGCAGGATGGTTCGTTTGGGGTGGAATTATTCTTGTTTCCAGAACTGACCTGCATGTTCAGAGTGTAACGATGATCGGCCACATCTATCGGGATGGCATTTGAAACAACATGTACGTTTGTTTTGGGGCACCATTGGTGCTGAATTTCCATTTATGGATAACAACACCCGTCCCTCAAAGTGCAAACATTGTAGACGAATGCCTTCAATCGGAGGGTATCACCCGTATGGATTGGCCAGAATTCTCAACGAACTTGAATCCAATAGAGCATGTGTGGGATATGCTTGGCCGACGAATTGCAGCCTGTCAACCCCTCCCACCTGTCTACCGGAACTTCGGAGGGCATTGCTTGATGAGTGGTATAAGATTCCCCAAGATCAGATTGATAATTTGATACTCAGCATGCCTAGGCGTTGTAAGGCTTGTATTGCATCGTCCGGGAGACATATATACTCCGTATTAACGATTCATTAATGAAAAACATTAATTAATATTAAAAATTTGATTATTTTAGATTAAACAATCTATTATGAGTTGAAACTAACGGAAATAAACTTTTTTATAACTAAATAATTATAGAGAATACATTTTCGCACACATATCAATAGCTATTTTAAAGATAAAAAATTAATGAACTAAATTATTTGAATATTTACCAAAAGTAAATGTTCCACACTTATGTATGGAGTGGGTGTAAAGTTTTTCTATTAGCTTAACTGTGATACGTCTTCTTTGAAAATAAAATCAAAATATATAAGAAATCGAATGATGAATTTGTTAGAAAACGTTTATTAAACTTTTATAAGAATAAGTATAAAAATACGAACGCGTAATTTAATTCGTTAGTTTTTCAGTTTATTTGAAATTTTCTAATCTTTTCACAAAACATTAAGTGTGCCCAATATTCTAAAGGTTTTTACTTCATACACACGTATGTATAGCAGCGTGTTAAGAACTTATGAAATTGATAACGTATTGGGAAATTTTAATTTTGTCTAATATATTTCAAAAAATAAAAATTTAGAAAAATAACTCATCTATACTAAATGAATATTTTTATTACTGAATACTTTTTAAAAAGTTTTCCTTTACAAACCCTTTTAAATATAAAATATAATGATTGAATTAAATTTGCATTGATGAGTAAATGCCTAGTTTTTATAAATCTATAACTTGTCAAAAAATTACGAAACTAAGAGAAACAGTTAAATTGAGGAAAAAAAAAAGAGATAACACACATAATTTAATATTTCTCTACTTGTGTCCAAATTTGAGAATTGGATTTTCAGTTTAATAGATTAAATTGTAACAAGTTAAATGTATACTTACGAAATTATGAAATATTAAGCTTGGAATGCTGATTAGTAGGTAATTATTTGTGCTTGTTTTTTTATTTCTTCTCTGAAAATAAGATCAATAGTATTACTAAACTGAAACAATGTTTCTAATATTTATGTGTTACATCAATAATGCTCAATTTTTTGAAAAAAAAACATTTTTCACTGAAACAAACAAATTCTTGTTTGGTTTTCCAACAATGGATCTTCTATTATTCTTGTTGAGTAAGAAATAAAAACTCTTACAAAACAAAAGGTTCAAGCACAAAACTTTCTCTGACTGAGGTGAGCGCCCCTTAGAGGGCGTGATACCTGCGTGAGGGGCAAGAAAGATATTCAAATTGAAAAATAAAATATTTTTTTTTAAACAATACATATTAATTTTCCGAAAAGAAGCAAAAAAACAGAATACATTCTAACATAATAAATAATAAAATACCCATTTACATCGAAATAGTATACTTATAAATTTCTTTGTACTTACAAGCACATTTGATAAATAATTTATCCATATTAAACTAAAAATAAAAAGTTTTTTAACTACTACTGACTCCCATGGCTATGTTACATACACAATTTAGTATCTATCTTGATAATTTGGACGATTTAATAAGAAAGGAAATTATATTATATCTATAGCATCAAAGTACCTCATTATTGCATTCAATGCAATGCTATTATTGTATAGGGGAGCAATAAAAATGGAGCCTAAATTGAATTTTCTCTCTGTTATCCCATTACGCTTTGTATATATTGACAAAGCACCCCTAAGGGATCACAGCTTGAACGTGTTGACTTGAAGTTTGTTCCCTGTGTGAAGGAAATGTTTAATGCCAAACCTTATTTGACTTTTAAAAATCTTAGCTGGAAAATTTCCTTTAAAAGGAAAACTTGTGCTAAAAATGTTTTTTTTTTTTTTTTGCTGGAAGAGGGTCAAAATATGTGTGAAATAAATTTTTCTTTTATTTTTTCTTTTTTTTTATTTGCGCGCGAAAGACTTACAAAAGTGATCTTGACATGCTTAAATGTTCTTGCAGCTATAGATCTTATTATATTATCACAATCAATAAATTTACTATTTCTTTTCATTTCTATGTATTCACTTTCACGGTATACCTTTCCTGAGATGCAAAATTGAATTACTTACTGCAAACCACCCCTTCGAGAAGATTATTTATTTAATAACTAAACGAAGCACATATACAAAAATGTTCTAAATGTAAGACCCTCCCGAAGATTCATGAGAATAGGAGTTAAAATGTAAAATAAGGGTAAAGTGTTTTACAAAAGGAGCCCCTCAGTGGTGCCAAAATTCGATTGATAGTAAAAATGACAATGTAAATACTTAAAAGAAACCCTCATACAGTTGATTACTCAGTAATGAGACAGAAAAGTCATAGGAAAAGAATTAAGATACAGGGTTACCACTCCTAAAGGTTACACAAAACCAGGCGGGGAGAAATGCAATATTAAGTGTGAAGGCTCCGATTTTTGTCGGTTATATATTTGAAAAGAGGGCAGAGAGACAGTTCAACGTAGCAACAGAGGCGCAGAACGTCACAGAGCCACAATAGCCTAAGAGACCACTTTAACCTTATGGCCACGAATCGAAATGTAGTGAATAGTAGTGTGGCTTTATTTGAAACAGGGTCGAAAGGAGAAGATACACAAATGCACATTCCCATCACTCCCTTATTCAATATCTTGACACGCAAGGCAAATGAAGCAACAGTTGAAAGAATGCTATCATTAAATGAGAAAAGAGGAGAGAGACCTTCGAAATACCAGAAGGAAATTGGAGGTGTTAACACTGGGCAAAAGACAGGAGCGATCCAGCAAAGAGACGAAAGAAAGTTCATTTTATTAAAAAAAAAAGAAAAAAAGAAAAAAATGAGAAAATAATAAGATTGAAGGTGAGAAACAGAGAAAAAGGGGGATGCGGATGACAGAAGATAATCTATCATTTTATAGATTTGGAAGGCGAGAAGTAAAAAGTAGTTTATTGTGTGATTAAATAGTGTGATTATTAATATTACGCAATGTGGAGAGCAAACGAGACTGAACCTGTGCAAGCGGGAAGGTCTGTGATTAGTTGGAAATGGACCAAATATGTAAAGTTGGGGAAAATGTTAAAGTTAGCATAATTTAAAAAGCTCTTGACCCTTAATCCCGTATTACAATCATTCAAGAAGAGGTCTAGACTCTAGGATAAATTTATTTAAATAGCTGGATGAAAGGTGCACTGACAGCTGGAGCCAAAACATTACAGCCTTTTTTGTGCAAAATTTTTTACAATCATTATAAAAGTTATGGTTCTGAGCTTTGAGAGACACAATAAAGATCCGAAGTAGCTCATGAATATTGGCTATTTAATGTGGAAAATGAACTATAATGAATGCAATCATTTTAAAGAGCGTGGTCCTCCGTAACCTTCTCTTCCCAATGTGGCCTCGTGAGCTAAAGCTACCCTGTGTATGGTATTCTTAGAGAGAAATACTTCTACGTTGAATGCCTTTTTTTTTTTTGTTTCAAATCGAACAGCTTATAAATCATGCGTTTTATTAGAAAATTTACCCCATTCTAAAGGGGGAAAACAATTATTTTGGAAAGTGTAAAAATTGTATGTGTTCATATTATTTAAGGAACTCATTCACAGGGAAGCAACTACAAACGATATCGTTTTGGTTCACCAGTTAATTCAGTATTAAATCGTGTTGTTAACTTGATAAAACTAGACAGTGAACGTGTTACTGTTATTGTCTGGTACACTTGAAACAACCTCTTAATTTCAATTTTCTTAACAATCATTTTATGGATTTCTTTGTCGTGGTTAAAATTTCTTATTTTGCGTCGTGTTAAATTTTGCCAGGGAGTTCCAGCTCAGATGCTATCCGTTAGTTCACACAAAGGTTCGATATTTCGAGGCCGAAATCAACGCCTCCGTGTTGCTTCGCAAACGCGTAGCGAATCTATGATTTCATATGAAATTCTTTCTATCGTGATTCAAATCAGATTTTTGTAACTTTCTTAGAAATATTGTTGTTTAATCATCAGGAGGGAAAATCAAAGATGATTTTTGTTTGTTTAATTAGAAAATTCTGATATAAGCTATTGGAGCGATTTAATGAATCCTCTCTGGACAGTATCTTGATTGTGCCTATTTTATAGTATAAACTTAATTATTCTATAAATAAAAGGTAATCTAATTGAACAGCCCAATTGGAACAGATGACATTGGAATTTATGAATAATATTTTTTTAAGTTGTAATAAGGATCGTTATGGTATAGAAGAATTGCTGTGTGAAAGTGGTTCGGGCATTTAGATTGAGAATCAATAAAGAAATATATTCAACGCAAACTAGAGATTTTGGTTTTTTAAAAGTGATTGATTACAATTAATATGGATTCGAAGTTATCCTAGTTTGAGGAGGGATTCCGCTACCTATATACTCATTTCCATAGAAATTTAAAAAATAAACAAATTCATTTCGAAAAGATAGCAAATTATGAAATGATAAATATTAAAGTAGGTTTTATATCTATTAAATTTGAACTTACAAGGATATATATAGTTAAAAAAATTATCTTCAAAAAGAGAAATTCGGCAGGATTTTAGTACTTATTTTATTGTTCTGTACTTTCTGATCCTGTGTTATCCGAAGAATTCAAAAGATTTTCGGTTTTAAGAAAGCCCAACATGAAAAAAGGAGTGGTTTTAAAAATTTGGTTTAGAACCGCTCAAATAACCCATTAATATGCCCTCCATATGATTAATCATTAAGACATGTAGTGCAAATGTCAAAGACTTTCCTTCTGTCACGTAACGACTGGCCGGTTGAGCAAATGTCGTTTGTAAGCTTCTAACACAATCGAAAAAAGAACCGGGTCAGAGCTGCTCCTTTCAAAAACAGTAAACCTATCAGTTTTCATTCCGAATCAGGTGTAGCAATACCAGAGCTCCATAGAGTAATGTCGTCTGCAAACATTTCGATTCTTATCCCAGAAGAAGTCACTTTCTATGTACCACCCAAATACATGACGAAAGCAGTACTTGATCAAGAACATAACTCTGTGGTGTGCCTTGGCTGAGCCTCGAATGGATCCGGAAAAGTTTTATAAGTTTTACTTTGATGAATCTTCTTGTGCAGGAAGTCTGAGGTCGAAGATAATGTTTTTCCTCTGATATTGAAGAATGGTGTAGTTTCACAAAATTCAGTTTGTAATTCCAAACTCATCGATTGATCGACGAATATTAACGTCGCACGCGCGGTTAAGCTACACGAAGGCTTTTGGCGACGGACTACGTAAATTTGAACCATGGTCAAATGAAGTGGACGACACCTGAGCTGGCACCCCCTCTCCTAAATACCACTCCACACCAACGGGAGGACATTTCAGCTCTCGACAGATTTAACGTGCATCACTGCCCTACACGGTGGGTCTTTTGGGGTACTGGGTTCGAACTCGTGACACGGCAAGCCACGACCTGATACCTATACCACTCGGCTACCGCAGCCACGTTTTTCAATTGGTAGAAAAAGAATGAGTGAGATGATAACAGTATCTAATCCAATGTGCCATCCTTTTTGTTAACCTGAACGTGAGAAAGAGTCTCTATAAAAATCTAATGGGTATAAGAGATCAGCATGTAGCTGGTAAATAATAGAAATTGCTGTTTTTTTATCTGTAGTGAGGGTCAAATTACGAAGATGTGGG